>OZ007560.1:127334124-127934124 GCA_963931875.1 Pollenia griseotomentosa
TTTTTTTCAAACTATTAGATCAAACTACTGTCAGTCAAAACATATAAGGGATGGACGCCATACAATTTCTGCAACCATGTCTTTTTAACCTTTTTTTTACCTCTAGAAGCCAAACGGGCACGTACGGGCAGATACAATTTTTGAATTATGTAAAGAAATAATCAAAGAACAGGTTCTGCAAATATGGCTAATATAGAAAAATATAGATTTTTTTTTATTTTCCGTCAAAGTTGAAAAATAGTGAAAAAACGGATAGTTTTTAAATAGTGATTTACCAGGAGAAACACAAAGCAAACAGTTAATTTTTTTTATCATTATACATTTAATAAATACATCAATCAATACAAACAAAAAATAAGGCGATTCGTTACCTATTTTTCGTGATATTACACCTGAAATCGCAACAAATTTACTAAAAATTGTGTGTTTTTTTGAAAACCGAAAGTCGGTCAACTTTGAACGGCTATATCTCCTAAACTAAAAATGTGATATTATTAAGAGTGGCAGATTTGAAATCGTTGAAAAGTTTCCTATAACATGGGCTTATATTCGGCGCTCATGAAAATTTTGATTTTTGCAACCTCGTTTGCTCTACGGGCGCTACTGTGCGACGTCGTCATCAATTCGATACAAAACTTGAATTCTTTAACAGCAATGTAACAATGTCGATTGTTTATCGTTTTTTAAAGCACATCTCTAATAATTTAGACAGTTGGTTTGTTGTTTTTATTTTTGTGGATTATAATGATTGTTTTTAAATGAAATCTTCAAGATAATGGGTCCATAATAAAACAAACCGCCTCTCTTCTTTTACTGCGTTCAGACATGTCCGAGGACGTTCACACGATGATGAAAGTTTTTCTTCTGAGTGTTTTTTTTTCCAAAAAAAAAAAAGATATTTTCCTCAGTTAAGTCACATGTTTTGAGATTTCTAAATACAATGTTATTTTGAAGCCAGGTATCCTTTGGTGTATTAAATTGGCCAATTGATCTAGAAGATTTCTGCCATTTCACATCCAGTCTCACGCCATACACCCGAATTTTTTAAATAAGATATTTCTTATATTCATTAAAAACATTTGTTTTTCCGATTTTGTACAAAATATAACTAAAAACACGTTCGGTTTTTTCTTGTTTTTTACTTACACAAAAGTTTTTTAAAAACAAAAATTGATTTCTTAAAAATAAGCGATAACTAGCGGAAAGTTATTGATGATTCCTTAGTGCTGGTTTACACCCTTTAAGACGTCAAGTCTTGTGTTTTTAGGAAAAAGATGAAAAGAAATGGTATTCTCTTTTCCCTTCTCTCGTAAAAGCTCAAGACTTGACGGCTAAAACTTGAAGAGTGTGAACCAGTTTTTGGTTCGTTGAAATCACTTGAAATTTTTAGGTTATATACTATATTTTATTTATAAAAAGAAAAAAATCACTGATTTTGAGGTTATGAAAGTTTTTTTATGTAATTTTTTATTACCATAATTTTTTTTTTAATAATTCACTTTTAAAAATTGAAATACCTGCCATAATTTATATCAAAAACAAATAGATTTAACAAGTTTTTTATTTTCGTGTAACCTGTAACTCAAATAAAATAAAAAACTACACTATGTTTTAGTTTACCACTGCACTTTCTCACTTCAAAGAATATGGGTTAATTTAAGTTTGCAACAACAAATTATTTTTTTTTTTTTGCTTATCTGAAGAGTCTGCTATAATATTCCAACAACAAATATAGGAAAATGTTTTGAGTTTTGGCCAAAAAAATGGGTCGTGGTGACCATTGTGCTATGGTCAAATGTGGACATACTATTAGATGATAACGGCTTTAAAAGCTATTTTCGGTAGTGGTATTTGTATGGGTGCAAGTCCAATAACATTTGGTAAGATGATTTAAGATACAGGTACTAATTTTTAGGTCTAACTTATCTAAATGCCAACATAATAAAAACTTTATAGGCTCTATTTTGGTAAAAAGTTTGTATAGGGGTGATGTGAAATTATGGACCAATTCTGACCATTCTGAATAAGCTTCGTCCTTGTACCAATTAGGTTATATGTACTAAAGTTCATAAAATTATCTTAAAAATTGCGACCTGTACTTTGCGCACAAGGTGCACATGGCCAGCCAGCTGGACGGACATCGTTAAATCGATTCTGTTAGTGATTCTCAGTCTGTGGGTCTAGAACCAATATTTGTATGTGTTAAAAATACATAAGGATGAGATTTTCATGCGCTAAAAAATCGGAAATATGCGCATAAAAAAATCCAAAATATTCATTAAAAATTAAAAAATATGCACTAAAAACTTAAAAAAATTCCACAAAAAATCGTTTTTCAATTTTACTGTGTACTAGACTAATTATGCTGGCGTAAAATGGCAGTTTATAGGAAAGCGAGTTGAAGGGAATGGTTTTTTCGTTGGCGGAAAGTTTCAACCGGCTTCAACCCCGCACAAGCACCACAAAACCAATACATGCACTTTTTCAAAATTAAATGAATGCAAAAAACACTAATACATACAAAGTATTGTACACGTACACATTTTTTGCCAGATATTTTTACTACAGTGTGTGATTGATGGAACAAAAATTGTTCGCTTTAAAATTAGTCAGATGTGTGATGGGCCACTGAAAACAAAAATATAAAAAATTCAGTCTATTGTCTTTAAAATATCTTTAAAAAAAAAAAGTAAAACTTTGTCTTGTACTTGAAGAATGGCAATGCATTTTGAAAAATTTATTTTCAGATCCCATTTTGATCCAGATCACAAAAATTTTTAAAATTTATTTAAATTTTTGGTTGACATCGTTCTTAGACTATCGACAAAAAACATGCATTTGGATGGAAATCGCATCCCTAGTTATACACTTCTAGGGTTGCCAGACTTGGGAATTTATCCCCAAAGTTGGGGATTTAATACGAGAAAAAGGAAAAAAACTCATTTGGGGATTGGGGGTTTTTATTGGGAATTTAAAACAAAATTCGTGGATTTTTTTGGGGATTTTACAAATTTTTAATATATTTTCCCTTTTTATTATTAAAGCTTATTTTTCTTTCTTTTGTATATAAAATATCAAAAAAAGTAGCATGCGTGCAAAAATACACACATTTGCACAAACAACAACAAAATGTACGTATTTCCAATTTGCTCTTTTTTACTTCGTTTGCACTGAAAAAATCATGAGCAAAATTAGTAGTGCATATTTGCTCTGTTGGAAGCAAATGTAAACAATAACGTTTGACATATTAAGCGCCATATTGGTTTTAAGAAAACATATAAATTGAACATTTTCGTGGATTTTAATATAAAATAGATAAAAAGAAAAAATTTATTTTAATATGCTTGCATATAATTGAAAACAAATGTAGATTTTTTTACAGTGCTGCCAGAAG
The DNA here is from genome assembly GCA_963931875.1 of Pollenia griseotomentosa. Taxonomy (NCBI): domain Eukaryota; kingdom Metazoa; phylum Arthropoda; class Insecta; order Diptera; family Polleniidae; genus Pollenia; species Pollenia griseotomentosa. The sequence goes on from OZ007560.1 coordinate 127,337,519, forward strand.
TTTTTTGTGTTGCCAGAATAAATTTTTAGAAAAATTACACATTTGCACAAAAAATTAAAGTTGAATGCTCACAATCAATCATAATTTGCACAGCAAATTTACAAATTGCAAATTTGCACAATGACCATCGTGATTACCCTTATTAAATAAATGACGGATATATTTATTTTTATTGTTGATTTAAGGAATGGCTAAAACCGATTGAACAAGTTCCAAATTCTTATGAATTGGTTCATTCGATTTCAAAAACAGAATATTGTTCTGCTTGTAATTCCTCACTGGTATCGCATTAAAAAGATTTAAAAAGACATACCGAAACCAGTCGCTACAAACAAAATAAAACATTTTTTTTACTATAAGTTTAGGGATTTTTGGGGATTACTTATTATATAAAAAAAAATTAAATTTGGTAAAAAAAACGAAAAAAATATATTAACTTTTTAAGGTTTTGTTTTTTAATTTGTGGATTTTTGGGGATTTATTTTTTATTTTTTGGGGACAAGGAAAAAAAGTACCTGAGAGGATATTAATCCAGGGAGGTGTAGGTATAAAACATAAATATTTTGCCGATTGTTAAAATTCCATGTTTGATTAAATAAATCAGCTTTAATTAGAGTTTTTCTTTCCTCCGCCTTTTTATTTCCCAGGAAAGCGGAATTTTTTTCAATTTCCCGGGATACCGGGAAATTTCAATTATTTTGTAGGATGTTTGAGGAAGTTATAGCAAAATGACTTTTTTTCAATTTGGAATAATAAAAACTTTTGATCTGTGACATTATGAGCGTTTAGGAGTAAAAACTTAAAAAACTATAATTGCAGAGAAATGATGATTATATTAAATTCGGAGTAAATTTCCAAAAGCCACCTTTAAAGTTTTAAATTGTTCTCCTATAAAGAAAAACAAATAGACTTTAGCACTTATTGCCACAAAATTAATTCAGAGCTAACACCATTAATATAAATCCAAAAAATTGAAATTATTTAAACAAATTATTACAAAATATTTCTTTTAAAATTAGATTTTAGTTCAGAATAAGCATTTACAGAATCGTTTGAAAGCCTATTTCAAATTTTTATCAAGAAGATTTCAATTAGAAAACACGTTTCCTTTCTACGGATGTTTGTCTTTATAGTCAAACACTTTCAGTTTTCTTAGTACTTACTCCAAAACTTGTAATTCCTTTTTTGAAAATATGATTTTCTTAGAATCGAACAAGCGTTTTCTTTATTAATAACTTTTATCATCATCTCTTACAGAATCTTATCCGAAAAATATTTTATGCAGCTGCTCTGTATATAAAATCATTATATTTTTTCCCGCAAGTGGGAACAACTTTTTTTGGTTTTTAAAAAATAAATCTGGGTCTTTAAACAAATTAAAAATTCTTTATATTTTAACTCTCGAAATTTCAGAGCATTAAACATTGCCTAACCTATCGGATATGAATTGACATCTCTTTGGCGTTTGGCAAAAATGTGTTTAAGTTAGAAACTGAAGTTTTTCGTTATGTTAAATAGAAAAATATTTATTTGGTGTATTTCATAGACCTTTTCCAGATGATAACGATTAGAAGCAGGGATTTAAACCAAACAAAAGAGAACAAAATGTATTTAAAGCCAATCAGAAATTTAAAATGCGTTTTTTTTTTTTTTTTTTTTTTGACTTAAGACCTTTTTGCCTAACTGCTTGGATCTATTTGTTGACACAACTTTTTTACAATTATAACAGCAGTAAAGTTGCCATAATTGAACCAAAAAAAAAAATCCCGGAAATTCCCGCACATTTTTCGGAAAAAAAATCCCGGGATTTTTGTCCCGGGAAATCCCGTATGAAAAACATTAGCTTTAATGTTTGATAGCTTACTTTTGCGGCTTTTTTTTTATCAAAATGAAAATAATAGCGTCGAATATTTAGCAATTAAATTAAAGCATAAATAGAAAAAAACATTGCGCTTTTTCGAACTTAAACGAGCGTAACGCAGCCATTTTCTATCTTATTTAAAACAAACATTGACTTTTGAAATACAAAACTTATGCATATGTTTCAAGTAAAGAAAAAAATTTTCAAATAATTTTATTAATAACAAGCAAACTTTAGATTTTTAGAGTCTGAAACTTTAGGATTAAGGCTATTTCACATAAACGAAGTGATCGTGAACCATTTTAAGAAGTTTCTTTATCTAATAGTCTAACAAAGTAAAAGAGCTACAAAATACCACTGCATATGTTTTATTTTCTTTAATTTTTTATAAATATTTAATAATTCTTGGTGTCATATCAATATTCTAACGATTTTGCATTTTTACGCTGTTTTAAATTATTAAACAAAAGACTTAGGACACAAACATTGTTTGAATTATTTAATAAGCAGAACAAATTTTTAAGGCTTTTTTTCATGAAAAATAAGTTTTTGCATATTTTGTAATTTAGCAATCTATTTCTAAAAAAAAATTCAATCTTTTTTTTTGCTACTAACGACTATATTTGGGAACTTGGGTAAAATCTCTGATAAGACTGGTCTGCATCCAAAATCTCATTTAAAAAAAATATATGGAATATAAAGATTTTAAATCAATGAATTCCAATCCTTTTTAAGTCAGACACAATTTTAGTCATACCCATAAAAAATAAAAAAAATCTGTGACCAAAATGGAAAAAAACTGAAAACTGATTTTATTTTAGCGCATTAAAAAAATTATCCCATCAACAATAAATTTCAAGTGATTTTATCAAGAATAAAAACTGGGAATTAAGCACGAATAACAAAATGTTTTTAATTAAAATTTTGTATTCCCAAAAATTACTTTTGATAAAAAATAATTAATTAAATTAAAAAATTAATTAAATTTGCAACAGTAATCAAATTTATAGTATCAATTAAATATTTTTTGATGTTTACAAAATTTTATGCAGTAATGTTCTTGATGTAAACGTTTAATTCACTTGAAAAAAAATGGCGAGAATTCTAATGTGTAGTAATGATAATTGGTACTTTAAGTATAGAATATAACATTTTTTTTAAACTATTTTGACCAACTTTTGACTTTTTTGATGCAATTTTTTCTGAATAATTCCATTGTTTACATTGGTGCCTTAAATCGATATTCATCTTTCAGCCATCTTATTAAACAAATCATAAGGATACATTTGCCATACAAATCGCTTATGGTTTATTGTGAGAAAATACAGCAACCGCTTCTACGTACGTTTACTCTCCGATGGGCTTACACGAAGTCGTAATATTTTGGTCAACTACAAGTTCCGAGTACTGAGAAATAATTGGTATGGAAGAGATTTTCTGAATTTTCTGGGAAACAGATGTTTGATTATTTCTGCGTTAAGACTAAAACAAGAGAATGATTTTTTCTAAGGCTTAATGTAACGGTTTCCATGTGGTTGTCAAAGGGTTAATATAAAAAATGTTTTCATAAATTAATATTTAAGCGTTTGAATAGTCCCTACTAAAGTATAACGTTAGATCGCTGTTGTTAGGATAATTGTTTTTGTTATTTTGTGAGCAGTTTTTATTTTACAGTGGACTCAGTTATCTATTTGTGAGGGTCGGAATCTAAAAAATAATAATTATGTATTTGTATGTAAGAGCAGGGTTGTTCAGTTTTACAATTACTTGTATTAAAAATACAGGTACGTATTTTGTATTTTATATACACACCTAGCCAGCATTGTCCGTAGTTTTCCAGATATCTGAGATAAAACGTCGAAATAATTCGGAATTGTATACGAATTCTGTCTGATTTCTGAACCAAAAATGTATAAAGTGTTTGCCACGAATTTTGGCAGACATGTCGTGAGAAATTCTGGGGTTTTTGTAGGCATTTCTGTTAAAAATCTGAAAGAAATCTTATGCAAAGGCATGGAAAATTCTGATTTGTTAAACGGCATTCTTATTGTTTCTGACAGCTGAACAAATTAATGTTACTTAATTTTATGGCAAAATAAATGTACATAATTAAAAATTTTACATATACGTACCATTTTTTAATCCTTTTTTTCTTTAAACAATAACATAAAAAAAAATTATTTTCAACTTAATAATTTACTGTTGTAACAAAAAAATAGACTCGTTAAAGGCATCTGTATGAATTCAGTTAGAAATCTATTAGACATATCGGTACATAAATTTTCCCCGAATATATGCATGCGAAATCGATCAGAAAGCAACCGGACAATACGTTTATTCAAAGTCTGACATAAATCAGAACGAAGTCTCTAGGAATGAAGTCAAAAATTTGGAAGAAATGTCTGATTCAGACAACATCGGAGTATTTTGCTGGCTGGGTACATTCCAAATATATATTTTGTATTTTAAACACCTGTCGCTCAAGTGTTTTGTATTTCAAATATTTATTTTTTTAAAATACATTTTCACAAAATACATTTTCACAAAATACATTTTCTATAAATAAAAAAAAAGTAAGAGTGCTATATTCGGCAAGTCGAATCTTATATACTTTTTACCATGGTGCGATAACAACAGAAAGTAATATTAATAAATATGTAAATGTATAAAGAGAATATGTAAATGTATAAAGATGTCTTGTATTGGTATCGAAGCTATTTATACTTAAATTTTAACTTTTACTGTAACTGATATATTTTCTATTTGTATTGGACGTGATACGCTCACTTATCCAATAACACCTACTTCTTGACGAAGTTTTTGTATTGACTACCCAGCTGTGTATGTATTCCCAATTTGGACAATTTTTCTTCTACCGTTCTCCAGATATAAAGATGTATATTTTGTGCCACATCTACTTCTCCAATCCCGCCCACTTCTTCCAGATGTTTTGCATTGATATCGAAGCTATTTGTACTAAATTTGGAAACTTTTACAGCTACGATTCTTCAGAAAAGAAATCTATAATGCCGTTGTATGCGAGGTACCACGCCCACTTATCCGATCCCGCCTATTTTGCTAGAGAGATTGTGTAATAATGGCTCTTGCGATTCTCCAGATATACAGCAAAAAAAAAAACAGATTTATGGTTTAAAATATCATATCTGAGCCATTTCTGCACCGATCAGGGGTCTTCGCAAAACCCATTTCAACATACACACTGACAGACGGACATCGTTAAATACACTTCGCTATTCCTAAGGACCCAGAATATGTATTTAAAGGACCTAAGATTAATATTGTATAAATTACATAAGGAATGACAAATTTATGCATAGCTTTTTCCACCTGTGGTTAAGGGTATAATATGTTATCTCAAACATTACCCAGTAAAAAATGTGTTCCAAAAGGAGCAGGTTTTATGTATGAATTCATACCTCAAATCGCTTCAAACCTGCTGATGAGATGCCTGATTTTTGTATGGGGTGTTCCCGGTTTGAAGGACTATTTTCTGCTGACAACAAGCGCTTCTTTTAACATGCAAGCAAAGCACTCCTAAAGTGCTTTTTTAAGGGCTAACTATATTAACATATTCATGCTTTTACTTGTTTAAATGCCCTTTTTCAATAATTTTCGCAAGCCATAATATATTTTTATTTTTTCGCTTTTAAACCTTCTTCGTTGTCAGCACTAAAATAGCAGGGGCCAAATTATCGCATTTGATGTCGATCGAAATTACAATACAATTTAAATGGGAATTTCGTCCGATATCGAATGCCGTAATTTGGCCCCAGCTTTTTTGTATAGCTTATTCTTTATCATTTACCGCTGTATAAGAGCTCTCTTATTCTCTTAAGTGCTTCAAAAAACCCAAATTTTTTTTACTGGGTAATTTCTTTGTCCACTACGGACATGAAAAATTACATAAAAAAATGTTTATGGAGTATATTCAGAACGTCTTGGAAACAAGTTTTTGGTGCTGTTTTCACAACACAAGTGATTGAACGTGTAGTAAAATTTATATTTAAAAATTCTCAAAAAACTGACTTGTGTTGTGAAAACAGCACATTTATGTCGATGTCCCACAAGATGAAAGTCTTTTGATAAGTTAAGTAGGAACAACACTTTCTCGGTTATAGAACTGGAATATTTAGAGGAATTCATAGTAGTATTGAAACCAATTCCTTCGCCTTTAGATTACAACCAGGGCAATAATTGTAATTATGTCTACCCTAATATCAGTAAAACAGTTTAGATTGGCTTCAGGGTTACAATTTGAGGTGTTTAGCCACAATTATTTGAGTAAGCTTTCAAAAAATATTCAACATGTTTTCTGAACTGTCACCTTAAATAGTTATAGCTATTTTGGCGTTACCTTAGTTACAAAATACTCTAGTTTTAAGAAAGAATTACGACAGATTAAATGCAGACTTCAAAATCTTGCAATTAATGCCACAGGGGAATGTTACATGAAACATGAAATACTGGCTGATTTCATAAACGCAGTATTGCAAAGCATTAGAAATAAAAACAATGCACAAATTTCGCAACCGTTGTGCAGTTAATACAGTTACCATGCTATAATGAACTCAAAGCATTGTCTACAGAAAAGTTGTGGAGTTTATGAATCTATTCCATTTAGTGTTGCATTGCAATACTGCGTTTATGAAGTTAGCCACTGCCTTAGAGCACCAGAAGTAGAAGTACTAGAAAACAAAATGATTATTTTATTGTGCTTGTTAAAAGTGACACTAAACTTATGTAAATGATAATATAAATAAGCTATATAGCTATCCAAATTTTAAAAACGTGTTTTTTTCAATTTGTGTTTAACAGATAGAATGTTTTTTAGCCGATTTAATTTATTCTCCAAGAAAAGGCTGCTTATCTGATGCTAAAGTGCGTTATTTTAAGATGTATGACTTATTTTCAAAGTGTATAATTTGGAAAGCTGTTAAAGCTTCAATCTGTTCATGATGATTTGCAAGAATAATGATCATATATGTCAAAAAGAGAAATAATTGTATAATTTTTTAAAATTATATGGAGAAGGTTATCTTCCTTGTTCAGTAGGTCATTTTGAAATTGTTCGATTCTTTTAAAAAGCCTGACGAAACTTAAAAATCCGTTAGTTTTCACTTATTATTATTATGATTTATCAAGGCCTAAGACTTCTAACAACAATTTTTTTTTTGATATTTCTTAAAATGATTTTTCCCGGCAGTACTTTCCACATTATACGAGAATACATTTAAATAATATTAAAGCCGAAGTGGTGTTATTTTCTTTTTTAGTCCGGAGTCGGTCAACAACTTTCAAATTATTTGGTGTTACATATTATCAAAATCTTGAGAAAATTTGACAAATTTATACAATTTAAAAAAAAAATCTTATTTCAGCTGCGGCAATCGATTTTGATGATGAAGAGGGTCCTTATCAGGGAAAATATTTAGGAAAAATTAACTCGTACCATCATCAGGTAAATTTGAAGAAAATTTTTTTTTAAAAAATTGCATATAACATTAATCTTTTTTTTAAAGGTTTCTGGAGATATATATGCTGTAAATGAATATACATTTTTAGTGGTGGGCTTTAATTACGATGGAAATGGTGCTGATACCTTTTTTTGGGCAGGAGCTTCGAATCGACCAGGTCCACAAGGCTTTATTGTGCCCGACGAATATGGCAAGTAAGTAGTGACCATAGATTTTGCTTTTCTGCTCTAATACTTTAGTTTATAAATTTTTTATTCTTAGAACCAACATTTTAGACCGTTATCACAACAAAGATTTTACTTTAACTCTGCCGGATCGTAAGAAAATAACCGAAATTAAATGGCTATCTGTTTATGACTTAAACAATCAAAATAATTTCGGTGACGTTTTTATACCCGAAGAATTTGAACCACCAAGGGAACAAAGTGGTGGCACATTTTCGAAACGTAGTCATAATGTCAGTAGTACGGAAATTGAAATTTTGGATTCAAAAACTATACAAATCGTTGATTTTACATATGATGGTAAAGGAAAGAGAACATTTTTCTGGGCTGGTGTTGGGGCTCAGCCATCAAGTCGTGGCAGTAAAATACCCGACGAAAGTGGATAGTAAGTAATTTTTGTTTTAGAAAAAATTTCATTGCGATTATATGTTTTTATTTTACAGCCTAGATCCCATACGTAAATATGATAAGGAAACTATAACACTGGAATTGCCTGGAGATAAAACTGTTTTCGATATTGATTGGATTAGTATTTTCGATTTAGCTGATAATGAAAATTATGGTCATGTTTTAATAGCAGATAACTTAAATGTACCACCCTCGTTGGTAAAAATAACACCATATGAATTTTCTCTACCAAATTGCCGACAATTGCATAAAAATCTACAAGTATCCTGGGAAGTTTTTGGACCACAAATAACTCTACAACTTTCGGGACAAGTTGAAAAGAATGATTATATGTCATTTGGTCTCTCAGGTTCTGAGACTTCGTCGCAAATGATTGGCGGTGATGTCGTCGTGGCATATATGGATGATATTCGAGGTTACTCGGTAGATTATAATATAACATCACTGGCTCCCTGTGTACAAGTTTTGGGTCAAAACAAAGGCGTTTGTCGTGATGATGTAGTTGGAGGTTTAAATGATTTTCAATTGAATACTTATAGCCGAAAGGATGGTATCAACACTATAACCTTTAGAAGAACCTTAATATCATGTAAGAAGTAAAGTTAAATATTAGAAATATGTGTAAAAATTTCCTAAATAATTATCTTTCCAGCTGACCATGGTGATAAGGAAATTCGTTTAGATAAAAGCAATTATATTATATGGGCTTTGGGTCAATTGGATTCTAACTATGAGCCAGCTTTTCATATATATTATCCCAAAAGTGATGTTTTAATTGATTTCAATACCACTGAACCGGTTAACGACTGTTTTAGTTTTACCAAACGTGTCGATGCTCCTGTACAGACTTGGGAGAAAGTAAAATTTTTAGAGCCGTAAGTCGTTTTTCGTTTATTAATACATATTTATTGACAGTTAAAATATCTTTAGAACTGTCCGTACATTTAATGCCTATTTGGGTCCATCTGGAGGTTTGAAAGGTTATCAAGGTATCACTGGTAAGTTTTGCTATAATATTTATAAGTTTTTATTTTTATTTATATATATATAAAAAAAAATTAAATAGGTCATGTCTCTAGCGGTTTGGCGTGGTATATAAATGGTTATATGATACCTGAATTGTATCTTAAAAGAGGTCTTACTTATGCATTTAAGGTAAGTTGTGAAATTAACATTATTACAATTTAAAAAGGGTTTTAAACATATTTTTATTATTTATATATCAAAAAAGTAATTTAGTCTTGCTAGTTATTTTTAAGTTACTTCTAAAAATCAACAATAAAAGTAAAGAGTATTTCAACTAAGTCATTCTGCATACAGTATAACCCGGTTAATTACCCCACGCTTAAATCCCCGTTTTTTTTTTCTTCCATTTTTCAAACGTTTAATTGCCCTACGTTTAATTATTTTAATTTTAATTTTTTTAATTTCAAAAGATTTTGTTATTCGTGCTTAATTCCCAGTTTTTATTATTGATAAAAACACTTGAAATTTATTGTTGATGGGATAAGCTATTCCTATGCGCATTTCACTGGTTGCTTAGGCCAGATCATCAGGAAACTTCATCCATAAAGATTTTAGAAAAACTAAAGATATTAAACCAAATAAAACTGTTAAGCGGATAAGACTTATAGCAACAGTTCTACTTGTAATAATATCAAAGTTTAAACAAAACACATCAACAATAAACAGTGGGTTTATCTCATCTTACATTTTCCACTACAATCAGTTGAAATTCTCTCAACATTAACTGTAGTTGTAAGTAGGTTAAGAAAAAAAAATAAAAACAACAACAACTTACAAAAGATGTTGTCAATTAAGTGTTTTTTTAGGCCGTGCACTTGCCTGTTTATTATCAAAAAGTAATTTCAATTTTTGGGAATACAAAATTTTTGCATTAAAATAAACTTCTACTTTTACTTTCCGCACAAGTTTAACATGGACAGACAACCAGCCAGATGGACGAAAAGATCACTTTGAAAAGTTTTTCTGATTCGATTGGCTCTCTAAACGGTGCATCCAGATTTTTATGTATCAGCACAAATTTATATAATTGCTTTTTCCTTAAATTTTTCATATACATATATAAAACTTTACAGTTTGGAATAACATTTATCTTCAACGAAAACTTGTTTTGGCTTTTGTAGAGTGAAAATTAAATGAAGATGGTGAAATTAAAGCAACAGTAAATTCATATGTTAACCAGAATTTGAAGCAATTTTTGTGTTTGCTGAACATGTAATAAAATATGTTTCAAAACCGTGAAAAATGTGTGCAATAAAAATGCAGCAATAGCTTAAATATGCAAATTATTCACAAACAAATCGATACCAAAATTCATAAAGAGCTCTCAAACGGATAAATATATTGCTTCTGCCTTCATTGGTCACACAAGAAAACCATGCAATTGCATATTGACGGTTTCCCTGATCATAAGTTTGTATGTATGAGTACGCTTTTGTTAGTAGAATATGACAGGACATCTCAAAAATCATTACAGATAAAATTCAAGAGAGCAAATCCCATTGTTTTGTATTCCTATCTCTTTAGTGTATATCATATCCAATAGTAGTTTTAAGGTAAATGAAATAAAAGTTCCCTGTCCAATTTTGTTTGTAGCTCGAAACAACTATTTCGATATGCAAAATCGGAATTCGATGTCTCTCGTTATGGCACCCAGTTTCAGTCAGCGTTATCGTTGTGAACCTAAAGGGTACATTTGGTCCTTTTTGAGGCATTTTTTTAATGTACTCTTTTGCATCATTTCAAATAAATTCATGCTACTTTCAGGCCCTTTTCAAAATTATGTTAGACTGGATGTTTTAAGACCCGGTATTTGTAAATTAAAAACAAAATTAAAGTTTTTAGAAAGTAAGATAAAAGACAAAAGATATAAAACCATTATTTTAAATAATAACGAGGATAAGTTTTAGAATGAGGTCAAAAATTTTAAAAATTAATTTTACGAAAATATTTATTGAAATTTTTTAATGGACAAAGTTTCAATTGTTTTGTACGATTTTTTAGAAAGTTATAGCAAACTTACTTTTTGCTTATTTATTTCTTACTATAACCGAAGAGAAGTGATTTTATTAAAAAAAAAATATATATATTTTCAAAAAAACTCTTTTAAGTTTAAAATCGTTTTAAATACAAAATTCTCTTCTTCACTAAATACTTAAATCAAACTTAATTCACCGATATTAATATTTTAGGAAGGTGGCCTCAATATCACGACAATACAACAACAAGAGGCAAATCAATAACAATCAGCTGTTTTTTGAGACCACCTCGTCAATAATTATACTTTTTTATGATATTTTTTTGTATTTAGTAGTGCTACCATACTTTTATCTTATTTAAATAAGACTTTTAAAATAAATCTCAAAAAATCAATCTGTATTTAAATACGATTTAAGTTTTTATGAAAATTAACTTAATTTAGATTTAATTACTATCCTGAAAATTGGGCATTAAACAGTTTTACCTTTTTGCAACAGATATATAAAAAACATTTACAAAAAGGAGTATGCGTAAAAAGTTTTTAAAAAATAGAATGTGGGACTTTTTTTTATAAATTATTTTATTATTTAAACATTTTTCGAACGTCCTTCTTTAAATCAAATTTCCATTATTAAAGCTTTTTTGTAATATGTAGTTCAGGGGTCTAATCACCGCATACGATATCGAGCAAAATTACTTAAAATTTTTTATTTTGATATCATGACACCCGGTATCGATAGAAATGTATCGTAATTTGAGTTGATACCATTCGATTTCGAGTAACCAGACATTACTTCTCTCGAGTTTTTATTCGATACGTTACACAATACTTTGATGTGAAACAAAATTTTGCAAAAATAATAATATTTTGGATGGAGGTATATATGATAATAATAAACAAAATTTTTAAAGTTTTGAAAAAATTCCGTCAAAGGATTCATGTACCTCCCATATATCCTTTTTATAAAAAAAATTTTATTCGGCAACACTTTTTATGTTGAATTGTTGAAAATTACCAAATCTATCTATATACATATAATGTTAAATTTAAGGATTTAATTTTTTATTAATTCTAGCAAGGATTTTTGTATTTTAAAATATGACAATTTAAATATTTCATAATTAAAATATTTCATACAAAAATATAAAAAACAAGTACAATTTGGTGTTCCGGAAAAAGCACAAGAAATGACACTTAAACTCAAAATGTGGTAAATTTTTTTCTTTACATCATTAGTAAGGGCAACGGAGCATATATTCTTTAAAAAACTAAAATACGGTGCACTCAGTTTTTTTTTTTTTAATTTAAAGTAAATATTGACGATTTTCATAATTTTTGCAAAAACAACCTGCATTTTTTTCGTACAGAAAAATATTTATAGCTTATCCAAAGTACTAAATAATAAAAAACAATTAATGCGTTTTGGCCCTCTAATAAAGATCATATTGCTCATTTGCTGCAAGACCGGCATAACTCAAAAAAATCCATTTCGAGATAAACGCATTTAAAGTTTTTGATTTGCTCTAACTACTAAGAAACAAAGAAGACACATTCTCTTCAAACTGGGAAAATATAAAAGATATAAAGATGAATTTAATACATAATATAAAGAAAAACAAAGCGAACAATTCTGCATATCTAACTCCAAGATTTCATTTTTTGAGTTATGCCGGTCTTGCAGCAAATGAGCGATGTATCTCTAAGTAAGAACTAAAATGTGGTTAGTTTCTATTGATTCTTAATGGCGGACACTTGGTTTATTAAACGGCAGGGAAAATTTAATAAAGTATTCACTCAGTTCTTTTATATGTCCTTAAACTTTTTTTTTACTTTTTTTTCTTAGTTACGGTAACACTTTTTTAAGATTTATCCAGAGCATTACTAATACATACTTTCAAAAAAGTGTGGGCTCATATCAAAGAAGAAAATCTTTTTTACCAAATACTAATTTAAAAATTGTGGTACTTCTTTAAAACAATATTTTAATAATTTTTTTCCTTGTACATGAGTTAAGTTTAATTTTTCTTGTAAAATTGTATTAAAAACAGCGGCGAAACGCATTTAACATAAATAAGGTTCTGCCTACATGTAATTTATTTAGATACGAATACAGTACAGTAATTTTTTTATATATATCAGAACAACATTGTTTTACCTTATTTTTGTATATGGAACAAAGTACTGTGCGTCAATGTCTATCGTATGCCGAGAGATACGATAGCTTACGCGATATCGAATGCGGTGATTAGATCCTAGTTCCCTTAAAAGCTTTATAAATTGAAACTTGATTCGAAAACAATTTTTAAATAATTAAATGTTTTTGTTAAAAACATTTATGCACGACTTTATTTAATTTACCATATGAGAAGTACAACCTTGTTCTTTTTATACCCTCCACCACCACTAGTAGTTTCGTATGCAAATTTTTTATTTACATCTAAGACCTCCATAAATTCTGGCTTCTTGAGTAATTCTAAGTCGATTTAGCCATGTCCGCCTGTTGAAAACACGCTCAGTTTCGTAAAACTTTAAAGAAGTCAAATTACTTGTAGTTATGCTAAGCAGTTTGGGATTGAAATCCGGCGAAATCGGTTCAGTAGGATAAGAGCTATGTATCAAAATGTGAAACCACCAACCTCAAAAATTTTGTTCCAAAAATAACACCAACAAACTAGACTTACAACGGAATAATGCACGGAATGATATAAGATTTTGCACAAATTCGTTGTATACGACTGAAAATCACACTGGTAAATTTCGTGAAGATCGGTTCATTATTTACCATAGGCCCAATATAAAGACTACTGCCGGAAAACAGTTTAGTACGCCTAAAACCGTAATTACTAATGCTATCATTACAAAATTTGGTACGTCACAGATTTATAGGACTAGGAATCACACTAATAAATTTCGTGATGATCAGCTTATAATTTACTATATACCTCATATAAAGTCCAATCTTGAAAATAAATAAAATACACCTAAGACCGTAGCAGATAAAGATATAGCGGTAAATTTTTTTCCAACTTAGCTTCATATGGCCAGTAAAATATTCATACAATTTTGTGATATACAGTCCATAATTTACCTTAGATCCCATATTAATCAGTCTTCTAAAAGTCACTGTAAACGCTAAAACTAATTTCACTGCTGTATTAAAATTTATTCAAACTTAAGTTTTTAAATACCAGAAATCACTCTACAGAGTTTTGGGATAATTGATCCATAGTTTATCATGGGTCCAATTTAATTCCCCTACTGAGAATCATTTAACGTCGGCCAAAACTGTTGCGAATCATTTTTTTTTTTTTTTTTTTCATTTTTTTTTTAATTTCCTAAGCTAATCCCGAGAAGCTGTATGCTTGTCTGCAGGAAAGAAACCAGAGTCTCTGGCGGGAATCGAACCCGCAACCTCGGTGCTGATAGACTAGCTCGCTACCAGCTAGCCTACCGAGGCACCCTATGATATTTTACTCAAGCTAGTTCAAATTTTTTCTGTTAAATACTCTTTATATACCTTTTTTTTTAACAATAACTTGAGATTTCAAGGGAGACAAGATCTACAAACCTACGCTATATCAATATAATTTATTTTAAATTATTTTTTTCTATTTAAAGCAAACCGCTGTTTAAAATATAAAAACTTTATTTTATTGATTTCCAGGTAAGAGGTGGCAATAATCCCCATTCACCAGACAACTATCATCCACTGGTAATAACAGATGAGCCTCGTGGTGGTTATGATCGCTTAAGCGATGCCAAACAAAGTGAAATTCGAGTTTTAGCTGGAGTGGAGTTTACAAGACGTGGGCGGCCAAAACCCACAGCAGCTGGACCTCTATGTATATCACGTTATCCAGCCGGATATGATCGTCGATTAGATGATAATTTTCCTAGTTTTAAAAAATTCAATCGCTCTTTGGTTACCGAATGTCCTTACGAAGAACCGGCCATATTGGAAATAACACCAAATATAACATGGCCCGATATTGTGTATTACAATAGTTTTACGCACGCTAATATGGGTTGGAAAATTAACATAATTGACAGTTATAGTAATTTGAGAAATAATGGGAGAGTGTTGAGAGAAAATTGGAACTATATACTTGGAGGAGTATTAGCAATAACTATAATTTATTTCAGATTTTGAAAATGACTGATGTTTTTAAATAAATTTTTTGTTTTAGTAGTTATTTTTTTTAACAACAGTAAATTTTTTCATAATAATTTGCTTGGAATCCCCTTAACTTTTTCGTGTTTATTATTTTTCGTGTGTGTGTGTGTGAAACGGTAGCAAAGTACTTATGTAAGTAAAATTTTGACACTGTGAAGGTGAATAAAATTTCACTAGCCCTAGGGGATAGTATAAATTTTGACATTAGCGTAGAAATTCTTGACAATTTTAATTCACTATAGAACTTTGCTACTGTTTCACACACACCCAAATTAAAAAAAAATTAAAAGAAATAAATCGTTATTTTTTTTTTCTTTTTGTTTATTAAATATGTTGTATGAATTTAAACGAACGTATGAATGAATGTATCGTGTATATTGTATCATGCTTTTAATTTCCTTGTAGAATAGTTCCAAGAATAATTTATGACAAATATATTGTAGTACTATTGAATTTTAATGTAATAAATATATTAATTTTTATAATAATAAATATTGGCATTTTTTTCCTTTATAATTTATATATTTATATATGTTTGTAGAATAATATATATAAATATGTAGGTGTAAGTATGTGTTAACAACATGGTGATACTAAGATAAATGAACCAAGTTCTATAGTGATGAACTTTATATAAAGATATTTCTTTTAAATAACTTTTTAAGCTCTAAAATGTAACTAGTAACAACTGTAGTTTAATTTTACAAATATCTTTTTTAATTAAGTTATTAAATAATTTTTTTTACTACATATTTAATACAATTATTTGAGTAATATCACTTTTTAATTACATATTTCACATGTTTATTTTTTTATTTTTTAATAAGGAAAATTTTATTTTTTTTTAAATTATTTTTCACAGTAATTTTTGAAATTAAAATTTTTAAAAGTTCATGGTTCATGATCTTTAACAAAGTTTTCTAAACATTTTGGTATTTGATTGCGATACGGTATGCAATACTTACTAATAATTGTGGCAGCTAAACATTTAAGATTAATATAATTTATAAGAGGTATTGTATTTGCTGAATTAAGTGATATTAAATTATATGGACGTTCATCCGATTTATTAGGTTGATCCAAATCGGCACCGTGATCTAGTAGTATTTTTATAATCTGAGAGAAAGTGAATAAAGTAAAATGTATAAAATGTTTAATTAGATGATACGTACAGACATTAGAAAAGAAAAATATGTATATCAAAAATTAAAGAAACAACCTGAAAATTCTTGATTTGGCATAAAGCTTTTACTTGATGGAAAAAAAATCCAAAACACATTATAAACCATTATATAAATTGTTTACTTTCTAGAAAAATAAAAGTAATTTTTTGGAAAACTTCTTATGAACAGAAATTTTTTTAGAATATTTCCAATTAAAAGAAAATTTCCGGAAAAATTCCTATTCCTGTAATTATTCGGAAGAATTCCTATTTCAGTAAATTTTCGGAAAATTTCCTATTTCAGTAAATTTTCGGAAAATTTCCTATTTCAGTCATTTTCCTATTAGTAATTTTCTGAAATAGAAAATTTTCCGAAAATTCCCTATTTCAATAAATTTTCGGAAAATTTCCTTTTAAAAAAAATTTTTTGGAAAATTTCTTATTATAAGTAATATTTGGAAAATTTCTTATGAACAGTAGGGACATTACTTTTTAACAATTTTTTAATATATCAAAATTGGCATAGCACAGTCCGATAGAGCATAAAAACTATAAGGGAACGTATATTTATTTTTTCGCTAAGGTCAAAAAAGTTCACACAGTCCCTTGAAAACAGACCTGGGGGATCTCAATTACATTTCAATTACAATTACAATTACATGTAATTTGTAATTGAGGTAGTCTAAATTACAATTACAAGTAATTGTAATTGAAAGTAAGGACTTAACTCAATTACAATAAAATGTAATTGTAATTGAAAAATGTCAATTACAATTACTTGTAATTGTTTATTGAAAAAAATCAAATACACATTACATGTAATTGTAATTGAAAATGTTCAATTACTAATTACAAGTAATTGTAATTGTAATTAATCAACAAATAATTACTTGTAATTGAACAAAATTCAATTACATTTTTAAAACCATAAAATAAAACTTAAAATTCTTAAAACGATTTTCTAAATTATATGAAAAAAAATTGTTGGATGTATAAAAAAAATTATAGAATAATTATGAATTTATTAAAATGTATTGTACAAAGTTCGGTAGAATGATGAACGTTTTCTTTTAAATATTAGAATATAATATTAAATATCGAAACATAAATTTAGTAAGAAACAACAAAAACATACTTTGTACTCTTTCTTTTTTGCATGCATAAAAATAGTAAACAACCAAAGGCCATACATCACATTTCTCTTTTACTAGTAGCTAAAAAAAATGATTGTTAATAACCGGTTTTTGTGTAATACATTCTTGTTGTTGTTGCTGCATCGATATTAAGGTTGTTTGTTGTTCGATATTAAAAAATATTTAGATTTTGCAAGTTCTTCGCTCTTTAGAAATTTTAAATAAACATCATTATTCAAAACCTTTCCATATTGAAAGTCGTGTTAACAAGTGTAATTGATAACAAAGTGTTGTAAATAGTTTAAATAAATTTTGAAAATAAATAGTTTTGCTAGAAAAAAAATGGATATATTTTCACAAAGTAGCACCACATCAAGTTCTACATCCGAAAACAATAATTATCTTTTAAATGAAATATTTGAAATACAAGTAAGTTAAATAGAGATTTTTAAACGAAATCAAAAACGACCGTTTTCATCACATACCAGAATATTATTATTTAAGCACGCCTTATTTAGTCCAATAAATAAGGTTGTTGTTATAATTGTGAAGTTCAAACAGAACTTCAATGTTCGTTTCAAATGTTATTTTTGTTACATTACTTGTTGCATTCTGTTTTATTTTTATATATAACACATTGTTTAATTATATAAATAGGATACTTGTTATGTTTGAAATTTTTTTATAATATGTAATTGATAATTTTTGTAATTAAATACTTTTTTGACAATAAATACTTAAAAAAGTAATGATTACTTGTTTTTTTTAAATTACTTAATGAAAAATTTTTTTTTCCAATTAAATGTAATTGTAATTGGATTTTTTTCCAATTACAATTACATGTAATTGTAATTGGAATTTTTTCAATTACAATTACATGTAATTGTAATTTAAGAAAACTTCAATTACAATTACATGTAATTGTAATTGATTTTTACTTCTTTTTCAATTACAAAAAAAATGTAATTGTAATTGAAAAAATTCAATTACAATTACATGTAATTGTGTAATTATAGGTGTAATTAAATACAAAATGTAATTGAGACCCCCCAGGGTCTGCTTGAAAAACATTTAATAAATTGAAAAAAATCTATGTAATTTGGTCCCCTCGGTAATTTGAATTTATTTTAATGGTATATTTATCGTCGACACGCTATAATTTAAATTTTTTGGCTCTACACTCTATAATTTGAATTATTTTAATGTGCTGTGTTTTATGCAAAATATAAAATAAATAAAACAATGATTTATTTTAGTTTATATGCGCTGCTTTATAGAAATGACATCTTGCCCGACAGCGTTCTATAATTTGAAGTTTAGTTTTTTTTCACTCTATAATTTGAATTCGTAATGTGATTTTGTTTCTGTTTTTAAGACAAAAATTAAAATCGTTTGCTTTTAGCATACACAACACATCGACAGTTGCTATGTAAAATAAAATTTCTTTGATTTTCTTTTTGCTTTTGCTCATTTGCGGAATTTAGTGCTTGGTGCAAATGGTTCTGCAAAAGCGCAAATGCAAAATGTTCTAGATTTGAACTCTCGTTAATATGAAATCTCGATTATTTGAACTTTTTCTCTGGTCCCTTGAATTTCAAATTATCAAGAGTCGACTGTATTTGCAATTTGCTATATTTAACTTCGTTTGCACGAAAAAAAACAATAAGCAAAATTAGTAGTGCATATTTGCTCAGTTGCAAAGAAATGTGGTATGCTCACGATCAATCATAATATGCACTGCAAATTAACAAATTGCAAATTTGCATAATGATGACCATCGTGCATATGTTTATTTAAAACAAAAAATAGCTCAAGTATGAAACTTCTTTAATATTTAGAGATGGTAAGAGATTTTTCCACAAACCAAAACGTATCCTTTTTTAACGAAAAAAAAATGAATAAAAAACACCGTATAAAATTATGAATATTCAATATTGCGTTGGTTTAGAAAAACCAATAGGTGCGTAAACTTTTTTGAGAAAAATTACAAAAGATTATAATTTTCGAGGTTACAAGGACATGGTTGACCTCATGGTACTATGTATAGGCGGCATGAAATAGCCCCCCACGAAATAAGTCCCCAAAACGAAAATGAAATAACTCCCCAAAAAAGTATATGGGAGGCAACAACAACGTTTTTTGGGGATTTATTTCATTTTTTTGTGGACTTATTTCATTTTTATATTGGGGAGTTATTTCATATGAAATCTGAAATGAAATAAGTCCCTAAAAATATTTTGGGGACTTATTTCATTTTATAATTTATTCCAAAGTCGTCAAAAATGCAAATAATGTCCCGTTATAATATATAAACAAAACTTGTTTTAATGAATGATCATTAAAAATAATTGTTACTAGGCAGTTAGTTTTAGAAATAATTTTGCTGTATAAGGTGCATTAATAAGAAAAAAAAATATTAAAAATGAATTTTGGAAAATGCAAATTATGTCCCGTTGTAAAATGTAAACAAAACTTGTTTTGAAATAATTTCGCGGTGTAAGGTGCATTAATAAGAAAAAAAAAATATTAAAAATAAATTTTGAAATAATAAGTGGTTACAGAAAACATAGCAAATTGTTATACGTTGTAGATCAAAAAATGATCTATATTAAAAAATCAGTTTTTGGGGATTTATTTCATTTCAAGAATTGGGGACTTATTTCAAATGAAATAACTCCCCGATTTTTGGGGATTTCTTTCATTTTGATTTAGGGAGTTACTTCATTTCGTTGGGGTTTTATTTCATTTTAAAATTGGGGGTTTATTTCATATGAAATAAGACCCCAAAAATTGGGGAGTTATTTCATTTTCGCTTTGGGGACTTATTTCGTGAGGGGCTATTTCATGCCGCCCTATGTATACCAAAAAATTGGTTATACCCCTAATGAACATGTTTGACAAATTTCTTAATAACAGTAACTTTTTTTAATTTTCTATAAAAAGTAAATTTTCTATAAAGTTTCTCTTAAGTTTAATCCCGATAGGTGGCGTTGTTGTCTTACATTTTATTTATGGTACGATTTGGCTGAAATTCACAAAATTTATTTATTAAAACAAAATAAAGTTTCCTGATAAAATTTTGACCCGGTAGATAGCGCTGGGGTCAAGTTATTAGGATAATTCTCCAGTATTTAATTTCTTATTTTATTAAGCATTAATTGCGCATTTTTAAGCCAAATTAAAATAAGTTTTTGTTTACATTTGGAACCTTCAGTCTAAGGCATGACAAAAGCCATAAAAAATACTCTTCAGATGGCCCTGACCGGTTTCGCGGATCATGCGGGAAATTTTGGGCGTTTGTCAGGGGTGATATTACCGTCTAGGGAGAGGGTAAATTGTATATGGGATTCGCTTTTTTAACTGATGGCTCGAATATGAGGGGCACGGCAAGGATCTAGACATTAGGTCATATAGGCTTCCTGACCACTGCGGTGCATTTCAGGCGGATGTTCTATGGATCTTGAGAGTGGTGGCATTGGTAAGCGGCGACATTGCTCGGAGGTCACTATATACATATGTATTAGGGAATGGTAAATGGATTCCAAAATCGATTTTCATTTTTTCGAACGACTTTTTTTATTTTGGTTTTTGAAATCGATTAATCGAACCTCAAAATCGATCTTAAAATCGATTGCAAAATCGTTTAATATTAATTTGAAAACTAATTTCTTATATCACAAAGGGGGATACGACAGAATTTTTTTGGCAAACTACTTGAGAAATTAAACTAAGATTTTTACAGTGGGTAGATATGACTACTGTTTATAATTTACTGTAAAAAGTGAAAATGGGTAAATTTAGAAAGTGCGATATGTATATACATTTCACTTATTAAAATTGTGTCCTTGTGAAGTCAGTCAGGCTTGTGACATAAATCAATTCCGATCGTAAGTGATTTCGTATCTTGCTTCACATAAAAAAAAATCACTTTTGATCGAAATTGATTTCTGTGACAAGCCTAAATGTATGGATAGTATTTCAAAGGATTATGACAATACATAGTTCCTGATAGGTGGCGACTGTTTCTTTGCTAAGTTACTTTAAGTTAGTTTTAGACAACAAACGTTTGCATGTCATTGATGTCGGAAAGATGCAGATTTATTTCCTTGTAATTTAGTATTTGTTAGGATAAATTACATACTTTTTGATTTTCACTCTGCTTATAACTAGATTTAAATATCGCTCACACACTGGTCTGTTTGAATATGAGCGTATTTCCACAGGAATGCCATGGTTTAATTCACCTGTTGTGTTTCTATAAGTATGTTGATTTTCACAAAGCTGACTTTCAGTGTTTGTTTCTGTACGATATGATTGGACTGTTTTGTTCACTGTCCATTGATGACTTTAACTTCTGAAGAACAAGAGCCCCTATATTAAAGTTGAAAACTAGGAAAACTGCGTAAACATACCACCTACATACGTATGTACGCACAAAAAATCTCAAGTTTGATTGTGCATGCCCTTAATTTATCGATTTAATTAAGATTAAAATGTAAAATTGCCAAAATTTTGATAAGAATAAAAAAATCGATTTTAAAAGCCCAATAATCGATTTCAGTATAAAATCGCATACGTAAATTCGATTGCAAAAAATCGATTTTTTTAGCACAAAATCGACTTTCGATTGGAATCGAAATCGATTTACAATTCCCTAATATGTATGTGGACAGCAAGGCGACTCTTAAGGCCTTGATGGGCTCTTATGTGAACTCCAGACTATTGGTTGATTGTAGAAGGGCTCTAGGGGAATATGTGGTGAGGCTGTGCTGGGTACCAGGTCGCTGGAACCTCACCGGCTATGAGATGGCTCATGAGTTGACGAGACTGGGCGCAGAAATGGGCTTCTTTTTTGGAAGGATCAGAGAATGAATTTTGAGCGGGACTAATCTGGTCTGGGGGAACCGAACGGACTGCAGGGTATCGCGTGCGCTGTGCCCGGTGCTTAGGAAGTCCGATTCGGAGTTTTCTGGTTCGGCCCAATTTTTATCTTCCCCTACTTTCATTATTCTTTTGGAAGAGTGAAATTCCATTCTCTTCTAACGAGAAAAGTAAAGACAAAGAAAAAAATTTGATTAGTATTATTATTTATTAAGCTTTAGGTCTCTTTTTTTTATAAAAAATATTAATTTTATTTAATCCAATATTTCGGCACTCCGTTTTTTATAAAAAAAGAGACCTAAAGCTTAATAAATAATAATACTAATCAGACAAAGAAAAAACATAAAAAACAAAAATTTACTTTGTTATACAAGAAGAATTCTTGAAAAAAGTACGAAAAAAGTAGAAGTAAGGAAGAAATACGTAAATAAAAAGTACCAAAGGTAAAAGAGTACCAAGAGTAATATTTTTTCTTCATTTTAGGCCCCCCAGAAAGTACACTGTATGTTCATGAAGGCTATAATATGTATGTACATATATCAAATTCTATCCTAAAAAGTACTTTGAACCTGGGCCATATGCTGTCCGTCTATTATCTAAATCCATTAGGCGGGTTTCGCCACAAACTAGCAACATCCAAACTATCACATTTATTATACAGCTGTTGTCAAAATAATAGCACCAATTGAATCCTGTGATGTATGTAGTTTATTATATTAACAAAAATTTCACTTAATTTCAATAGTAAAAAAACGCCAATTAATTTATAGAAGAACTTAAAAAACTTATCAGTCAAAATAATATAAATAGCACTTCGTCTCATTTTTATACAAAAAGTTTGTTGGCTAAAAAAAAAAACTGTAAAACTAAAGCATTTTACTTTGTAACTTCTTAATTATTATAAACCAATTAAGAAAGTATAGTCGGTCAAGCCCGACCATATGATACCCTATACCACGTATTTAAAAACACGTCTTGCTTATGTGTCCATATGAATATGGATTTATCTATGTTTATAAACTTCATTTAAACCGGTTTAAAAGTTTGTGAGAGGCAGAAATTGTCCCCTAACTCTCCTTGTGGTTCTATTTTTGAAAAATTGCAAAGCTTGTGTCCATATAAATATGTATCTATCTATGATTTCAATTTCATTAAAATCGGTTTGATAGTTTCTGAGAGGCAGAAATTTCCCCCTATCTTCCCTCGTGGTGCTACGATTTTCAATAGGCTTGATCCTTATGCAAATAAGAACCTATGTCCAAAATTTTATCGAATTATCTCCAAAATTGCGACCTGTACTTTGCGCACAAAGTTACATGGACAGCCAGCCAGCCGAACGGACATCGTTAGTTTCACTCAGTGATTCTGAGTCGATCGGTATACTTTAAGGTGGGTCTAGTACCAATATTTTAAGGTGTTACACACATCAGCACAAATGCATAATACCCTCTCCACTATTGTGGTGTGGGACGGTGTTGTCCGCACCATCATCATTGTCCGGTTGGAAGACCCACACCAGTGGCATATTTGATCTGGCTACATCCATGGATGTTTTGATCCAATGTATGGGGCACACACCTTGATATGAAAATCAACTCCTTTTACCACGATACTAACACCACCATGTTTTAAGGTTTTTGTTGTATACGATGAGTTGAATTCATTGTTTTGTGGCCCTTGGCCAAAAGATCTAAAACGCCTTGCACCAAAAAGACAATTTTAGACTTATCTGCCCATAGCACGTTTCCATTTTCTTTAAACTTAATAATAAAAATATGTAGATGTAACTGGTGCTATTATTTTGGCAGTCACTACAGTAGAAGGATAACCACTAACATCTTTTAATACTTTACCTCATTGCTAAAGTTGTAAGGTTGAGCCGCAATATGCAATGGCGTTGATTTAACTTTATTTTTTGCATTCACATTTATCCCACATTCCAATAATAATTTTATAACAACCGCTTTCGGAAATATAACCTTCGAAAGACAAAGCACAATCTTAAATATATAATGAACATCCTTCATTCTCTCATTTAACTTACATTTAAGTTTTCATCATTCAATAAACCACTTTTAATCACATTTAAGCGTGATACACATACATGCAGCAGGGAATCATTAGTACAAGCGCTGGTAATATTTGTCTGAATCAATTTACGTACGGCTACATTTACAATGCGTTCCTCATCTCGTGTCATTGCATTGGCAATGAGTAAGTAAATCGTATGAGCTATACATTTAAAAATACTATCAAAATTTTCCTGTTGTCTTCTTGATATGGGACGAATTTGTAAGAGAGCATGACAGTTTGCAGCCGTATCGGTCAGCAGTTCAAATACGGTCAAGACATCTTTAAATTTTGGTAGAGATTCATTTAGAAAATTGCTTTGATTTAAATCTGTATTACGTTCATGCAACTCTAGCATAAGCCTTACAAGGGCTTGTGCGGCAAAGCACGTATCAAAAAAGAGCAGGGTATTATGTTGTACTCTTATTTCGAGTAGCAGAGTCCAAAGTTGTATACAACGTTGTAGCTGCAGGGAATCGGCATAAGATGCACCACGAAATGTCAGACGAAACAGGGTGTCCTTGTGGGTGATACCCAGTATACGTTCACATATTAAAAGACTTTGTATGCGCATAGCATCCATATCTGTGGCGATGTAATCGAGTTCTTCTAAAGTTGTAAATTCACTATTGAAACAATACGCCTCTCGCAAAGGAACTTTGGGTAGTTTTTCTGAATATAAGAAATTACCACTTTAAGCATCTTTGTGATCAATTTAACATAGATAACAAGAATATTTACCAATGTAGGGATTTTGCGATGCTCTTAAATGGTGTGCCAAGCGCCAGTGTAAAATAGCCACTCGACTTTCATTATGTTCATCCAGAAAGGTAGAACCTGGCATATAATTTTATAAATAAATTTAATAAGTATTTAATAAGTATATATAACCAAACCTATTAATTCATGAGCTTCCGCAAGTCTTTTAACAGTGTATTCCAAATTATTTCTTAAATAATCGAAAATCTGGTGAGCACCCTTCAGACAAGCGGTACGTAAAGCGTCATCACCATGACGACTAATTGCATACGGATTTGCACCGTGTTCTAGCAACAACTTAGTGGTTTCCAGCCTAAATGTATTTAACAAAAACAAACAAAAAATTATCAAAGAAGTTTTGTTATTGACATAGAAAAAAACTTTATTTAACTACCTGTGTTCCTGTATGGCATAATGCAATGCTGTTTTACCTTGTGTATCAACTGCATTAATATTACATCCTTTTTGTATTAGAAATAAACATAATTCTGGTGACTGTACGGAATTAATCAAGCAAGTACCACCATTCATATTGGGTTTCTTTATATCAGCTCCATTTTCAGCTAGAAATTTTACTGCAAAGACGTGTTTTCTTTTTAGTTTTTTTTTTTTTGATCTTGCGAAATTATCAACACATATGTTCTTGTCTTACCCATTTCAATGTGTGTCATATAACAAGCACTGCGTACAGGCGTAGATCCGGTATCAGAAGTTGCATTTATATCGCAGCCGACACGTAGTAAATACTTTACCATGGGTAAGTTGTTGGACACGGATGCACACCATAGTGGTGTAACTAAATGATATGAATGATCCTCGGGTGCCTCGAATAGGCCTTTTTGTTCTATATCAGCCTCACATATTGTTACCAAATATTCAGCTATAGGCACACAGCCTCTACTGCAGGCAATAAATAAAGGTGGTGAACCGCCATGCATGCGTCGTACAATTTCTCTGCGTGTTTCGCGACTGTAACTAAAATGAAATAATAAAATAGGTTTTGAAAAGGTTGTTATTAGAGAATTAATTTTTTAATAAAGTATTGTTTGCTTGAAGGTATGTACTTTTAATATTATAATATCAAGGTAAAAATCCCTTGATTACCTCGATTATTTAATTATTTAAACATTTTTTCGAATGTGCTTCTTTAAGTCAAACTTTTAATTTATAAAGCTTTTTTAATGGCCCTATTCCCTAAATATTTAGTACGTTTTAGAATTTAGCCATACCTGGAAATAATTCGGTAACTTGTGCAAATAATACATCATCAAAAATGACACAACTTATAATTGTTCATTATCTAGTGTATAAATATTTAAAAAATAACCTTTAAGATCATAATTTCTATGGATTTTCTACAAAATGGTCCAAAGATTTGTTTTAAATTATTTTTTTAGGTCAAAAAAAAGTGTTAATCGATATCTGACAAGTTGTGTTTTTGATTTGAGTCACTTTGGACTAGGTCTGCGATATGTAAGCGGTGGTCCAACCATAAGCCACGATGTTAATTGTGAGTCACACCTGTACGTCAAGTTTTTTGCCAAACTTGTTTGACATTTCTTTTTTTCAGTGTTTGACAAATTTAACAATGGAGAGGTACACAATTGAGCAGTGCGTTAAGATTGTTAAAACCTTTTACAAAAATGGGCATTCAAAACTAAATGCATTTCGTGCACTTCGCGATTTTTTTGGTCAGCATAATCGACCAAATAAGTCCACAATCGGGGGAATTGTGCGAAAATTTTCAGAAAACCGGGTCTATAGCAAATATGACAACACCTGCTTGGTGCGGTTTATGGGCTGGCGACGTCTCTTCGAAAATAAGGTCGGCGAAGCAGTTACTGTGAATGGTTTTGCTATCGCGAGATGATAAAGGACTTTTTGTGGCCAGAAATTTAGGTCATGAACCTCGACGATATGAGATTACAACAGGATGGTGCCACTTGCCACACAGGCAACGAAACAATGGCTGGCGATGTTAATTGGCTGTCACGATCATGTGGTGTTTAAAAGAAAAAGTGTACGTCAATAAGCGACGAACAATTCAAGAGCTAAAGGATGAGATAATTCGGTACATTAGCGACATTGCACCTCAATTATCAAACATAATTGTCTTGGATCCTTCCATCATAATAAAAAATATTAAGATAATGTCTGAAAACTTTTTGTTTTTTTTTACAATAAAAATCGTGCGTTTTGGTTGGACTTCCCTTTAATAAGAAATATAAGAAGAAACAAGTAAGAGTGCTATATTCGGCTATGCCGAATCTTTTATACCCCTCACCATGGTTTGGAAAGAACAGAAGTTTATATAATTTATCTAAATATATGTATATATATGTATATATATGTACATGTATATTTATATTATATATATCGTTTAGTTTTATTTAATTATTTGCACATGTTTGCGTGGTATTAAATACTTATATTAAAAGTTTAATTAATATACCTATAGCAAGTTTAGTTTTGATCGAATTTCAGTATTTGGTCATAACTCGTCCATTTTGTAACCGATTTGATACATTTTTACACCGACATCTTAAAAAATAAAATTACCATTTACTTTGGTGATAAAACTTGGAGTCGAGAAGTTCTATGGTTCCCGAAAATAGGTATTTAAAAAAAAACTATATTTTTGACATTACTTTTTTTTACCGATTTTCCGAGTTTTTCAGCAAATATGTTCTTTTAAAGATTTCCGATATTTTGATATCTTAAACGTATGAATAGGTAATATTACAGCTCTAAAATTTTAGTTTTTATAAAAATTTAATGTTTTTTAGTCCTTTTTTGAGTATTTTGCTCATAACTTAACCTATTTGACAGATTTATATACCAACGTGCTTAAGAATAATATTACCATTAAATTGGGTTATAGGTATATAGTATGTATATATACGTACATATATGTACATACATATATTTAAACAAACTTAATTATAAAAAAAATAATAAATAAAAACAAACTTAATTATAAAAAATAGTAATTTTTGGGATTTCAGTGTTTTGATTATAACTCAACCGATTTGACAGATTTATATACCGACGTGTTTAAGAATAAATTTACCAGTTAGTTGGGTTATAAAGCTTGGACTCGGGAAAACCTATGGTTCCCGAAAGTGAGGATTTAAAAAAAAATTTAATTTTGGTCATAACATTTTGTATCTGAGCCGATTTTTCCGAAATTTTCAGAAAATATTTTTTACTAAAGATTTCCGATCTTTTGATATATAAGGGATAACCATAGGTCATATGACAGTCGAAGAAAATCAGGTTTTTATACAATTTTTGATACTTTTGTACGGGAGGTACTACGCCCACTTCTCCAATCCTGCCCACATTTTGTGGGATGCTGTGTACTGATAACCTTAATGTGTGTACCTAATTTGGAAACTTTGGCTCTTGCCGTTCTCCAGATATACAGAAAATAGTATTAAAAATACAACAACAAGGGATTTTTGAAAAAAATTAGAGGTAGTCGTGGTTTTTTGCTCATATCTCAGCAATTTTTAGAGCTATCTGGCTGAATTTCAATAGCAAGTAATAATGGACTATATGTGACATAAATGTAAAACAACCTAGCCGCTATCATGTCTGGAGTATCCGGAAAACACATATCAAACGTAAGACGGACAGACGGACGGGCATCGTTAAATCAACTTCTCTCCTCATAAGGACCCAGAATATATATACTTTATAGGGTCTAAGATCAATATTATAGAAATTACAAACGGAATGACAAACTTATATATACCCTTTTCCACCTGTGGTGAGGGGTATAAAAAAAAGGAATACAAATACATAAAAATAAACCACAAAAAAAATATATAAATAAAAATTTGATCACAAACACATTGATTAATGTTTGTAAACAATTTTGTGCACAAATAAAATTCTAAAAAACGCACTCAAAACCAATACAGATATCAATGTATTCGATAAGGCAGTGTACACTTTTAGTATAACTAGAATTAAAAACAAGTTCATCGACTTTGAAACAAGCAAGCGGTAGTAACTTAAGGAAATATAATTATCATTTTTTTCTGTTTTTCAAAACAATCATTATGTTAACTGCTCAAATTTTTTGAATAAATCATAAACTTACCTTTCTAGTTCTTCCCTTAGTCTTTTCGATATTGTAGAGTTGTCTGAACATTTACGAATTTCCTCGTGCAAATCATAGCTGAGTTTGGCAATTTTCAATTGTATCGAGAGTACAGGACAACGGGAACTGTTGTATTTGCCACCAACGCCATTTTCAGATTTGACAAAACCCACAAAACTCATTTGCGGTGAAGGATTCGACATATTTTTGAATCTAATTATGAAATCAATTTATTTTATTTTTAAATAAAGCGCATATAACGTGTTTGTTTATTTCACTCGTAATAGCTGGCCTTTAATATATTTATCGTTAAAATAAACTTCCTACACCACCTTCTTTTTTTCTTTTTTTGTAACTTGTACCTATCTAATTTTTATTTTTGTATTACATATGCATGTAACGATGTTATAATATGGCCAAATGCGAAGTAGTGTTGCTGCAATCTGAGTATTTTTTGTGTTTTTCTTTTTTCTCTTTGAGGCTTTCTTATTGAACTGTCTGCTGCACTATTTTAGCTTTTTCTATAGAAAGTGAAAGTAATTTTATTTTGCATGCAGATCAATAATTATTTATAAATTTTTGATATTATTTCTTGTTTTATTTGAAAGATTTTTTAATAATTGTTGCTTTTAATAACAACGCACAATTTCATCAATATACCTTGTACATATGTACATATTTACAATGTGTAAAAACTTTCTAATTTTTTTTTTATTGATCAATTTTTTAACGTATGCTGAGCAATAGCCATTTAAGCCGACAGTTTTAAGAAGTAATAATTAATTATTTGAAGATAATACTGCAAAATTTATATCCACAACTGCAGACGGAATTAAAAAAAACATTAATGAATATTTTCTTTGACAGCAAATGAAATTGATTGTTCACAAGAGATGCCACACGAATATAAAAAAGTTTACATAGTTTTGAAAACATATGGCTTCCTTAATAAATGGTATTGCCAATGGAAAAAAGATATAAGAAATCAAAATTTTTTTATTTTTCGAATTTGTTCTATGAGCTAAATTTCAGTTATGTATTTTATAAAGCTTTTTTGTAATATGTAGTTCTATTCCTTAAATTTTTAGGAATGACTTTTATACACTACCAGACTATTATATTGTATTTTCTTGTTACATTTTACCTTAGCTATCCTTTGGATAGCAATGAAGAATATTGTATGTACAGAAAAATTTACAATTACTAGACACCAGCAGAATGTAATGCATTTTCTGGCCTCTACGGCCTTCGTCAGCATTCTTTTTGTCACACTGGATAGTAATACTTTATAAATGGAATGGATCAAAAAATGTTGTTTATAATATAAAGTAACCTACGAAAGGAAATAATTCCCAGTTTCTATTTGTTAAAAATTGTTGAATTAAATACATTCAATTTATAAAGTATCACTATCCAGTGTGACACAAAGAATGCTGACGAAGGCCGTAGCGGGCCAGAAAATGCATTACATTCTGCTGGTGTCTAATTATTGTACATTTTTCTGTACATACAATATACTTCATTGCTATCCAAAGGATAGCTAAGGTAAAATGTAACAAAAGTCTTTCCTAAAAATTTAAGGAATAAAACTATTACAAAAAAGCTTTATAAAATACATAACTGAAATTTAGCTCATAGAATAAATTCGAAAAATAAAAAAATGTTGAATATAATATAAAGTAATAGTCCCGTTTCCTCAATATTTCACATATCCTTTACTTTAGCCAACCTTTTTACAAAGAAGCTTTAGACATGTACTGTATTAAAATAATACATATGGGGGATTTCATGTCAAGTGACCCAATTTTGAAATCGATGTCTTCCGATTTGGATGAAATTTGCACATATTTTAGTTAGTCCTATTGGATAGTAGTTTAGACACAAATTTTCAACAAGATCGGTCTAAAAGTTTCTGAGTTAGTGGGGGTCAAAATTTGACATTTTGGCCATACAGGTGTTCTTTCTTATCCATGTAACTTATTACCTATTGGAGTTAGCAAAATTTGTCCCAAGTAGCTTCGATAGCTATTTGATCCATCTTTTGAAAAAATTTTTTTTTGGTTTTTTTAAAAAATTTTTTTTATTTTTTTTTTTAAATTTAAAACTTTTTTTTATTTTTTTTTTTAGCGGGAATGTTTTTTTTTTTTTTTTTTTTGTTCAAAAGAAAGCTTATGTCTTTTCCTTTAAGGTAGTTTTGGCCCCTTTTTGGGATGCGAGCGGCTTATGTAGAAAAAAAAATGATTTGTAACTCTAGACAAGGGTTTTTCAATTTTTTAGCATATGCAGTGTTCTTTCTCATCCATGTAACTTATTACCTATTGGTGTTAGCAAAATTTGTCCCAAGTAGCTTCGATAGCTATTTGATCAATATTTTGAAAACAAATTTTTTGTTTTTTTTAAAATTTTTTAAAACTTTTTTTTTTAAATTTAAATTTTTTTTTTTTAAATGAAAATTTTTTTTTTATCCGGAATGTTTTTTTTATTTTTTTTGCTCAAAAGAAAGCTTATGTCTTTTCCTTTCAGGTAGTTTTGGTCGCTTTTTGGGATGCGAGCGGCTTATGTATAAAAAAAAATTATTTCTAACTCTAGACAAGGGTTTTTCAATTTTTAGCATATGCAGTGTTCTTTCTTATCCATGTAACTAGACAAACTCACCTTTCCGACGGTATGTCGGGAATAAAATCAAAAAATTTACCTTGTAACTTCTATCTCTCCACCCACATTCTAAAGGCAAGTGTCATAAAATAATAAATTAACTGGTATTTCGGAGAATGGCCATGGAATATTTCCACCTGATTTAAACACTTGTCTCTGGGGCACCTGATATTTTGCCAACAAAAATCACATTTAGTATTACGTGCGCTCAAAACTGTTTATTTTTTTATGTAGGAAAAATTAAAAAAAGAATTATTTGTCAACATTTCTACAGAAAAAAAGTGATTTTATTCCTGGGATTAACATATTGTGGGCATTATAGTATCGAAGGTATAAAATAATAATTGGGTTTGTAACATACCGTCGGAAAGGTGAGTTCATCTAGTTTCTTTGCATACGTTTTATGTTTAAGGCTTTAGAAACACTTACACACAAATAGGAAAAAATTCAAAATAGTTCATATGCTAAAAATTGAAAAACCCTTGTCTAGAGTTAGAAATAATTTTTTTTTTATACATAAGCCACTCGCATCCCAAAAAGCGACCAAAACTACCTGAAAGGAAAAGACATAAGCTTTCTTTTGAGCAAAAAAAAAAAAAAAAAACATTCCGGATAAAAAAAATATAAAAAAAAAATTTTCATTTAAAAAAAAAAATTTTAAATTTAAAAAAAAAATTTAAAAATCAATTAAAATGGATAATCATTCAAAAAAGCAAACTAAGATCTACCAAAGGTTAAAAAACAATTTGGTTTAAGGATTGATGTTTGACTATTGACGTCAGCAGTCGTCGATGGCTGCGAGTGTAAAACGGCAAATCCATCTGAGGAGATCGAGTGGTTGCGATCGAAACATGTCATGGTAACCTGCCGGCCTGGGTTCGAGCCCCGGCCACGGTCAAGAATGAAAGATTATCAATAACAATTTTAATTAATTTTCATGTTGTAAAATTCCTTTCTTCATAAAAATAATTTAATGAAAATTAAATTTAATGAACTTAAGCCTAATTAAAAATATTAAAAATTTGGATTGAAAACCATAAATAGTTCAACAAAATAACCACAATAGTAATTAAAAAAAAAAGTTTTAAAAAATTTAAAAAAAAAACAAAAAATTTGTTTTCAAAATATTGATCAAATAGCTATCGAAGCTACTTGGGACAAATTTTGCTAACACCAATAGGTAAAAAGTTACATGGATGAGAAAGAACACTGCATATGCTAAAAATTGAAAAACCCTTGTCTAGAGTTAGAAATAACTTTTTTTTTATACATAAGCCGCTCGCATCCCAAAAAGCGACCAAAACTACCTTAAAGGAAAAGACATAAGCTTTCTTTTGAACAAAAAAAAAAAAAAAAAAACATTCCCGCTAAAAAAAAAATAAAAAAAAGTTTTAAATTTAAAAAAAAAATAAAAAAAATTTTTTAAAAAAACCAAAAAAAAATTTTTTCAAAAGATGGATCAAATAGCTATCGAAGCTACTTGGGACAAATTTTGCTAACTCCAATAGGTAATAAGTTACATGGATAAGAAAGAACACCTGTATGGCCAAAATGTCAAAATTTGACCCCCACTAACTCAGAAACTTTTAGACCGATCTTGTTGAAAATTTGTGTCTAAACTACTATCCAATAGGACTAACCTTGGTGCAAATTTCATCCAAATCGGAAGACATCGATTTCAAAATTGGGTCACTTGACATGAAATCCCCCATATACATATGTATTAAAAAATATAAAATATCCACGATGTTGAATTTTAAAGCTTTTAGAGAACACTACATATATGCAAAATTCAAGCTGCAAAATTTATGGACGAAACGGACGAAATTTACGGAAAACGAAAAAAAATCAACTCAAATGTAGTTAAGCAAGATAATTTTTCAAGATTATTTTTTTTCAGTTTTTCTGATGAAATCAATGGAAAAGTTTGAACACATTAGAGATAAGCTAAACATTCCATAAACAATAATGCTATAAATGAATTGCTGGATACTCTAATAAGAGGTAAAGAGGTTTCAGTGCCAAAAGGCGTTTGGCCTATATTGTGAAATATTGTTACTCAAGAAGATGATTTACTGATTGGTGTTTTCGAAGGCTACTCGAAGCCAAAATGTGCAAACGAGTTTTTACTACCGTCAATATTTTTATGTCTGTTATAAACCATTAAATTTACAATAAAAATCAAAAATTTTGTATTTAAAACTAACCTGTTTACAACATTAATAAATCCTTAATAGGTAACTACATATCTTTTAATTTATTATTTTTTTCCATTAAAAAAATTAGATAAGTTGGCGAATTAACTTATCTAATTTCACAACCATTTTATTAAAGCTATTTTAACTTCCTCTCTGGCAAGTTTTACGATTTCCTTTTCCATTCATTTCTTCTTTGGTTGTTTGGCAATAAAGGCAACTTTAGTAGCATTTTGGCGCGTCTGCATTAAGCTTCGGGAGTTTCGTGTAAAATTTTGTAAAGTTGAAAAAAATTGTGAAAAATTTATTGAAATTGTTATTATACATATAATCATTTAAATCCATAAAAATCTTATTACATTACAATAATTTATAAGCATTTGATAAAATCTAATAGTTCACGGTTTGTGTGGTGTTAGATAGTCATTGTCGGTCAGTATAAAGCATTGATGTCAAATTCATTCAATTTCTTGCACAATTGTGCTAGCTCAAAAATCACACACATTCTTACTCTCTTTCATTCAGTCGTCGATTTGCTAGCGACGAAAGCACATGTATAGCGGATGTTTTGTCTTTTGTTTTTTTTACTACCCAAAAAACCATATGTGCAAGTAAAGAAAAATTATGTGTGAAAAATATTTTATGATGTTAAATGCTTTTGGCAACATGCAATGTGTTTTGTGTTACAAAACATTTAAAGAAAGAAGAGAGTATGTATTGATAAGGCATTTTAATTCTTTTCATAATGCAATCAATAAATTTAATGATAGGGAAAGGGATATGCTTTTTAATGAAAAAAAGAAATCTTTTTTAGAAAAATTAAGACGATGGTTGTTTAAAATGGACAAAAATCCGGAATTTGTTTATATTCGCCATAATATTTTAAATTGATTCACAAAATGTATCAAATAGAACAATTTTGAAACAGTTATTAATAATAAGAATAATAAATTTGAAATAAAATTTACAAACAAGAGAAAAAAGTTTTTTAATATTTTAGATATATGATTTTCTCAATAAATAAAAGGCATTTTAAATTTGGTTATATTTTTTTACATTTGGTAACTTTTTCAAAAGCACTGGCCACAACATAAATATATTGAATACGTGTTTGCTTAAAATTTCGTATGAATAAATGAATTATTTTTTTTATGCTGCAGTTTTTTCGACAAAGAAAAAATCCCTTAATTTCCAATAGCTTTTTGTCTATAAATTTAACAAAAGAGTTATTACGCTCTAAAGAAAAAATCACTATATATTTAATATTTTTCCTCTTTATTTTGTATTTTTTTGAGCGAGTTGTATATAATATTTTTATCTATAAAAAAGCTTTTAACGAAATTTTCGTTTTCCAGTTAAGTTATATCTCGCTTAAGCAATGGCTAGTTGGGTAATTGTAACTTTTTTTTACTCACAAATACAACTACATTTTATTTTTGACATCAATGGTATAAAGACACAACTACATGCGCGAGTATTTCGTTTAAAGTAAATTGCAAAGTGCCAGCGGAGCACCTTTTTTCAAGGTTAAAGTTTTAATGTATGTATTTATGTGGTGCATGCAAGAGTGTTGTGAGCAGTGTTGCCAGTGGATTATTCGAAAAAATACCTACACATGCTAATAAAAATCCGATTTTTCCCTACACGTTGAAAAATTTCCCCTACAAAAATCCCTACGCATTACTGCCATTAAAAAAGAAGAAAATAATTAGTTATTAAAAATTAATTTTACTCGAATATGTTTATTAAAGCTTTGACAAAAACTAAGTACAAAACAAATAAATAATATGTATTATTTATGTACTTTTAATAAATTCAATTAAATCTTTCTTCATTGAATAATATTTCAGTGGTATAAGAAAGAACTATTGTCACTAGTAACTAGCGAAATGGTTGGCATATTCACTCGATACAGCAATGGCGCTAATGATAGTGTATACCACAGTGGGCATACATATCTCTTGCTCCAGACACTTACAGCTGTAACAATTGGTACCCACTACTCGTTAGCTTCTTCGCTCACCGTAACTTATGCAGGAAACATATTTTTTTCCAAGATAAATTCTTTATTTGTCACTAAGGCATTGATTAAAATATCTTAGAAAAAACATACACACAAAAAAATTCATAGGTAAAATTACCTAAAAATATGGTTTAAAATTAGCGAAGCGCAAGGGTAGCATGGCAGTATCTAAGTTTCTTAGATAATATGACTATTAACTTAGGTAATTTCTATGATAGCAAAGTTATGTTATATTATTATTTTGAAATATTATCAAAGCTCAATTTTGTACAAGAACATAGATTTTAGGTAAATTTACTACTTTTTTTTGAAAAACTAAGCATCTTTTTAAAATGTTTTTTTCAATTTATTTAAATAAAATTAAATACCTTCTTCAATTCATTATAACATTTTATTTATCAATTTATAATTTTTACAAAGTTATAAATTTAATGTTTAACTGTTACACATTACTTAATTAGTATTACGTATTAGTATTACATTACGAAATATGTGATACAGTAGACGCTCACAAATTAGAGCCTTCAGTAATTCGAACGTCCAGAAATTAGAATCAGTGTTTGCAATACATTAAACGCTCTAAAATTCGAATTTAAAATTCTAATTTCAGAGCGTTTTTTTTTTTTTTGTTATTTGAACACAAGAAATCAGCAGTTTATTTTTATTCTGTTTGAACATAGTAAAACTTAAAAGGGGAATCACCAAATCATATATGTTTTTTCCTTATTTGTTGTTTTTTTGTGGCATTTATGTATATTTGTGGCTAGTTTGACTGTGAAATTCGAAGCGCGTGTACATATTTTGGAAGTATTTATTTTAAAGTGAAAGTGTATCATTAAAAATGTCTAATAAACGTAAAAAAAACACTTTATCATTACAAACTAAGGTCAAAATATTAGAAAAGCTTGACAAAGGCGTTCAAGGGAACCGGCTGGCCCTAGAATTTAATGTTACGACATCTTCAATCAGCTATATCAAATCACATAGAACAGCAATATTAAATGCTGTTTCCAACACATATCAGGAATCAAGGAATAAATCTTTGCACAGCGCTGAATACCCAAAAATGGAAAGTGGTCTGTATGAGTGGTTTTTAAATCAACGAGAAAAAAGGTGTGCAGTGACTGGGCCCATACTTAAAAAGAAAGCTAAACAAATATTTAGAGAGGAATATCCCGATAAAGATGAAAATGCATTCCGTGCAAGTGACGGATGGTTTTCCAAATTTAAGAAACGACACGGTATCCGTTTTTTAAAAATTTGTGGCGAGATTCTTTCCAGTGATGTTGCTTCTGTCACTCCTTTTATTCATCGATATCGTGCAAAGGTCGCTGAGATGGGGTTAATGGAGTCACAAATATATAACGTCGACGAAACCGGATTATTTTTTCGTTGCCTACCAGACAGAACATATGTCTCTGCTTTTGAAAAAAACGCCCCTGGACATAAAATTCAAAAAGAAAGAATTTCAGTCCTACTTGGTGCAAACTCTGATGGATCACATAAATTAGTTCCATTGGTAATTGGAAAAGCAAAAAACCCCAGGTGTTTTAAAAGTTTCAATAATCCTCTGCATTACAACTTTTCAAAAAATGCTTGGATGACCTCTCGGATTTTTCACGAATGGTTTCACCGAATATTTATTAAAGAGGTAAAAACAAATATTGATTTCAGGTTCAGTAATTTTAAAATATTTTTCAATTTACAGGTGATCCGCTTTTCTCAGGAAAATAATTTACCACCGAAAGCCATTTTGCTTATAGATAATTGCTCCGCTCATGCACCCATTGAGAAACTTAAAAGTGAGGATGGAAACATTGTTGCATTATTCTTTCCACCAAATGTGACAGCAGCTTTACAACCAATGGATCAAAACCCTATTAAGTTAACAAAGCTCAATTACAGAAGTATGTTTCTTTCTCAATTAATTGCTGAAGGTGGTGAACTGAAGAATCATTTGAAATCCCATTCAATCCGCAATGCAATTTTATTACTGCAACAAGCTTGGGATGAGGTGCCACAAAGTGTTATGAAAAAATCTTGGTCAAAGTTGTCCAATTGGGATTCTAACCAATACGACAGCGACGATGACGTGCCAATAGCACAATTGTTGCAAATAGATCAGGACTGCAACGAAGTTATTCAGAGAACTCAAGCTCTTTTAGAAGAAATAGCTCCAAACGATTGCATTGGTATAGAAGACATCGACAGATGGAATGAAGATATGTTTGATGACGGATCTGTATATGTTCTCAGTAGCGATGGTGAGTCTTCAGATAGCAGCGAAGACGATGTTGTTGAAGTCTCACCAGTTGTCTCTAATGCTACAGCCATTGAAAGCGTAAATAATTTAATAAAATGGTGCAATAACAGTGAATTGTTTTCCACTAAGCACATAAACAATCTTTTGGCTCTTCGTAATGATATTTCGGCTTCGATGAGACCAAAAATACAAACGAATATAACTGATTATATGTCACACAAAGATTAGTTTTAAAATTGGGCCATTCTGCAGCCTATCCCTCTAATAACTTTTAACTTTATTTAATTTTTTTTTTTTTTAATACATACATATGTAAAATTTTTTAGTTTTTAATTAAGAAAAAAATACATGTGATGTAATTGGACTGACTTGTTATGTTTTGTTGCCATTAGTTTTGTTTCATTCATATTTTTAATTTAAAAAAATACATTTAATGTATTGGACTGAATTGTTACGTTTTGTTTTCTTGTTTTTATCAAATAAAATTGAATTAAAAAAATTTTAAAAGTGTTTTATTTAAGTTTTTGGAAGTAAATTTACTCAATTTTTTATTTTTTATTCGGAAAAAAAAAAGTCCAGAAATTAGAATAATTCAGAAATTAGAATCGCCTCAAAAACAAAGCGGTTCTAATTTGCGAGCGTCTACTGTATTCAAGAATTAACTAAATGATCTAGTGAAACTTTCTTCTTGTATGACCATATATATAAGGCTTTCTAAGTCTATATTTTTTTTAAATAACTATTAGAATACACACATCCATAGATTTCGGTTATTGTAGTGTCGAAGCATGGGAAAATTCCTTTCCTTTCACTTAAACTTGGATATTTTGGATCCAATTTTATTATTCGTAGTTAGTTTACCACGGCTCAACACAACATATGGTTCTTCATCCAAAATGGCCCCCTCTTACACTTCATCATCAATATTATCCAAATCGGCAAGTTGATTTACTTCATTGGGGTAAACTAAGTTTCAAGTGCTATGGCTTGCTTTTCATCGAGATCCTCCTCAGCATTTTCGTTTGTCTCTGAAATCTTACTGGAATGTTCATCTGGATTTCCGGTCATGTCATAATTAGGTATTTGTTTGTTTTTGGTTGATTTTTTGTGAACTAAATATTCTTAGTATATATATAATGATATTTATAGCAATGTCTTACAAAATTCAGATGTAGTATGATATGAGCATCACGATTGATTTCTGAATCCACTGCGCCGTCATTTTCGCTTTCAGATTTAATTTCAGTTTAAAAAGCTTCGATATATATATTAAGATTTCTTTATAAGAATTTCGTTTTGCTTAAGTTTAAGTGCTTCTATCTTTAAATGTGTTTCAGAATCATCGTGATTACTAGGGCTGTGTCCATTTCCTCTAAATATATTTTTTATTTAACATACAAATATGATTTGAAATTAAGAAACGTTTATTTATAGTAAATATAAATGTATACATACCATTTATATTTTCTTTATCCGTAGTTTGTTTTATGTACAAATATATGACATTTTATTTATTTTTTTAAATTTAATTTAAATTTTAACTTTTTCACAAAAAATATTTAATTGACAATAAAATAAAACTATGTATGTATCAAGGTATATTTACACAAGGTAGACTCATTTGGGAGTGTAGACATGCTGCTCTATAAAAGGAACCATGTTGTCAAAATTGTCTTCATATAAAACAAAAACAATTTAACGCACACATGTACAAATTTTGGCTCATATACACGCAATTTGACGTTGTGGTTCCAACTATGGGTAAACAGCTGACAAACATATGGGCCAACGAGTTTACCTATTTGGAAGTGTAGACATGCTGCTCTATAAAAGGAACCATGTTGTCAAAATTGTCTTCATATAAAACAAAAACAATTTAACGCACACATGTACAAATTTTGGCTCATATACACGCAATTTGACGTTGTGGTTCCAACTATGGGTAAACAGCTGACAAACATATGGGCCAACGAGTTTACCTTGTGTAAATATACCTTGGTATGTATCAAGGTATATTTACACAAGGTAGACTCATTTTGGAGTGTAGACATGCTGCTCTATAAAAGGAACCGAGTTGTCAAAATTGTCTTCATATAAAACAAAAACAATTTAACGCACACATGTACAAATTTTGGCTCATATACACGCAATTTGACGTTGGGGTTCCAACTAGGGGTAAACAGCTGACAAACATATGGGCCAACGAGTTTACCTTGTGTAAATATACCTTGGTATGTATGTCTTTTAAAAAAATCGTAGAAGATACCTAACTTAATTAGTAATATTAACAAAAATTTTAGGCAATGCTTATTTTATAAATTGCCAATTTTCTTAGACAATTAAACTTAGCTTTTTGTTTTTATATAAAAATGAATTACCTATGCGCGCCGTGGTAAAATTACTTAGTTAATTTTTGTGTGTGTATACATACATAGTAGTGTCGCCAACTTTTTAAACTACAAACATATATTTTTAAGCGATTTTAGGGAAAATAAAAATTTTTACCGTTTTGGACAAGAAAATATTACTAAAAATACGTTTTTTCTGCATTTATTTCGTAAATAATGCGATATGACGAAAAATCCCTACTGCACAGTGTAATCTGTATTAGCAAAATACATGGTTTGCAAGTCATGTATTTAAAATACAAAATACTTACACATATGTATGTATTTAAAACTAGACTGTTGGTAGAGCAAATCTGTCAAAGGGTTTTGAAAAGTTAGCTCGGGTTCCCGAACCAAAAAGCTGAAGAAAAATATCAAATTTCCCGTATTTCCTTTTTTCGGTACTATTTGTTCCCCCCATTAAAGTTTCAAAAATTTCAGTATTGTAGTGGGAGCCCATAATTTGGTACGAATATCTCAATGAATGTAGAAAAATGTTTTGTAAAAAAAGTACCAAAAATAGTTACGATTTTTACCTTTTAAATGTTCGAATTTCGAAAAAGTACCAAATTTATATTCGTATTTTTTTGATAAGTTTCGAATGTGGTATAAACTTTGTTTCTATGTTTATTGGATCAAAAGATAGATGGGGTGTCAAAAAAGTACCAAAATTCAGGTTTTACCCGTTTAGTCCCTAAAAGGGCCGAATTTCAAAAAAGTACCAGACACCTGTCCGCTAATTTTTTTAAAGAACACCGATAAGTATTACATTTTTTTGTATCTCTTTTAGTTTTGCAGATATAAGATTACCGAATTTTCCCGTTTTTTCCCTTTTTTACCCCCTAAGCATTCGAATTTCCAAAAATCCCGTCTTAGTGGATCGATTTGGTGTGTGACCAATCTCTGGTCCAAATTTCAAGTGTTTAGCTTCAGGCGTTTAGGCTGTTTTACGCACGATTATCTTTAACGTTTGTAGTGATATGATTATCTTTTTAGGGTTAACAAATAATTAAAAATTAAATCGTATATATAAATACGGAAACAATTTTTTTTGAAGTTGATTTTTAAGTATGGGCCTGTTCGTAAATGCATCACTGCGCTGCATATGATGTGCAGTATGTTCATAAATGCAAACAGTGGCAACACTGCAGCTGTCACATGGTCGAAAATGCAACACAGCAGTAGATTAGGCGCAAACGAAAGCAAATATAAATCATAAAAATGTCTGATGCAATGTAAGAGTAAGTATGCAAACAATGCAAACAATCAAATGAGCAAATAAAAGCATCATGCACAGCTGATTAGCAAAGTCATCGCATAATAATCATGTTATGCAGTGCAGTGATGCATTTACGAACAGGCCCTATATTATTGTCCACCTGTCTTAATGAAACGTACTATATCGTTGTAAAGGCATTTGTCTGTAGATATGCACAATATAAATTTTTTTTCGAAATTTTTAACACACATGGGTGAAAGGAGTGCATTTTGTTGGTATCTTAAAATTTGTACGTTTTTGTTGTAAAAAGCATTTGTTCTCTCAAAAGTAAGTGCCAAGGGCTCGAATTTCGGCCACCGGGCGAATCTAGGTTAAATTAATCCGAAATGTTTTAATATATGTAATTTAATTAAAAAATTTTAATAATTACAAATTGGGATTAGTAGGGCGTGGAATAACATGCATATGCATGATTTTCTTTGATCGTTTTAATAATAAGTAAATAAGTTATTTTTCCGAATTGTGCTTAATTCAAATATTGTTTGTTTTTATCGAAAGCAAATAGATTGTAGCACTCAAACAAAAATTTAATAATTTTTTTTAAATTGAGAAATTAAGAATTGCAGTTATTTTTATGCTTGAAGTGGCATTTCCAATATGCAAAATTAGCATTCAGCGTTTATCTGCCATGTTTTTTAATGATTTGGAAGATTTTTTTTTTGTGATTGACAAAAATCTTTTCATAAGTATTTTACTGCCTGTTTTCAGGTGACGAATGCAAAATTCGTTCGTTTAACTAACAATATTTCTAAATTTGTTCATTATTTAAAAACAGGCAGATATTTTTTGAACTGTCGAATATACCGTCTACAATTGGTTTTAGAAAAAAGCATATGCCACGAAATAAATCGAAAATAGGTTAAATTTCTGCAGTTTTTATTTTATTATTAAGAAAAGTTTATAGCAGATACACTTTTTCGATCCAATTTTCTTGTTCTTTTAAGATATACAAATTTTTGGTGACAGTAATGTGTCATTTTTTTATCTGAAAGATAACAGTACTACTTCTGAATAAGTCTCAAACGTCATTAATTAAAGGAGTTGGGTGTTACTATAACATATCTTTATAAAGGGTTTTCAACAAGAACTTTGTTTTTTAATTGTGGCAACAGCAACAACATGATAGTTTTGACATTTAGTTTTTTGACGTTTTCGTAGTAGATGCATTGATAATTGTTACAATGAATTAAATTTTGCTCGAAAATCGCATTAAAATAATTCAAATCCACTATGAAAATTTTCTGGTTTTGTTAAAGTTACATTGCACACAGCCATTGAAGCGATCAATTTAATTGCAAACAAAATTTTCCGATCGAACATCAGCTATTAAGTGGCCATTAAGGGGCTATTTTAAGGACAGAGTCTATACGGAGCCAATCGAATCGATTGCAGACTTCAAACTCAAAATACGTGATGTGATTAACGAAACAGACCCGCCATTTTGACAAAAAGTGATTAAAAACTTTGATGAAAGAATCGACATCTCTCAGCGTGTTCGTGTGGGCATTTGCCACATATCATTTTTCATTCATAATTGCCGAACCTTTTTCTTCGTAATACAATAGAAATTTGAAGCATCTTCATCTAAATTTTGTTTAATTTTGCTTTAGAAAACAAAGTTCTTTTTGAAAAACCCTATACATACAAAAAATCAGCCGTGGTTTGTTCGAATGCTTTTAACTTGACAGAAATGGAAACTTTCTTCTGCGATATCGGTCTTAATTACTAAGGGAAGGTTAGGGAGAAAAGAAAAGTCCACAAAACAGGGCACTTTTTGTAAACGCGTTTTTTTTCAAAATAATTTTGCTTAATTGCCAATTTCACCAATTTCAGTTATAATTTACTAACAGTTATAACTGTCAAAAACATATTGTTAACTAAAAGTTAAAGTAATACAGTAGACTCGCGATAAC
Source organism: Pollenia griseotomentosa (assembly GCA_963931875.1). Classification (NCBI taxonomy): domain Eukaryota; kingdom Metazoa; phylum Arthropoda; class Insecta; order Diptera; family Polleniidae; genus Pollenia; species Pollenia griseotomentosa. The sequence goes on from OZ007560.1 coordinate 127,381,513, forward strand.
AAAAACACCGCCTTACGTGAACACCGGCTAGCATGAACATAATTTTTTTTACACTGACTACTCTGTAGCGTGAACACAGTAAGAAAGCCCTATAACGTAAACAAATGTAAAATTCATGGAACATAGAAAAAGTTGTTTTCTTTTGAACATTTTTAAGCAATCACTACTTCTTTAAAAACTGGGAATCCCCGTAAATGATTGCTTATGAATATATTCTGGCATTTTGTGTAACGCGAGCTGTTGATTTGCTTAGTTTGTTTTTAGTTTGATATAAAGTGTTTCGTGAAAAATGTCGCAAAAACTAAAAAATTGTTTAACTTTAAAGGAAAAAGTGGATGTAATAGAAAAAATAAAAAGAGGATCAAGCGTGACTAGCGGTGTTCAGCTTTTTGCAAAAAAAGAAAATCCAAAAAAAGATAACCCATTTTTTTAAATAATTTTAATGTAAATTGCTTTTCTTAACAAAACAAATACGAATATGAATTAATGAATATGAATTAATAAAAAAAATATATGAATTTAAGTTAAATATATGTCTATTTTATTTTTAAGATGTAAAAAATTACACCTTCGTAAACATGAACAACTTCGCAAACGTGAACACGCTTAGGTTTTAATAGTTCACGTTACCGCGAGTCTACTGTATGTAGTTAGTTTTAACTGAACTTGATGAAATTGGCCGTAAGAATGCAAATTGTTATAATAATTAGTTAGAAATTTGTAAATCGAATATGATAAAACGCTCTACAAATAATAATTTTCGTACTTTGCTCCATAATCATAGTTATTTTTATCACTAATAAAATCCTTGATAGCTTATTTTTACTTGGTTTTTAAAAAAGTTTACAAAACTGCAAAAAGTTTTTTTTAAAGAACATTAATAAGACTTTTGCATTTAAAACTACTCTGTTAACAACATAAATAAATCCCTATGTGCATTTAATTTTTTTATTTCATTCTCACATTTAAGAACTTATCGAATTTCACAACCATTTTATTAAATTAATTTTAACTTCCCATCTGGCAAGTTTTACGATTTCCTTTTCCATTTATTTCTTCTTTCGTTGTTTTGTAATAAAGACAACTTTAGTAGCATTTTGGCGCGTCTGCTTTAAGCTTCGGGAGTTTCGTGAAAAATTTTGTAATGTTGAAAAAAAATTGTGAACAATTTATTGAAATTGTTAACAAGTTAAATCCATAAAAATCTTATTACATAATAATAATTTATAAGCAACCGATAAAATCTAATAGTTTATCAATCGGTTTGTGTGTTTTTTGGTAGTCATTGTCGGTCAGTATTAAGACACAACTACATGCGCGAGTGTTTCGTTTAAAGTAAATTGCAAAATGCCAGCGGAGCACCCTTTTTCAAGGTTAAAGTTTTAATTTATGTATTTATGTGGTACATGCAAGAGTGTTGTGAGTAAAAAATATGCAAGTGGAGCACCACTTTTCAAGGTCAATGTTTGTTTAACATACATATATGTATGTTATAATAGCATCGAGTTTTTTGCATACACAAATTCGTATACAAGTAAAAGTAAGTGTGGTGTGTTCGCCGAATATTTGCCTATTTTATGAATTTCGTATTCGCCAATTTCAAGTAAATATTTTGATTATACTTTCAGAAAAAAATACAAAGATGTAAAATAAATACATAAAATGAAACAAAAAATAGTGAAAAACACTTTTTCTTTAAATGAATTTTAATAATCCGAATTATTGTTCAGTTTAGGTTTTAAAAATCGTAGGATTTATTGCATTACCCTTGGCCGGGCGAAAGGTTTTTCTTTAATAAGGTTTAACAAACACCTGATTCGCTAACTAAAGCTTCTTATGTATATAAAAAAAATTTCCAGGAAAGTGGCGTTTTCGCATAGAAAAGCATTACTAATAATGTCTTTGTACAGTGTGGCCGTCATTGTTTTAGAAACACTATGAATTAGACCAATTCTTTGTCCTGAAACCGTGTTGGTCCATAAATGACCTAGTTATATAAAAATAAGTGCATTTTCCGCGAAATAATAGTTCTAGCACAGTAGCGCCCATATCATATGAGTTAGGAGGAACGAATTTGGCTCAAATATTTTTTAAATAGAAGAGGTATATAATATTGAAAATCAGTCAAATCGGTATATTATTTTACCTGGCCTCCATTGTAGTGTCCTCCTTGGCTTAGAGTTTAGGAACAATAGAGTAATACATACAAAACAAGCTAGGTGAATAAAATTGATCATAAATATAACTTTTTCTAAAAAATTTCAACTAAAAATTAAACAAAATATGTACATGTATATTTTACACCTTTTTCGATATTTAATACTTCGAAAATTAATACTTCGGTAGTTATCAAAGTTTTTCTTGGGATTCAAAAAATTAATTAAAAAGGTTTCGTTTAAATGTGCTAAATTCCCATTTCATACTATTGATAAACAGAAATTTATTGTTAATGGGATAAGCTATTCCCATGCGCATTTCACTGGTTGCTTAGGTCAGGAAACTTCTGACGAAGAAAAACTGTTAAGCGAATAAGAATTATAAGCCCCAGTTTCACTTGTAACAATATCAAAGCTTAAACAAAAACAACAACAATAAACAGTGAGTTTATCTTTTCGTACAGTCCCAACCAACTACAGTTGGTTGATTTTTTGTGAACTCTAAATGTAGCTGTAAGAGGGTAAAGAAAAACCAAAAATAAAAACAAATTACTTTATTTTATTTTGCCAGTTCAGTTTTATTTTTAGTAGTTTTGGTTAATCATTTGCACATGGACAATATACATGCATATAAAGACAATCATGGCTATTCTAAAATATGCGTCGAAGAATTGAACATTTACATAAAAGCAAAACAAATTGACCAAAATGGTTTTTGTGGTATAACTCTCGCGCTAATTTTATTTAACCCTTTCGACCCGGACGGTACATATGTGTACCACTGTAAGTTTAAACATCCCTAACAGCTTCAAATTTAATGTTGGTGGGTTGTAAAATGTAAAGTCTTTAAGGTCTGAGAACATTCTAATACATTCCGTTATGCTTTGTTGTTGTTTGCATTTACGGCACCGCTTTTTGTAAGTTACAACCCACATGTAAGCATGGTTTTCGCATAATATTAAGCGCGTTTTGGTTATTTTACCGGACGGTTGGTACTTATTTGACCATTGCTATTCGAAAGGGTTAAGAAGTGTATAGTTAACAAAAACCATTTTCGTAAATTTTGTTTTTGTTTTCATGTATTTGTTCACTCCTTCGACGCGTATTTTAGAATCCACGAATATCTGTACAAAATCAAGGTAAAAAAAATGAGTTTGTTACCCCCTCAACAGCAAATCTACTGAAATGGAATTATTGGGCTACGAAATATTCATACAACCATCACGTATTAAGGCTTCTTCTTGATGAGCCTTTTCATCAAGCTATCAAACGACCTACACCTTCTTTTAGGAAGCCAAACCTTCCAAAGTCAGCACCCTATAATTATTAATATGAGTTTTTGTTGGTTCTCAACCATGTTGTAAAAAGTAAGGAAAAAAATTATTGGCTAATGTCGAACTGAGACAAACTGTTACGCGTTTCTGTTGTGCGATGCCAATCCATTAACCAACACGGACGAAACGTAAAACTCGCGAACCCAGACAAACTAAGACGGTCTGATTGATTGACATAATAACTATGACGCGCGAGATGTTTCCCTACCTAGAGCAGTTTTAAAAAAGTTCCAAGAGAAGTTGGTTTACTTTTTTTAAATAGCAATACAATTGGAAATACATTTTCCTAAGGTAAATAGCATTACCTTAGTCCTATTTTTATTAAGAGACTATTTTTTTTACTACATTTTCAAATCTTCATTAAGTACTAAAACACAAAAACAAAGTTTTTAAAAGTTGATAAGATGTAATTTATCTAGATGTTAAGCTAAAAATTAATAAGTTATCAAAAATTGGTAATAAAAATCGGTTAAAAATTAAAATTTAATATATGTATACCTATTTCGAGCAAAACGTTAATAATAAAATATTAAGTGTTAAAAAATACATATGTATGTATATACATATGTACATACATAAATAAAAAAGAGCAAATAAAATAAAAATTAAATTTAATCATAAAATCAAAAGTGTGTCATCTAAAAGCTACGTTTACATTACAATTAATCATCAATTATGGAAAAAGTCAATCATCAACTCTATACATCAAGCTTTGCTGAAAAGGCTACGCATTATTACGTCAAAAATTCAAGGTAAGAATTTATATACATATACAGGCATGCCACAGAAATCAATTCCGATCGAGAATGATTTCGATTGATGTGAAGCAAGATACGAAATCACATCCACTTTCGATCGGAATTGATTTCTGTGACAGGCCGCATAATTTATTAAAAAATAAACAAAGTATGTATGTGTGTATATGCACCCTTTAATTTTAAGAATTCTGTATCCGATTTAAGCGCTATGGCCTAAGGTTGTGTTAGGCGAACGTTGCTGTACCCGTATCTTACCGTCCCTTACTGTTAGCACTTTGGTGCACTTACACAACATGATCTTTTCGTAAACTTAACGGGTACAAGGTTATCAGACTTTGAATATGTACTATCAAAAATTAAAAACAAAAACCATATTTGTTACAATTAGTTTCCGATCACAGAATAAAATAACTAGTATTCAAAGTCTAATTAACTTTTTACCAGTAAACGAAAAAATCATTTAAGAGGTGTTTTGTTTAAAATTTTATTTTCTACAAGAATATACCTGTATAGCTAAGCGGTATCAAAGTCTTAATTAGCTGTTGGCCAACAACGCTATATTTAAATACTTCCCATATGCAATCTGCATACCAAATTTATCAAAAAGAAAATGTACCAAAGTAAAAATTACTCTATATTTTAATCTGAGCCATATGCATCCGTCTACCAAATTTCACCCAAATCCATTAAGCGGTTTACGCGTGGTTGTGCCACAAACTAACAAATATCCAAACTTTCACATTTATAATCAGGGGTGTGTTGGAAATCGAAAACGCAAGAATTTAAAAAGTGGTTCTTATTATAAGATTTCTGTAATAAAATAATTTTATGACAAATATTATACAAATATACCTACCTATTTTCTCTATTAAACAGAATTCTATAGCAAAAATAAATAACTTCCAAATTCTTTCGTTTTACGTTTTTGATTTCCAGCACACCCCTGAATATTAATAGGATGTGGGTACATACTTTTAAACAATTTATTTGTTAAACAAAATTTTTTTCTAAATAAATCTTAACAATAACTTATCAATAAAGCTTAACAATGAAATTAATATCACCGTTTACTTTTCGCCACTGGTGCGGATGGATTTTCGCCTTTGTAGAAATCTTTAAGCAACTCCATAGCCTCATCGGCCCTTAAACCACCTTTAATGTCTAATCGGTGACCAACTACATGTGGTACATCAACAACCGTCTTCCCACCAAAACGGTCGTTGGCACAACCATAAATAATTTCGTTAACTTTTAGATCATGCAGTGCCGCCGAACACATAATACACGGTTCCACCGTCACAACCACAGATATGTGTGGAAACACTTTAGAATAATCTAAATTATTTTTGGAACAGTAATTTAAAACTTGATCAATGCAAATAAATTCCGCATGTCGTGTTGGGTTTTTGGTGGCATTAACTTGATTTGCACCACGAGCTATGATTGTACCGTTGTGAATAAAAACACAACCCACTGGCACTTCTCCTTTAGAAAGAGCCAGACGAGCTTCCTTAAAAGCCTCTTCCATAAAGTTCTCAACAGTCATTTTTAAACCATTTTTATTTTGTTTGTTTTTTTTTTTAATAAATGATTATCAATTGTATTTGCTTCCTTGCTTACTACCAAGTTGTCAATTTTTATATATACAGTCTGTCAAGAAAATATTTAGACATTGTGAAAAAAGCTGATTTGTAGCTTTTATAGCCTATTTCCGATGTGCGAATGAGTTCTTTCTTTCAAACAATTAAATTTAAAACAAAATCATATTCTAAAAAGTTTGTTTTCGTTTTTAATGAGTTGTACGAAAGAAAGAATTCTTTCGCACATCGGAAATAGGCAAGCAAGTCGCAATTTACACTCAGCCCAATAATGAATACAAATTCCCCGGGAGTTTTTCCCTTTTCCCATTTTTGGAATTGAATTTACATAGGAAAAAAGAGAGAAGGTAGAAAAATCCCGGGGAGTTTTTATTCATAATTGGGCTGACTGTGGACATTTCTTGCCGGCAGAAAGTTTGTGGGCGAGAGAGGTAAAAAGTAAAGTGTGTCACGCATACAGCGTCGCCCTTTACCAACAAACTTTTTCTACCCGTCACGAAATGTCCATCGAGTAAATTGCGACTAATCCTAAAAAAGACTAGCAGTTTGTTTACTGTTTTACTAATTAAATACGTATGTAGATGTGTTTTTTAATGATCAAAGGCCAAACAAAACTAATGTAAAAATATATTCTTGACAAGCTGTATGTATGAAAACGTTGCCAACTGCCGCACTAAAGGCGAATTCATGTAAATGTTGGTGGCAAGGCGAATTTAAGTATTTGGCCCAAATCTATTTTATTGCAATCAAAATCATTTTACCAAATATTATTGGAATCGGTTCATTTTTAATCATAGCTACCATACAAATACTACTCCTGAAATAGCTTTTAATTTAATGCCATAACTTCCTTTCTGAAATTTAATAAAGAATAAATAAATAAAATGTGGGTTATGCATATGTAACTAGGGTATTCAATTAATCGATGTATTGTATTATTCGATTAATCGCGCGAATAATTATTTGAGGTAAAAATTTAATCGAACAAGATCAGGGTTGTCAGATGTAACGATTTTAAATTTCGATATTTTTATTTAATACTAGCTGTTTGGTCCCGGCGCTGCCCGGGATTTTCCAAATATGTAACAATTAAATACTGCACTGAACCAAAAATGAGATGTAAATAACGCAAAATGGCATGTAGATTTGAAGAAAAAGGAGGTCATTATACAACTAACAAAATTTTCCGTCTATTTAACACACATTTTTTAGTCAAATTTTCAAATTTGACGAAAATTAAGTTAAATTAAATAAAAAATTTGTCAAAATAACAAAAAATAATCGTCATATATAAAAATATTTCTTCATTTCAACAACCCTTTTTTTATTCAATTCAACAAAATATCATTAATTTTCATAGCGTTTCAAAACCCCAGTAGAAAAAATTTAAAAAGTATCCTATGTATTATTTAATACAATTTTATAATCTTGAGTATCAAAATAATCAACTGCCTATTTCACTAAATGCGAAACAAATCTTTCTTTCGCACAACTACATGCAAAACAAAAAAAAATACAATATAGCAGGTTAAAATAATGCGTCAGTTTTACGCATGATTATCTTTAACGTTTGTAGTGATGTGATTATCTTTTTAGGGTTAACAAATAATTAAAAATTAAATCGTATATATAAATACGGAAACAATTTTTTTTGAAGTTGATTTTTAAGTATGGGCCTGTTCGTAAATGCATCACTGCGCTGCATATGATGTGCAGTATGTTCATAAATGCAAACAGTGGCAACACTGCAGCTGTCACATGGTCGAAAATGCAACACAGCAGTAGATTAGGCGCAAACGAAAGCAAATATAAATCATAAAAATGTCTGATGCAATGTAAGAGTAAGTATGCAAACAATGCAAACAATCAAATGAGCAAATAAAAGCATCATGCACAGCTGATTAGCAAAGTCATCGCATAATAATCATGTTATGCAGTGCAGTGATGCATTTACGAACAGGCCCTATATTATTGTCCACCTGTCTTAATGAAACGTACTATATCGTTGTAAAGGCATTTGTCTGTAGATATGCACAATATAAATTTTTTTTCGAAATTTTTAACACACATGGGTGAAAGGAGTGCATTTTGTTGGTATCTTAAAATTTGTACGTTTTTGTTGTAAAAAGCATTTGTTCTCTCAAAAGTAAATGTCAAGGGCTCGAATTTCGGCCACCGGGCGGGGCGAATCTAGGTTAAATTAATCCGAAATGTTTTAATATATTAAAAAATTTTAATAATTACAAATTGGGATTAGGAGGGCGTGGAATAACATGCATATGCATGATTTTCTTTGATCGTTTTAATAATAAGTAAATAAGTTATTTTTCCGAATTGTGCTTAATTCAAATATTGTTTGTTTTTATCGAAAGCAAATAGATTGTAGCACTCAAACAAAAATTTAATAATTTTTCTTAAATTGAGAAATTAAGAATTGCAGTTATTTTTATGCTTGAAGTGGCATTTCCAATATGCAAAATTAGCATTCAGCGTTTATCTGCCATGTTTTTTTATGATTTGGAAGATTTTTTTTTGTGATTGACAAAAATCTTTTCATAAGTATTTTACTGCCTGTTTTCAGGTGACGAATGCAAAATTCGTTCGTTTAACTAACAATATTTCTAAATTTGTTCCTGAAAGATAACACTACTACTTCTGAATAAGTCTCAAACGTCATTAATTAAAGGAGTTGGGTGTTACTATAACATATCTTTATAAAGGGTTTTCAACAAGAACTTTGTTTTTTAATTGTGGCAACAGCAACAACATGATAGTTTTGACATTTAGTTTTTTGACGTATTCGTAGTAGATGCATTGATAATTGTTACAATGAATTAAATGTTGCTCGAAAATCGCATTAAAATAATTCAAATCCACTATGAAAATTTTCTGGTTTTGTTAAAGTTACATTACACACAGCCATTGAAACGATCAATTTAATTGCAAACCAAATTTTCCGATCGCATAATTTCACGAACATCAGCTATTAAGTGGCCAGTCAGATCGTGTGATTTAACAGCACTGCATTATTTTCTGTGGGGCTATTTTAAGGACAGAGTCTATACGGAGCCAATCGAATCGATTGCAGACTTAAAACTCAAAATACGTGATGTGATTAAGGAAACAGACCCGCCATTTTGACAAAAAGTGATTAAAAACTTTGATAAAAGAATCGACATCTCTCAGCGTGTTCGTGTGGGCATTTGCCACATATCATTTTTCATTCATAATTGCCGAACCTTTTTCTTCGTAATACAATAGAAATTTGAAGCATCTTCATCTAAATTTTTTGTTTAATTTTGCTTTAGAAAACAAAGTTCTTTTTGAAAAACCCTATACATACAAAAAATCAGCCGTGGTTTGTTCGACTGCTTTAAACTTGACAGAACTGGAAACTTTCTTCTGCGATATCGGTCTTAATTACTAAGGGAAGGTTAGGGAGAAAAGAAAAGTCCACAAAACAGGGTACTTTTTGTAAACGCGTTTTTTTCAAAATAATAAAATTTCAGTTATAATTTACTATCAGTTATAACTGTCAAAAACATATTGTTAACTAAAAGTTAAAGTAATATGTAGTTAGTTTTAACTGAACTTGATGAAATTGGCCGTAAGAATGCAAATTGTTATAATAATTAGTTAGAAATTTGTAAATCGAATATGATAAAACGCTCTACAAATAATAATTTTCGTACTTTGCTCCATAATCATAGTTATTTTTATCACTAATAAAATCCTTGATAGCTTATTTTTACTTGGTTTTTAAAAAAGTTTACAAAACTGCAAAAAGTTTTTTTTAAAGAACATTAATAAGACTTTTGCATTTAAAACTACTCTGTTAACAACATAAATAAATCCCTATGTGCATTTAATTTTTTTATTTTATTCTCACATTTAAGATCTTATCGAATTTCACAACCATTTTATTAAATTAATTTTAACTTCCCATCTGGCAAGTTTTACGATTTCCTTTTCCATTTATTTCTTCTTTCGTTGTTTTGTAATAAAGACAACTTTAGTAGCATTTTGGCGCGTCTGCTTTAAGCTTCGGGAGTTTCGTGAAAAATTTTGTAATGTTGAAAAAAAATTGTGAACAATTTATTGAAATTGTTAACAAGTTAAATCCATAAAAATCTTATTACATAATAATAATTTATAAGCAACCGATAAAATCTAATAGTTTATCAATCGGTTTGTGTGTTTTTTGGTAGTCATTGTCGGTCAGTATTAAGACACAACTACATGCGCGAGTGTTTCGTTTAAAGTAAATTGCAAAATGCCAGCGGAGCACCCTTTTTCAAGGTTAAAGTTTTAATTTATGTATTTATGTGGTACATGCAAGAGTGTTGTGAGTAAAAAATATGCAAGTGGAGCACCACTTTTCAAGGTCAATGTTTGTTTAACATACATATATGTATGTTATAATAGCATCGAGTTTTTTGCATACACAAATTCGTATACAAGTAAAAGTAAGTGTGGTGTGTTCGCCGAATATTTGCCTATTTTATGAATTTCGTATTCGCCAATTTCAAGTAAATATTTTGATTATACTTTCAGAAAAAATACAAAGATGTAAAATAAATACATAAAATGAAACAAAAAATAGTGAAAAACACTTTTTCTTTAAATGAATTTTTATAATCCGAATTATTGTTCAGTTTAGGTTTTAAAAATCGTAGGATTTATTGCATTACCCTTGGCCGGGCGAAAGGTTTTTCTTTAATAAGGTTTAACAAACACCTGATTCGCTAACTAAAGCTTCTTATGTATATAAAAAAAATTTCCAGGAAAGTGGCGTTTTCGCATAGAAAAGCATTACTAATAATGTATTTGTACAGTGTGGCCGTCATTGTTTTAGAAACACTATGAATTAGACCAATTCTTTGTCCTGAAACCGTGTTGGTCCATAAATGACCTAGTTATATAAAAATAAGTGCATTTTCCGCGAAATAATAGTTCTAGCACAGTAGCGCCCATATCATATGAGTTAGGAGGAACGAATTTGGCTCAAATATTTTTTAAATAGAAGAGGTATATAATATTGAAAATCAGTCAAATCGGTATATTATTTTACCTGGCCTCCATTGTAGTGTCCTCCTTGGCTTAGAGTTTAGGAACAATAGAGTAATACATACAAAACAAGCTAGGTGAATAAAATTGATCATAAATATAACTTTCTGTTCTTTTCCAAGCATGACGAAGAATATATGTATAAGATTCGACATAGCCGAACATAACACTTTTTAGCTTATTAGCCAGACATGAACTTTTACTTATTTTATACAATACCTTAAGTTTCTAAAAAATTTCAACTAAAAATTAAACAAAATATGTACATGTATATTTTAGACCTTTTTCGATATTTAATACTTCGATAATTAATACTTCGGTAGTTATCAAAGTTTTTCTTGGGATTCAAAAAATTAATTAAAAAGGTTTCGTTTAAATGTGCTAAATTCCCATTTCATACTATTGATAAACAGAAATTTATTGTTAATGGGATAAGCTATTCATGCGCATTTCACTGGTTGCTTAGGCCAGATCGTCAGGAAACTTCTGACGAAGAAAAACTGTTAAGCGAATAAGAATTATAAGCCCCAGTTTCACTTGTAACAATATCAAAGCTTAAACTAAAACAACAACAATAAACAGTGAGTTTATCTTTTCGTACAGTCCCAACCAACTACAGTTGGTTGATTTTTTGTGAACTCTAAATGTAGCTGTAAGAGGGTAAAGAAAAACCAAAAATAAAAACAAATTACTTTATTTTATTTTGCCAGTTCAGTTTTATTTTTAGTAGTTTTGGTTAATCATTTGCACATGGACAATATACATGCATATAAAGACAATCATGGCTATTCTAAAATACGCGTCGAAGAATTGAACATTTACATAAAAGCAAAACAAATTGACCAAAATGGTTTTTGTGGTATAACTCTCGCGCTAATTTTATTTAACCCTTTCGACCCGGACGGTACATATGTGTACCACTGTAAGTTTAAACATCCCTAACAGCTTCAAATTTAATGTTGGTGGGTTGTAAAATGTAAAGTCTTTAAGGTCTGAGAACATTCTAATACATTCCGTTATGCTTTGTTGTTGTTTGCATTTACGGCACCGCTTTTTGTAAGTTACAACCCACATGTAAGCATGGTTTTCGCATAATATTAAGCGCGTTTTGGTTATTTTACCGGACGGTTGGTACTTATTTGACCATTGCTATTCGAAAGCCGGGTCGAAAGGGTTAAGAAGTGTATAGTTAACAAAAACCATTTTCGTAAATTTTGTTTTTGTTTTCATGTATTTGTTCACTCCTTCGACGCGTATTTTAGAATCCACGAATATCTGTACAAAATCAAGGTAAAAAAATGAGTTTGTTACCCCCTCAACAGCAAATCTACTGAAATGGAATTATTGGGCTACGAAATATTCATACAACCATCACGTATTAAGGCTTCTTCTTGATGAGCCTTTTCATCAAGCTATCAAACGACCTACACCTTCTTTTAGGAAGCCAAACCTTCCAAAGTCAGCACCCTATAATTATTAATATGAGTTTTTGTTGGTTCTCAACCATGTTGTAAAAAGTAAGGAAAAAAATTATTGGCTAATGTCGAACTGAGACAAACTGTTACGCGTTTCTGTTGTGCGATGCCAATCCATTAACCAACACGGACGAAACGTAAAACTCGCGAACCCAGACAAACTAAGACGGTCTGATTGATTGACATAATAACTATGACGCGCGAGATGTTTCCCTACCTAGAGCAGTTTTAAAAAAGTTCCAAGAGAAGTTGGTTTACTTTTTTTAAATAGCAATACAATTGGAAATACATTTTCCTAAGGTAAATAGCATTACCTTAGTCCTATTTTTATTAAGAGACTATTTTTTTTACTACATTTTCAAATCTTCATTAAGTACTAAAACACAAAAACAAAGTTTTTAAAAGATGATAAGATGTAATTTATCTAGATGTTAAGCTAAAAATTAATAAGTTATCAAAAATTGGTAATAAAAATCGGTTAAAAATTAAAATTTACGTTATTACGTTAAAACGTTAATAATAAAATATTAAGTGTTAAAAAATACATATGTATGTATATACATATGTACATACATAAATAAAAAAGAGCAAATAAAATAAAAATTAAATTTAATCATAAAATCAAAAGTGTGTCATCTAAAAGCTACGTTTACATTACAATTAATCATCAATTATGGAAAAAGTCAATCATCAACTCTATACATCAAGCTTTGCTGAAAAGGCTACGCATTATTACGTCAAAAATTCAAGGTAAGAATTTATATACATATACAGGCATGCCACAGAAATCAATTCCGATCGAGAATGATTTCGATTGATGTGAAGCAAGATACGAAATCACATCCACTTTCGATCGGAATTGATTTCTGTGACAGGCCGCATAATTTATTAAAAATTAAACAAAGTATGTATGTGTGTATATGCACCCTTTAATTTTAAGAATTCTGTATCCGATTTAAGCGCTATGGCCTAAGGTTGTGTTAGGCGAACGTTGCTGTACCCGTATCTTACCGTCCCTTACTGTTAGCACTTTGGTGCACTTACACAACATGATCTTTTCGTAAACTTAACGGGTACAAGGTTATCAGACTTTGAATATGTACTATCAAAAATTAAAAACAAAAACCATATTTGTTACAATTAGTTTCCGATCACAGAATAAAATAACTAGTATTCAAAGTCTAATTAACTTTTTACCAGTAAACGAAAAAATCATTTAAGAGGTGTTTTGTTTAAAATTTTATTTTCTACAAGAATATACCTGTATAGCTAAGCGGTATCAAAGTCTTAATTAGCTGTTGGCCAACAACGCTATATTTAAATACTTCCCATATGCAATCTGCATACCAAATTTATCAAAAAGAAAATGTACCAAAGTAAAAATTACTCTATATTTTAATCTGAGCCATATGCATCCGTCTACCAAATTTCACCCAAATCCATTAAGCGGTTTACGCGTGGTTGTGCCACAAACTAACAAATATCCAAACTTTCACATTTATAATCAGGGGTGTGTTGGAAATCGAAAACGCAAGAATTTAAAAAGTGGTTCTTATAAGATTTCTGTAATAAAATAATTTTATGACAAATATTATACAAATATACCTATTTTCTCTATTAAACAGAATTCTATAGCAAAATTAAATTAAGTGTACTTATTATAAATAACTTCCAAATTCTTTCGTTTTACGTTTTTGATTTCCAGCACACCCCTGAATATTAATAGGATGTGGGTACATACTTTTAAACAATTTATTTGTTAAACAAAATTTTTTTCTAAATAAATCTTAACAATAACTTATCAATAAAGCTTAACAATGAAATTAATATCACCGTTTACTTTTCGCCACTGGTGCGGATGGATTTTCGCCTTTGTAGAAATCTTTAAGCAACTCCATAGCCTCATCGGCCCTTAAACCACCTTTAATGTCTAATCGGTGACCAACTACATGTGGTACATCAACAACCGTCTTCCCACCAAAACGGTCGTTGGCACAACCATAAATAATTTCGTTAACTTTTAGATCATGCAGTGCCGCCGAACACATAATACACGGTTCCACCGTCACAACCACAGATATGTCTGGAAACACTTTAGAATAATCTAAATTATTTTTGGAACAGTAATTTAAAACTTGATCAATGCAAATAAATTCCGCATGTCGTGTTGCGTTTTTGGTGGCATTAACTTGATTTGCACCACGAGCTATGATTGTACCGTTGTGAATAAAAACACAACCCACTGGCACTTCTCCTTTAGAAAGAGCCAGACGAGCTTCCTTAAAAGCCTCTTCCATAAAGTTCTCAACAGTCATTTTTAAACCATTTTTATTTTGTTTGTTTTTTTTTTAATAAATGATTATCAATTGTATTTGCTTCCTTGCTTACTACCAAGTTGTCAATTTTTATATATACAGTCTGTCAAGAAAATATTTAGACATTGTGAAAAAAGCTGATTTGTAGCTTTTATAGCCTATTTCCGATGTGCGAATGAGTTCATGGTGAAATTACTACAAGGTGGCATCACTACGGCATCTGGTAATTTTTTGCTTAACTGTGGTGAAAACCCCAAGATGTCATTTTTTTTTTGTTTGTTTACATTCTTGAAAAACAATTAAAAAAAAATAATTTTTGTGCGGTTTTTAAATGAAAATTGTGCATAACAATTAAAATATTTGCAAAAAACAAATCGTATGTGGTTTTTATATGTGCGTCTTTAGTTGGGCTAGCAGTTTTTTTTTTATTAATAAATAAAAACAGAAATAATTGTGTATGTGACCACGTCGTGTGTTCGTTTGAAAAATGCGTATATTTTTGATATGCGCTTGTGCGCCACTTTCTTTAAACCTCCAAAGGACTTGTAGTGAAAAAAAAGTGGAAAAACAATTGTTTTTAATTCAAAAAACATTAACATTTTAAGTATGAATCTTTTAGTAATTTTTTCATAATATTTTTCGTTTTATTTGTTGCAGATCAGAGTTGCCACTGAAAATTTTCTATTCGACCAAACTTATTAACCAAAATCCTTTGGACTCGACCAGTTTTCTATTTTTGATACATTAAGCAAGTTAAGTTATAATTAACTACCAGTTATAGCTGTTAGTTTAAAACTTTTTTTTTATACACCTTAAATATAAAATTAAAATTTGTTTTGCTTCTACTGAAAATTTTTAAATTTTAAGTTAACATGGAGCCGTAGGTAAATTATGGACCGACCTTCACCATATTTGGTATCATGAAAAGGTTTTTGTTGAAATTTAATGACAAAAAAACAAAATGTCGGATAAAAACAAGAAAAAAAATTTGCAAAATAGCGAAAATTTGAGAAAATTTTTTATATTTCAAACAAGCCATAAAATTTATTACAAGTCTCTAAAACTATAACGAATGGCAAAAATTCGGTAAAAATTGCCTAATTAGCGGAAATTCGCAAAATTTTGCCAACAGCGGCATGATAGCAAAGTCTACTATTTATTATAAATCGTTAAATCTGTAAAGAATCATAAAATCGCTTCTATCGCGAACATGGCTAAAATTTGCAAAAAATTGCAAAACTTTAAACAAAACCTTCAACTAATTTGAGTTCGCTAAATTGGTAAAAAAAAAACAAATTGTCAAAATATAACACAAAAAATGTTAAAAAATGAGTTATAATTCAAACGACAAACTTAATGTGTTTGCTTGTGCTTTCGGCTATCGAAAATCACACCGAAAAACACAAAAACGATGTGATTTACAGAACACCACAAAATCACACGTGTGATTTTAAAAGCACATGTGATTTGAAATCACGTGATTTTCAGAAAAGGGTGATACTTTATGGGATCTTCGATGAATATTGAAAAAAAATAAAATTCACATAGAATGATAAACGTAGTAATATGATAAATTAAATTTCTCCTTAATGCACAATTTGTTTAATAACGAAATTGTTTCAGAATTCCTACTTTGTAATGTTTAGCTTTCTGTTTCTATTCGCCCTTTCAGAAATAGCATTCCACTTAGACTTCAATATTTTCATTCTCATTATGCAATGTTTATACGTATATTGGTTTCTATGATCCTTAAGCATTTAAAATGACCACTTTAATATCTTTAAATAGCTTTGATCTTAAGTTTTTTCGATTTTGTTATATATGTATTTATTAAACGTGTAACATTGCCCTAAGGTTTAGCCTACCATCCTACCAAGCGAAAATTATCCGACCAAATGTTGTCGGAAAAGACAAACAATGGCAACATTGTTGCACATAATTTTTGACAGCACGGAGTTTATTACACAAACAAATTTGCCTGTTTTTGTTGTATTGTTGTACAACAACACCTAGTGCTGCCACCTTGTAGTAATTTCACCATGAATGAGTTCTTTCTTTCAAACAATTAAATTTAAAACAAAATCATATTCTAAAAAGTTTGTTTTCGTTTTTAATGAGTTGTACGAAAGAAAGAATTCTTTCGCACATCGGAAATAGGCAAGCAAGTCGCAATTTACACTCAGCCCAATAATGAATACAAATTCCCCGGGAGTTTTTCCCTTTTCCCATTTTTGGAATTGAATTTACATAGGAAAAAAGAGAGAAGGTAGAAAAATCCCGGGGAGTTTTTATTCATAATTGGGCTGACTGTGGACATTTCTTGCCGGCAGAAAGTTTGTGGGCGAGAGAGGTAAAAAGTAAAGTGTGTCACGCATACAGCGTCGCCCTTTACCAACAAACTTTTTCTACCCGTCACGAAATGTCCATGGAGTAAATTGCGACTAATCCTAAAAAAGACTAGCAGTTTGTTTACTGTTTTACTAATTAAATACGTATGTAGATGTGTTTTTTAATGATCAAAGGCCAAACCAAGGTCTATCCAATAGGTCTGCTTAAGAAGCCAGATGTTTATTTGGTTTTTTCCTCAACGATATCAAAAGTTGTTTACATTTTCCTTATACGTGTATATTTTTGTTTACTTTTTTGGTTTTTTGCCACACATGCATGCACACAAAACACATTTTTCCTTTTGTTTTGCCTATGTAGTATTAAGATTTTGACAACGGCGAGGAATTTTACACAAACAAAATGCCTGTTGTTTTTTGTATTGTTGTATTGTTGTAATAGTAAGCAGACCTATTGGATAGGCCTTGGGCCAAACAAAACTAATGTAAAAATATATTCTTGACAAGCTGTATGTATGAAAACGCTGCCAACTGCCGTACTAAAGGCGAATTCATGTAAATGTTGGTGGCAAGGCGAATTTAGGTATTTGGCCCAAATCTATTTTATTGCAATCAAAATCATTTTACCAAATATTATTGGAATCGGTTCATTTTTAATCATAGCTACCATACAAATACTACTCCTGAAATAGCTTTTAATTTAATGCCATAACTTCCTTTCTGAAATTTAATAAAGAATAAAATAAAATGTTGGTTATACATATGTAACTAGGGTATTCAATTAATCGATGTATTGTATTATTCGATTAATCGCGCGAATAATTATTTGAGGTAAAAATTTAATCGAACAAGATCAGGGTTGTCAGATATAACAATTTTAAATTTCGATATTTTTATTTAATACTAGCTGTTTGGTCCCTGCGCTGCCCGGGTTTTCCCAAATATGTAACAATTAAATACTGCACTGAACCAAAAATGAGATGTAAATAGCGCAAAATGGCATGTAGATTTGAAGAAAAAGGAGGCCATTATACAACTAACAAAATTTTCTGTCTATTTAACACACATTTCTTAGTCAAATTTTAAATTTTAGAAAAATTATCAATTCGAAGAAAATTTGGCCATGAAGGCTTTCTTTGTATTGACATTTAATAAATAAATAAATAAATAAATTTGGATAATATCAATCGTTATTAAGCTTGGCGATAATTTGACGAAAATTAAGTTAAATTAAATAAAAAATTTGTCAAAATAACAAAAAATAATCTTCATATATAAAAATATTTCTTCATTTCAACAACCCTTTTTTTATTCAATTCAACAAAATATCATTAATTTTCATAGCGTTTCAAAACCCCAGTAGAAAAAATTTAAAAAGTATCCTATGTATTATTTAATACAATTTTATAATCTTGGGTATCAAAATAATCAACTGCCTATTTCACTAAATGCATTTTGTTGGTATCTTAAAATTTGTACGTTTTTGTTGTAAAAAGCATTTGTTCTCTCAAAAGTAAATGTCAAGGGCTCGAATTTCGGCCACCGGGCGGGGCGAATCTAGGTTAAATTAATCCGAAATGTTTTAATATATTAAAAAATTTTAATAATTACAAATTGGGATTAGTAGGGCGTGGAATAACATGCATATGCATGATTTTCTTTGATCGTTTTAATAATAAGTAAATAAGTTATTTTTCCGAATTGTGCTTAATTCAAATATTGTTTGTTTTTATCGAAAGCAAATAGATTGTAGCACTCAAACAAAAATTTAATAATCTTTCTTAAATTGAGAAATTAAGAATTGCAGTTATTTTTATGCTTGAAGTGGCATTTCCAATATGCAAAATTCAGCATTCAGCGTTTATCTGCCATGTTTTTTTATGATTTGGAAGATTTTTTTTTGTGATTGACAAAAATCTTTTCATAAGTATTTTACTGCCTGTTTTCAGGTGACGAATGCAAAATTCGTTCGTTTAACTAACAATATTTCTAAATTTGTTCATCATTTAAAAACAGGCAGATATTTTTTGAACTGTCGAATATGCCGTCTACAATTGGTTTTTAGAAAAAAGCATATGCCACGAAATAAATCGAAAAAAGGTTAAATTTCTGCAGTTTTTATTTTATTATTAAAAAGAGTTTATAACAGATACACTTTTTCGATCCAATTTTTGGTGACAGTAATGTGTCATTTTTTTTTATCTGAAATATAACACTACTACTTCTGAATAAGTCTCAAACGTCATTAATTAAAGGAGTTGGGTGTTACTATAACATATCTTTATAAAGGGTTTTCAACAAGAACTTTGTTTTTTAATTGTGGCAACAGCAACAACATGATAGTTTTGACATTTAGTTTTTTGACGTATTCGTAGTAGATGCATTGATAATTGTTACAATGAATTAAATGTTGCTCGAAAATCGCATTAAAATAATTCAAATCCACTATGAAAATTTTCTGGTTTTGTTAAAGTTACATTACACACAGCCATTGAAACGATCAATTTAATTGCAAACCAAATTTTCCGATCGCATAATTTCACGAACATCAGCTATTAAGTGGCCAGTCAGATCGTGTGATTTAACAGCACTGCATTATTTTCTGTGGGGCTATTTTAAGGACAGAGTCTATACGGAGCCAATCGAATCGATTGCAGACTTAAAACTCAAAATACGTGATGTGATTAAGGAAACAGACCCGCCATTTTGACAAAAAGTGATTAAAAACTTTGATGAAAGAATCGACATCTCTCAGCGTGTTCGTGTGGGCATTTGCCATATATCATTTTTCATTCATAATTGCCGAACCTTTTTCTTCGTAATACAATAGAAATTTGAAGCATCTTCATCTAAATTTTTTGTTTAATTTTGCTTTAGAAAACAAAGTTCTTTTTGAAAAACCCTATACATACAAAAAATCAGCCGTGGTTTGTTCGAATGCTTTTAACTTGACAGAACTGGAAACTTTCTTCTGCGATATCGGTCTTAATTACTAAGGGAAGGTTAGGGAGAAAAGAAAAGTCCACAAAACAGGGTACTTTTTGTAAACGCGTTTTTTTTCAAAATAATTTTGCTTAATTGCCAATTTCACCAATTTCAGTTATAATTTACTATCAGTTATAACTGTCAAAAACATATTGTTGACTAAAAGTTAAAGTAATATGTAGTTAGTTTTAACTGAACTTGATGAAATTGGCCGTAAGAATGCAAATTGTTATAATAATTAGTTAGAAATTTGTAAATCGAATATGATAAAACGCTCTACAAATAATAATTTTCGTACTTTATGGAGCATAGTTATTTTTATCACTAATAAAATCCTTGATAGCTTATTTTTACTTGGTTTTTAAAAAAGTTTACAAAACTGCAAAAAGTTTTTTTTAAAGAACATTAATAAGACTTTTGCATTTAAAACTACTCTGTTAACAACATAAATAAATCCCTATGTGCATTTAATTTTTTTATTTCATTCTCACATTTAAGAACTTATCGAATTTCACAACCATTTTATTAAATTAATTTTAACTTCCCATCTGGCAAGTTTTACGATTTCCTTTTCCATTTATTTCTTCTTTCGTTGTTTTGTAATAAAGACAACTTTAGTAGCATTTTGGCGCGTCTGCTTTAAGCTTCGGGAGTTTCGTGAAAAATTTTGTAATGTTGAAAAAAAAATTGTGAACAATTTATTGAAATTGTTAACAAGTTAAATCCATAAAAATCTTATTACATAATAATAATTTATAAGCAACCGATAAAATCTAATAGTTTATCAATCGGTTTGTGTGTTTTTTGGTAGTCATTGTCGGTCAGTATTAAGACACAACTACATGCGCGAGTGTTTCGTTTAAAGTAAATTGCAAAATGCCAGCGGAGCACCCTTTTTCAAGGTTAAAGTTTTAATTTATGTATTTATGTGGTACATGCAAGAGTGTTGTGAGTAAAAAATATGCAAGTGGAGCACCACTTTTCAAGGTCAATGTTTGTTTAACATACATATATGTATGTTATAATAGCATCGAGTTTTTTGCATACACAAATTCGTATACAAGTAAAAGTAAGTGTGGTGTGTTCGCCGAATATTTGCCTATTTTATGAATTTCGTATTCGCCAATTTCAAGTAAATATTTTGATTATACTTTCAGAAAAAATACAAAGATGTAAAATAAATACATAAAATGAAACAAAAAATAGTGAAAAACACTTTTTCTTTAAATGAATTTTTATAATCCGAATTATTGTTCAGTTTAGGTTTTAAAAATCGTAGGATTTATTGCATTACCCTTGGCCGGGCGAAAGGTTTTTCTTTAATAAGGTTTAACAAACACCTGATTCGCTAACTAAAGCTTCTTATGTATATAAAAAAAATTTCCAGGAAAGTGGCGTTTTCGCATAGAAAAGCATTACTAATAATGTATTTGTACAGTGTGGCCGTCATTGTTTTAGAAACACTATGAATTAGACCAATTCTTTGTCCTGAAACCGTGTTGGTCCATAAATGACCTAGTTATATAAAAATAAGTGCATTTTCCGCGAAATAATAGTTCTAGCACAGTAGCGCCCATATCATATGAGTTAGGAGGAACGAATTTGGCTCAAATATTTTTTAAATAGAAGAGGTATATAATATTGAAAATCAGTCAAATCGGTATATTATTTTACCTGGCCTCCATTGTAGTGTCCTCCTTGGCTTAGAGTTTAGGAACAATAGAGTAATACATACAAAACAAGCTAGGTGAATAAAATTGATCATAAATATAACTTTCTGTTCTTTTCCAAGCATGACGAAGAATATATAAGATTCGACATAGCCGAACATAACACTTTTTAGCTTATTAGCCAGACATGAACTTTTACTTATTTTAGGCCCCTATTACGGTTTACAACTCAACTCAGTTGAGTTGTAATTTCTTAATTTTTGTATTATGGTTTACAACTTTGCTATTTTGCGGTGAACAAGAACATAACAAAAATTACAACTGATCACAACCAGTTGTCTTAATTACAACTCAACTGAGTTGAGTTGTAAACCATAATAGGGGCCTTATACAATACCTTAAGTTTCTAAAAAATTTCAACTAAAAATTAAACAAAATATGTACATGTATATTTTAGACTTTTTTCGATATTTAATACTTCGATAATTAATACTTCGGTAGTTATCAAAGTTTTTCTTGGGATTCAAAAAATTAATTAAAAAGGTTTCGTTTAAATGTGCTAAACTCCCATTTCATACTATTGATAAACAGAAATTTATTGTTAATGGGATAAGCTATTCCCATGCGCATTTCACTGGTTGCTTAGGCCAGATCGTCAGGAAACTTCTGACGAAGAAAAACTGTTAAGCGAATAAGAATTATAAGCCCCAGTTTCACTTGTAACAATATCAAAGCTTAAACAAAAACAACAACAATAAACAGTGAGTTTATCTTTTCGTACAGTCCCAACCAACTACAGTTGGTTGATTTTTTGTGAACTCTAAATGTAGCTGTAAGAGGGTAAAGAAAAACCAAAAATAAAAACAAATTACTTTATTTTATTTTGCCAGTTCAGTTTTATTTTTAGTAGTTTTGGTTAATCATTTGCACATGGACAATATACATGCATATAAAGACAATCATGGCTATTCTAAAATACGCGTCGAAGAATTGAACATTTACATAAAAGCAAAACAAATTGACCAAAATGGTTTTTGTGGTATAACTCTCGCGCTAATTTTATTTAACCCTTTCGACCCGGACGGTACATATGTGTACCACTGTAAGTTTAAACATCCCTAACAGCTTCAAATTTAATGTTGGTGGGTTGTAAAATGTAAAGTCTTTAAGGTCTGAGAACATTCTAATACATTCCGTTATGCTTTGTTGTTGTTTGCATTTACGGCACCGCTTTTTGTAAGTTACAACCCACATGTAAGCATGGTTTTCGCATAATATTAAGCGCGTTTTGGTTATTTTACCGGACGGTTGGTACTTATTTGACCATTGCTATTCGAAAGCCGGGTCGAAAGGGTTAAGAAGTGTATAGTTAACAAAAACCATTTTCGTTAATTTTGTTTTTGTTTTCATGTATTTGTTCACTCCTTCGACGCGTATTTTAGAATCCACGAATATCTGTACAAAATCAAGGTAAAAAAAATGAGTTTGTTACCCCCTCAACAGCAAATCTACTGAAATGGAATTATTGGGCTACGAAATATTCATACAACCATCACGTATTAAGGCTTCTTCTTGATGAGCCTTTTCATCAAGCTATCAAACGACCTACACCTTCTTTTAGGAAGCCAAACCTTCCAAAGTCAGCACCCTATAATTATTAATATGAGTTTTTGTTGGTTCTCAACCATGTTGTAAAAAGTAAGGAAAAAAATTATTGGCTAATGTCGAACTGAGACAAACTGTTACGCGTTTCTGTTGTGCGATGCCAATCCATTAACCAACACGGACGAAACGTAAAACTCGCGAACCCAGACAAACTAAGACGGTCTGATTGATTGACATAATAACTATGACGCGCGAGATGTTTCCCTACCTAGAGCAGTTTTAAAAAAGTTCCAAGAGAAGTTGGTTTACTTTTTTTAAATAGCAATACAATTGGAAATACATTTTCCTAAGGTAAATAGCATTACCTTAGTCCTATTTTTATTAAGAGACTATTTTTTTTACTACATTTTCAAATCTTCATTAAGTACTAAAACACAAAAACAAAGTTTTTAAAAGATGATAAGATGTAATTTATCTAGATGTTAAGCTAAAAATTAATAAGTTATCAAAAATTGGTAATAAAAATCGGTTAAAAATTAAAATTTACGTTATTACGTTAAAACGTTAATAATAAAATATTAAGTGTTAAAAAATACATATGTATGTATATACATATGTACATACATAAATAAAAAAGAGCAAATAAAATAAAAATTAAATTTAATCATAAAATCAAAAGTGTGTCATCTAAAAGCTACGTTTACATTACAATTAATCATCAATTATGGAAAAAGTCAATCATCAACTCTATACATCAAGCTTTGCTGAAAAGGCTACGCATTATTACGTCAAAAATTCAAGGTAAGAATTTATATACATATACAGGCATGCCACAGAAATCAATTCCGATCGAGAATGATTTCGATTGATGTGAAGCAAGATACGAAATCACATCCACTTTCGATCGGAATTGATTTCTGTGACAGGCCGCATAATTTATTAAAAAATAAACAAAGTATGTATGTGTGTATATGCACCCTTTAATTTTAAGAATTCTGTATCCGATTTAAGCGCTATGGCCTAAGGTTGTGTTAGGCGAACGTTGCTGTACCCGTATCTTACCGTCCCTTACTGTTAGCACTTTGGTGCACTTCACAACATGATCTTTTCGTAAACTTAACGGGTACAAGGTTATCAGACTTTGAATATGTACTATCAAAAATTAAAATCAAAAACCATATTTGTTACAATTAGTTTCCGATCACAGAATAAAATAACTAGTATTCAAAGTCTAATTAACTTTTTACCAGTAAACGAAAAAATCATTTAAGAGGTGTTTTGTTTAAAATTTTATTTTCTACAAGAATATACCTGTATAGCTAAGCGGTATCAAAGTCTTAATTAGCTGTTGGCCAACAACGCTATATTTAAATACTTCCCATATGCATACCAAATTTATCAACAAAAAAAATGTACCAAAGTAAAAATTACTCTATATTTTAATCTGAGCCATATGCATCCGTCTACCAAATTTCACCCAAATCCATTAAGCGGTTTACGCGTGGTTGTGCCACAGACTAACAAATATCCAAACTTTCACATTTATAATCAGGGGTGTGTTGGAAATCGAAAACGCAAGAATTTAAAAAGTGGTTCTTATCATAAGATTTCTGTAATAAAATAATTTTATGACAAATATTATACAAATATACCTACCTATTTTCTCTATTAAACAGAATTCTATAGCAAAATTAAATTAAGTGTACTTATTATAAATAACTTCCAAATTCTTTCGTTTTACGTTTTTGATTTCCAGCACACCCCTGAATATTAATAGGATGTGGGTACATACTTTTAAACAATTTATTTGTTAAACAAAATTTTTTTCTAAATAAATCTTAACAATAACTTATCAATAAAGCTTAACAATGAAATTAATATCACCGTTTACTTTTTGCCACTGGTGCGGATGGATTTTCGCCTTTGTAGAAATCTTTAAGCAACTCCATAGCCTCATCGGCCCTTAAACCACCTTTAATGTCTAATCGGTGACCAACTACATGTGGTACATCAACAACCGTCTTCCCACCAAAACGGTCGTTGGCACAACCATAAATAATTTCGTTAACTTTTAGATCATGCAGTGCCGCCGAACACATAATACACGGTTCCACCGTCACAACCACAGATATGTCTGGAAACACTTTAGAATAATCTAAATTATTTTTGGAACAGTAATTTAAAACTTGATCAATGCAAATAAATTCCGCATGTCGTGTTGCGTTTTTGGTGGCATTAACTTGATTTGCACCACGAGCTATGATTGTACCGTTGTGAATAAAAACACAACCCACTGGTACTTCTCCTTTAGAAAGAGCCAGACGAGCTTCCTTAAAAGCCTCTTCCATAAAGTTCTCAACAGTCATTTTTAAACCATTTTTATTTTGTTTGTTTTTTTTCTTTAATAAATGATTATCAATTGTATTTGCTTCCTTGCTTACTACCAAGCAAGGCGAATTTATTACAGGTGGTCTTAAAAGCCCTGCTGATATTAGCTAAAATCACTGTTGGATGTCAAAATTTTGTTTATTCTCTTTTATTATCTTTGTTTCTGTTTTGTTTTATTTCTGTTTTTGACATTGTACAATGATTTTACAAAAACAAATTGCTTGTGGTTTTTGTACGAGTTGTACTTGTTGTAGTACCGAGATTACCTGGGATGAATTCGCCTTGCTACCAAGTTGTCAATTTTTATATATACAGTCTGTCAAGAAAATATTTAGACATTGTGAAAAAAGCTGATTTGTAGCTTTTATAGCCTATTTCCGATGTGCGAATGAGTTCAATTTAAATTTAAAACAAAATCATATTCTAAAAAGTTTGTTTTCGTTTTTAATGAGTTGTACGAAAGAAAGAATTCTTTCGCACATCGGAAATAGGCAAGCAAGTCGCAATTTACACTCAGCCCAATAATGAATACAAATTCCCCGGGAGTTTGAATTTACATAGGAAAAAAGAGAGAAGGTAGAAAAATCCCGGGGAGTTTTTATTCATAATTGGGCTGACTGTCGACATTTCTTGCCGGCAGAAAGTTTGTGGGCGAGAGAGGTAAAAAGTAAAGTGTGTCACGCATACAGCGTCGCCCTTTACCAACAAACTTTTTCTACCCGTCACGAAATGTCCATGGAGTAAATTGCGACTAATCCTAAAAAAGACTAGCAGTTTGTTTACTGTTTTACTAATTAAATACGTATGTAGATGTGTTTTTTAATGATCAAAGGCCAAACAAAACTAATGTAAAAATATATTCTTGACAAGCTGTATGTATGAAAACGTTGCCAACTGCCGCACTAAAGGCGAATTCATGTAAATGTTGGTGGCAAGGCGAATTTAGGTATTTGGCCCAAATCTATTTTATTGCAATCAAAATCATTTTACCAAATATTATTGGAATCGGTTCATTTTTAATCATAGCTACCATACAAATACTACTCCTGAAATAGCTTTTAATTTAATGCCATAACTTCCTTTCTGAAATTTAATAAAGAATAAATAAATAAAATGTGGGTTATGCATATGTAACTAGGGTATTCAATTAATCGATGTATTGTATTATTCGATTAATCGCGCGAATAATTATTTGAGGTAAAAATTTAATCGAACAAGATCAGGGTTGTCAGATGTGACGATTTCTCGTCAAACGTGGCGATTTTCAAACTTGTTTGGCGACCTAATTTTTGATTTGGCGATATGGCGACTTTTTGGCGATTAAAAAAAATAGTTGGCGATTTTGTTGTCTATTTTTGATGAGTTATGGAGATGTTTTAAAATTCGTTTTATTCAATAAGAAGAAAAAATAATAATTTTATTCTAGTATTTATATGAATTAAATTTGAGGCATTCATATGTATGGTCAGTATTTGAAAGTGTGTACATATGTTCAAATGGCTGATGAAGATAATAAAAATCTTCGAGAAAATAGATTTTCGTTTTTAAAAGTGCTCTTGAAAGAATCAATAAATATAATTCCTTAAAACATGAATATATTTAAAGTCTATGAACATTTTTCCTTTATATGTATGTATGTGGCATTTTATTATCATAGATAAAAAACGTTGCTGTTAAAGATTTTTATGAATCCTAACGTACCTTTTGATTTTTATGAAACACAATGGAAAAACTTATCGTTTGTTAATTGTATAAAGGGTTTTAATGAGGATATTTCATCTTATTTGTATAGGTTTAGCCTAAAATTTTATAGGTACATGGATACGGCAGGTACGTACCATTCAAAGGAACTTGCTTTGGCTGTGCTTTATATGCTGGCAATTACAACAAGTATTGCCTGTGTTGAAATTATGAAATCCACAAAACTCGCCTTTGAAGTAGAATGCATTACGAACTTCTAGACGCGTTATTACGAGGTTTAAATTATATGAATATGAATAGTACATGTTGTACATCTTTTGTACCTTCATTTAATAAATGTAAGCCTCTCACAATGTATTCCAAAAAAGGAGACAAATAGGGAGTCTTGCCAGTGAAGCGTTTTCGATAACTGCAACTTATATACAAATATATATCCAATATTTGTTTAATACAAACTGCAAAAATTATTTTTTGTTGCTCTAAGAAGACTACTATGTATAAACTATTTTATAGTAAAAATCGTACTTTTTTGTGTTCACTAACTATTTTTACTGTGTTCTAAATAAATATTAAACAAAATATATATCATGGCGACTTTTTTAAATTTTTGGCGTATTTTAGCGATACTGATACTTTTTTAGAATTTATAAAAAAATATTTTTAATAATTCTAAATATATGTATTTATTGTCAAAAACTGAAAACCAAAGGCTTTGGCGATTTTGGCGATTTTTGACATTGAATTTGGCGAAGAAGGTCAAAATCAATCTGACAACCCTGATTAAGATTAAATTTGGCCCAAATCTATTTTGTTGCAATCAAAATCATTTTACCAAATATTATTGGAATCGGTTCATTTTTAACCATAGCTCTCATATATCTCATCAAATACTACTCCTAAAATAGCTTTTAATGCCATAACTTCCTTACTGAAATTTAATAAAAAATAAAATAAATAAAATAAAATGTTGGTTACATGAAACTAGGGTATTCAATTAATCGATGTATTGTATTATTCATTTAATCGCGCGAATAATTATTTGAGGTAAAAATTTAATCGAACAATTTAATATTATTCGGTTAATAGAATAATTTGAATTTTGTCTAGTTTAGACGTTTAAGAATATGACCATAAATTATATTTTTTACCATTAAAATTTTATTAAAAATAAATAAATTAAGAAAAGGTAATTCATGTAATAAGAGAGGAAAACTTTTTAAATTAAAATAGCATCAAAATTTAAGCTAATCTTCTAAAATTATCTTTCAAAAAGAGTGTACATTTCAAATGTTGTTGTTTCAAGCGAGTTTTTTCGTTTGATACAAATTTGTAACAATTGTTACAAGTAAATGTTACAAGTAACAATTGTTACAAATTTGTAAAAATTTGTTAGCAAATGAACACAGCTATTGTTAACGTTGCAGATATTGAAAGTAAAGCGTATCCAATTTCTCTGTTCGAAATAGGGAATGGTAAATCGATTTCGATTTCAATCGAAATTCGATTTTGTGGTAAAAAAGATCGATTGTTTGTAATCGAATTTACGTATGAGATTTCATACTGAAATCGATTAGTGGGCTTTTAAAATCGATTTTTTTTCAAAATTTTGGCAATTTTTAATTTTAATCTTAATTAAATCGATAAATTATTTATATAAATCATTTTTTTTGTCCGTACATACGCCTGTAGGTATGCTTACGCAGTTTTCCAAGTCTAAAGTTGTAGTTTTACGTATTTATCTATTAGTACCCTTGGTATACTTCCAACTTTAATATAAGGGCTCTTGTTCTTCAGAAAAAAAAGTCATCAATGGACAGTGAACAAAACACTACTAAACTTTTCGTACCGAACCAAACACTGAAAGTCAGCCATGGCATTCTTGTAGAAATACCACTAATATTCAAACAGACCAGTGTGTGAGCGATATTTAAATCTTGTTTTAAGCAGAGTGAAAAAACAAAAAGTATGTAATTTATCCTATCAAATACGAAATTACAAGAAAGCATCTCCCCCCCTTTGTGATAAAAGGTATATGTTTGCAAATTAATCTTAAACAATTTTGAAATCGATTTTAAAATCGATTTTGAGGTTCGATTAATCGATTTCAAAAACCGTAATAAAAAAAGTCGATCGAAAATCGATTTTGGAATCCATTTACAATTCCCTAGTTCGAAATAAGCAATTTTAAATTATTCGAGTAGTTAATCGCCCAAAATTATTTGATTAATCGAACAACGGTTAATCGTTTGAGGTGTATGGAAAACGTAAAACGCAACAATTTTAAACGTGGTTTTTAATAAGATTTCTGTAATAAAAGAATTTAATGACAAATATATTACAAATATTTTTCTATTAAACAAAATGTTATAACAAAAATTAAACTAAAAGTGAATTAAAAACAACTTCCAAATTCTTGCGTTTTGCGTTGTCGATTTCCAGAACACTCTGTATAACATAAAAATTTGCGATAATAACTTTTACGATAGCTACTGCTACTATGCCATGACAAAATTTTGTCCAAAATTATCCATACAAACCCCAATCCTAAAACCTCATATAGATGAATATATCTAAATAATATTCGGCACAAAGACCTTTTACATGAATCTTAACCTCATAACATAATTTTGTTTAGGCAGGTTCGAAATAGGGAAAACTAGCAAAATTGTTTTTATATACTGTGTAGGGTATCATATGCCGGGCTTGACCGACTAACTTTCTGACTTTTTTTGTTGCTCCCGTTGGGCGATATGTCATCATCACAAGAAACTTTTTACATTTCTCTTCTTTAAAATTGTTTGCGTTTGCATTGTGCAATTCTTATCGCAACAACTTTTTTTGTGCGACCGAACTTAAGTACATTTCAAACGGGCATTTGTATCGGCTCAGCGAATAAAGGCCTAACGAACTAACGCCTAAAAAAAAATGAAATAATGCCTAAAAATTGCAACAAAAAATTATATAGGAATTAGGCGGTTGTTCATTATGAAAGAATGTCTAATATTTTAGGCATTCCTTCATTAAAATTGTTAGGTGATTTTTCATAATGAAAGAAAGCCTAACAATCAAAAATGAAAAAACGCCTAATTAGATATTTATTCATTTTTGATTGTTAGGCTTTCTTTCATTAATGTTAGGCGATTTTTCATTTTGCTAAAAGTTTTTGCAATTTGTTATCAGTTGTCGTCATTCGTTAAACTTCTATCACTACGAGCAAGTCATTCATAAGTGTTGGACATTAAAAATTATATTATAATTAAAAATGGATTACGAAATTATTTCTGGCAAGAGGATTAATTCAAAATTACTTTATGTAATATCAGAAAAACAGTTGTATATATTTAAAACATTAATAAGAAATAAAAAGTATTATGTATGTTTAAATAAAAAATGCAAGGCAAAGGTTGAATTAGTGAATGACGTGTGTCAAAAACCAAAAAAAATCATTGAACATTGAACATAATCTTGTAAACATTCTGTAAAAGGGAAAATTATTAGTTTTTAAAATTATAAAAGCAATTACCCAGCAAAAACTTTGCTTACAAAATAAGCAGAAAAATAATGAGAACTTGACGAACAGACAACTTATTTTTCTACTAGAAGAAGTACTTATTTTTGTTCGAGATGTCCCAAAAGTAATCCCTTATAATTTAGCCTATTATAATCTAAAAAATAATATGTTTTTTTTATACTTAAAATTTTTATAAAAATATATAGTTACACAAAGTCAATAAAGTAAAAATTTTTTTATTTTTTTTTAATTTTTTTTTTTTTTTAATTATTTTATTTTTATTTTTTCTTATTCTATTTTACTTTATTTTATTTTTTATTTTTTTTTTCTGTCTCTGGCGGGATTTGATCCCGCAACCTCGGTGCTGGTAGACTAGCTCTCTACCAGCTAGTCTACCGGGGCAGTGTAGTTTTTGCATTAAAAAACTATGTTTTATGACTATAATGACATTTTTATTGTCATAATGAAAATATAAATTTTTCTGTATATTTAAAGCTGGGATCACACGATTGCCGCAAATGCACCAATATGACACAATTTTTATTGTGCTTTATTGACGCACAATAATGAAATTGGACCAATAAAATATTCTGAAATCACACGATTGCCCTGTTTTAAACAAATTTAATTGCCGCTAGTTGGTACAAAGCGAAATGGTTACAACAATTGCCGCAGCACAGTCACACGATTGTTCTTACTTGACAACTGCGAAAACAGCTGTTGTGGTAGCTTTTTTATTTGTTTGAACGTTCTTGTTGGTTTGTTAATAAAATAAAATTAAATATGTATCATATATGTATGTATGTATGTACTTAAACAAATTTTTGTTAAATGTTTTTATTTAAATTTTTTAAGAAATTCCAAAAATGAAGTCTGTTCAACAATTTCATATGTTAAGGTTCGCTTAGAAACTTAAATAAAAATATTCGCACTGAACAGCTAAATATGCTTGTGAACATACATACATACATACATATTTTGGTAATAGCAATAATTAAAAAAAAATTAAAATGCATAATAAATAAATAAATATTTATCTTCATTACCTACTAAAAGAAACACAAAAAAGTAAATTTATTAAAAAAAGGCAAATATTGGTGCATATTGTGTTGTTTGATTGCCGCACAAGAACACAATAAATATTGGTGCATTTTTGTTATTTTTATTGACGCGCGGTTGCATAGAAAACAGTCACACGATTGCCGCACCAGGGTTGCATTTGATTGGTAAAAGTAAGCACAATATTGTCCTTGATTGGTACATGAGCCAATTGGTTGTGCAGTCACACGATTGGGGTATTAAAAAGTATGGAAATTGGTGCATTGCGGCAATCGTGTGATCCCAGCTTAAGATATAATAATAAAGTTATTATTTAATATATAACTAATAACCCAAAAAGTGGCGAATAAAGCTACAAAGTAATGAATTCTTGAAGTCATTAAAAGTAGGATTGTAAGTAAAGTTTTTGCTGGGTAATTTTCCCTTTTACAAAATGCATACACTATCTTGTAAACATTCTGTAAAAGGGAAAATTATTAGTTTTTAAAATTATAAAAGCAATTGATTTTCCCTTTTACAAAATGCATACACTATCTTGTAAACATTCTGTAAAAGGGAAAATTATTAGTTTTTAAAATTATAAAAGCAATTGGTTTTCCCTTTTACAAAATGCATACACTATCTTGTAAACATTCTTAGGTTAGGTTTTCTTTCATCAGGTGTTAATTCATAATGAAAGAAACCCTAACAATTTAGACTTTCTTTCATTTTTATAATTAGACTTTCTTTCATTTTTAAAGTTAGACGTTCTTTCACTTTCTTCTTAGGCGTTCTTGTTTAGGCATTCTTTCATTTTGAAAAATTAGGCGTTAGTTCGTTAGGCCTTTATTCGCTGAGCCATTTGTATCAGTAAATTTAAGTACTTGAATGAAATAAAACTTATGATAAATTAAATACTTCTTATCCATAGTAAACTATATAATATTCAGACATGTTCTAGAAAACGAAATGAAGTGGATTTAAAATGGAACCAATTTTAAAAACGACCCTGTACTGAAAGCTCTATATCATTTTTTGAGTACCAATTAGATTTACAAGAACACCACTTAAAACGGAGAAAAACTTCGGTAATTTTGTAAATAATTGAACCTATTCTCATTCGATTTCACTTCATTTCGATTTCTGAAACATGCTCAATTATGTCCCTAATTTCGAAAAATATTTAACATTTTTTTTTAATTTTACTAGCGTGTTTGATTGAAAATTGTTGACTTAAAAATTAATCTCGTGTTCAGCACCAATGAAAACATTTTGATGTACGTTTATATTTTATTTAAAAATATAGCAAATGAATATCTAATACTAAACTTATATCAATTTAAACTAATTTGTATGTACGTTCCGATTTTTTTTTTCTGCTAAATATTTCTCTAATTCCGCAGAGGCCACAACATTGAATTGTGTCTTAACCGAATTCATAGATTTCATCAATTTGTTACGAAGTACAGCACAGACTATGTTTAAAAATTCTTCCACCTTTTAAATACAAGTTATAAAATAAGGAAAAAAAAACACAACAAACAATAATATCAAGCTCTTCCTACCGTCAGTTCATTCTCTTTATGACCATATTTTACAAATTGACATTGAGGTGCATGTTTCATATGTTCTTTCCATGGCTCATCAGTGGGATCCCAACCGTGCAATTGTTTGCCACAGACGAAACATGTAGCGGCATCATCCTCCTCTTTGTTATTATTACCAGTCCAGTAGAAACCAGCTTCAGCCATTTTTGATATACTGCAAGATGAATTCTCATCATAAGGCCACTTTTTAAAACTATCAATGCGATGCTTTTCCATCACATAAACCTCTTTGAACTTATCAAATTTATCGGAAATACATTCCGTCATTTTTTATCAATTTTGTAAAAGGATTTTTAACAAAGAACTTTAAAAATACTGAAAATTTCTTAACTTTTGTTCTTTTGAGCGTCACTTTCGCGGTTAGAGTTGTTGTTGATGTTAGGCTTTTGAATTTTTTTCTATAATTGACATTTATTTTAGTTGGCAACTTAATTAAATGTCAAATTTTAGCAGCAGGATGTGTCAAATAAAAAAAGTGTTGGTTAAGGTTTTTAATTTATTTATTTAACTACAGTTTGTATTATTATTATTTCATAATTTTTGGAAATATTTTAACGTTATGTTTGCCAATTTTTTCCATGTCCGCGACAGAGAATGACAACAAGTACCCATAAGAATAATATACAGAGGTATTTACCCACGCTTTTCGTTATTGTGTATGCACATATTTATAACGCAAAAAGTATGGTTATTACTTATACTTATGCACGGCAATATCTTCACGCAACCATATTTAGTAAACAAAAATACATGAATGTTATGCAGATATTATTCAATAACCATGAATGTGTTTTGGGTATCTGCCATACATTTAAAATATCCATGTTAAAAAAAATACCTTCAGTATTTTTGGCACTTCTGTGTAAAAATGAAAAAATTTTTTTTTAGCAAAATTGTGCTTTGATCACTTGGCAGGTATGGGACTATGTAAATATTTTTTATGATACATAAAATAAATTTGTCATCAGCATTGCCTATGTAAAACTACACATAAGCTCTATATTTTTATAAAAAATAGGACCACGAGGGGTGGAAAGGGGCAATTTCTGCTCTCCGAAGCTATCTAACAGATTTTATTGAAATTTAAAACATTGATAGATCCATTTTTATATGGACACATAAGCTTTGTATTTTTTAGAAAATAGGACTAGGAGGGAAGCTCGGGGGTATTTTCTGCCTCTGCAAAACCATCCAACAGATTTTAATTAAATTTAAAACATAGAAAGGGGCCTACTTATATGGACACATAAGCTATATAGTTTTTTTAAAAATAGAACTAGGAGGGAGATATGGGGTATTTTCTGCCTCCCCAAAACTTTCTTAAAAATTTTAATGAAATTAGAAATATAGATACACAGTAGCTATGTATTTTTTTTTTCAAACTAAGACCACGAGGAGCAAATTACATGTACGTTTTGGATCGAATATTACAAAAATTTTGTTAAACAGCAATTTTGACACACATGCAGAATAACATGTGACCTAAAAAGTTGACAAGTCAGATGTAAAAAACATGTCGCAAACGCTATAAAAACCAATGTAAATAAATGTATTGAGTGGTTGTTTCACTCTTTCTTATTAGCACAACATACAAATCCATACTTACAAGCATACATAAAAAGCCATGTATGCCTTCTCGTGCCACTTATCTATGCTTTGCGGGTGTGACAGCGACAAGTGCATGTGTATGGTAACTGCGTTTATATTTTAACAACTACAGTGTGTAAAATAAATTATGGTAAAATTAAAAAAAAAAAATTATTTTATTGGCTTTACGAAACTGTCATAAAAGCATACATGTAGAAGATTTTATTTGAGTTTTTTTTGATACAATTCTTGCTTTAATTTGCAAAACATTATAGGAGTTCACACTGAATTAAATTATTTTTTTAATTGATTTACCTAAAATGAGGAAATTTTTAATACATATTGTTTTGAAAAAATTTTTAAAGTCAAAGTTTTAAATCAGTTTAAAAAATTAAGTATGAAAATTTAATATGTTTTAAATTTATTTCCAGACAAAACCATTTATTGTGATTAAATGTTAATAAAAATATTTGCGCTTAGTTTTTTGTGTTTGCTGTACTTTAAAATTCTCTGATCAGTACAGTTGCAAAATTTTTTTGACATCAATGTTGTAGATTCTATAGAAATTGTTGCATGCCCATGTTATACTCACACTTGTTTGTTTTACCGTTAAACATTAAGCAAAAACACAATTACACAAGCATGTGTATATCGTTAGCTAAAACGCAAAAAGTCGTAACTAACAAAAAATTAAAAATCAGCTTTTTGATTGATTTTTATGAATGCCATTAAAATACATGTCTGGACACTTCTTCGATCAAAAGGGTCGCTTTTATTAACAAAAAACAAAGGGAAGTAACTACAAATGTGTTTATTTTCTTAATGCAAAACCGCGTAATTACACATTTTTTTCTAACAATCTATGATGAAATGGGACTATTTGGTAGTTTGCTCAATTTAATTACTTTATTTTATTTTTAATTACCAAAGGTAAATGAATAAAATATACATTACAGTACACGCTCGTAAATTCGAACCTCTTTGTTTTTAGGGCGATTCGAATTTCCGAATTTCTGGACGGTATTTTTATAAAAAAATATAGGTAAATTTGACCATAAAGATATAAAAAACTTTGTTTCTTGTTAATTTTAGTTTATTTAACATAAAAACTTAAAAAAAAATTTAAGGAAATATAACAAAAAATAGCAATTCAGTTCATTTAAGTATTTATAATACAAACACAAAAAAACTGACTTTTAAACTCTAACAACAACAATAAGATCTGTAAATAATCATTAAAATGGGATTCCCCTTTTTTTCTTTGTATTTGGTTAGACTAAATTGTCAAAATCTGAATATTTACAATAAAAACGAAAAAAACCGCTCGGAAATTCGAATTTTGGATTCTAATTCTAGAGCGCCAAATGTAATGAAATTACTGATTAGAATTTCTGGAAATTCGAATTTCTGAAGATTCAAATTTCTGAGCGTCTACTGTATTATATTATCACTGACAACGTTATTCGCGGCTGTGCTTCAATTATTATTTAATTTCAGTCAATTAATTAATATTTTTAATAAATTGACAATATAAAATATGTTCATATGTATATTGAAAAAAAAAATATCAGTTTTAAATGTTTACAACTTTTAGGAATCAATATACTTATATAATTTCGGTGACAGGCGTAAAATCAACAAATTTTTTGCTTGATTCTACGAATTTGGCGTGCATTTAAAAAAATATGCAGAACAATTGTTTTGGCTCTACGATATTTTTATTTTTGCATTTAAAAAACCTTTACGCATCCGCATAATTTCTTTGCACTTCTGCACTTGTCGCTGTCACACGCACATAGTATAGGTGGGCGACACGAGATGGAATATATTGTTTTTTATGTATGCATGTTAGTATTGATTTGTATGTTGTGCTAATAAGAAAGAGTGAAACAACCACTCAATACATTTATTTACATTGGTTTTTATAGCGTTTGCGACATGTTTTTTACATCTGACTTGTCAACTTTTTAGGTCACATGTTATTCTGCATGTGTGTCAAAATTGCTGTTTAACAAAATTTTTGTAATATTCGATCCAAAACGTACATGTAATTTGCTCCTCGTGGTCTTAGTTTGAAAAAAAAAATACATAGCTACTGTGTATCTATATTTCTAATTTCATTAAAATTTTTAAGAAAGTTTTGGGGAGGCAGAAAATACCCCATATCTCCCTCCTAGTTCTATTTTTAAAAAAACTATATAGCTTATGTGTCCATATAAGTAGGCCCCTTTCTATGTTTTAAATTTAATTAAAATCTGTTGGATGGTTTTGCAGAGGCAGAAAATACCCCGAGCTTCCCTCCTAGTCCTATTTTCTAAAAAATACAAAGCTTATGTGTCCATATAAATATGGATCTATCTATGTTTTAAATTTCATAAAGATCTGTTAGATAGTTTCCTCGGTAAAAGTACCCTTTTCCGACGCATGTATTGGTTTGTAAATAGGTTGAGTAGTTCTCGAGTTATAAAACAGCTTAGTCAAATCTTAAAATGCTTTAAAATAATCTTGATATTTTTCTGAATAAATTTTTAAAATTGCATTTGCCATCTCTGCTCTCTCTCGCGCTCTGTATATTTACGTTATACTTACGGTAATACACATACTTATATGGGTATTGCAGATAGCTAACAGAAATTTTATTTATATCTGCATGTACATTCAAAAAGAAGATTGAATATGCAAATACACATTGGCAGCGTATACCTATACATATTCAACTTTAGCTTGTTATAGGTATTGGTATGTGTGTGTATGGTTTTGTTCTTTACTCATGCATGTCCATACATGTTTTTTCACTAATATTGAAAGAGTACTTAAAATGATACTTTTGTCATTCTCTGGTCCGCGATAGAAGCGAATAGCTTTCCGTCAACAATAAACTTCAGTGTATTTATCAAATATGAAAAATTGGGAATTTAGCACGTCATACAGAAATCTTATTAATAACGAATTTTTCCTGTTTACTAATTTTTTACAGCTTTTACGATTTTTAATAAATATGTATTAACTTTTCTATCATGTCGCTTTTAGCAATTTTTTTGCAAATTTCCGCTTATTTAGCAATTTTTAACAAAGTTTTGCCATTCCTTAAGGCCCAAATACATTGATCAAAATACTCATCAAGCATTGTGGTAGTATTAGTGAAAATGTGTTTGTATGTGCGACACCGACAACGCTTGATGAAATATCAAAAAATTTAGATATGACGGCGAATATTACATAGCGTCTTTACCTGACAATTTTTTGTCATACCAAACGTCAAAGTCTATATAAAAAAAACTCGAAAATTTTTGTCAGCGTTTTTTTAATATGAAGTTTGACGTTTGGTATGACAAAAAATTGTCAGGTAAAGACGCTATGTTACGTTCAGCACACGTACACGTTGAATTCGTCGGCTGCACAAGCATTTGACAAGTGTATTTGGCCCTTTAGAGGGTCTTTTGATCAATTATTTGAATTTTTGCTATTTTAGCAAACTTTTCCGAATTTTTGCAATTTTCACATGGCCTTGTTGCTCTTTAAGGCAATATTCGTAAAGTATTCCCCCTGATGGCTTTAGTTATTCTATAGTGGACATTCGACCGAAGTTTAAAAAGATGTCAGATGATTTTACAAAATTTTCACAGCACCTAACTTCTCTCGTTTTGAAATAAAAAACACTTTCAATAAATTCATTAACAAACTTAAAATATGTTTTTTATTAATTCATTTAAAGAAGCGAGAAGCGCTTTAAAATTATTTTATATTTCTTCTGACTGAATAATTACAAGAAGTGATCTGCTTAACAAAATTCAATTAGCAGCAGACCAAAAAAACAAAATTGAGGAATTCTACCTACTTCAACTTTTTAACTGTTATTATCTTGATACATAGTTTAAAAATATAAAGGAGCTACAAGTTTATTTACATACAAAGTTTTACAAATATAAGGCTACAAATTCATTTATATGTGTACTTTGTTTAAATGTGTGTATGCAAATATTAAATTATTGAAATAGACAAGTGAGGAGAAATAAAACAAGTTTAATACAGACGTTTGAAAGATTTAATACTTTCATTCTGCGGCAACATTTCCCTCCTCCGTAAACGAAATCGATGGGTTGAGTTTACCTTCAAGGTCGCCGCTTACATCTAAAACTGCTAACTTGGCCACAGGTCGCAGAAAAACGCCCTTTTTTGTTTTAACCGTTGCTCTCCTAACTTGGCCATCTTTAGCCAATATAACGTCGATTACTACACCTTTGGGCCAATGATTTCTCGGAAGATCTGGGTCTACGACGACGACGACATCGCCAGCTTTAATAGCTTGTTGTTTAGAGAACCATTTACTTCTCCGTGAAATTATAGGCACATATTCTTTGATCCATCTACGCCAGAACTGATCGGCAAATTGCTGCGTTTTATACCACCGTTGTCGAAGATCTGTGTCATTGTTCGCAATTGGCTTGTAGCCATCCGACGAGCCAATTAGTAAGTGGTTGGGAGTAATAGCCTCGTCGTCGCTGCACTCAATAGAGACAAAGGTCAGTGGGCGACAATTAATGGTAAATTCTACTTCACACAATGCGTTTTTTAGACTTTCATCGCTAAATTTCATTGTCGGACATATGTTGTATAGAACGGTTTTGACAGACTTCACCAACCTTTCCCAAGCGCCACCCATGTGTGGTGAAACAGGCGGGTTGAATTTCCATCTGATTTGTTCGAATGTTGTTTTAATACTGGATAAATTTACGTTCTTGATTTGGTTGCAAAGTATTTTTTCGGCCGCTTTAAAATTGGTTCCATTATCGGAATAGATTTCATTAGGTGTTCCGCGCCTTGAAATAAAATTCCTGATTGCCATTATACACGAGCTTGTATCGAGGCTGTGTGCAACCTCAATATGAATGGCACGAACTGTTAGGCAAGTAAAAATTACACCCCACCTCTTTTCGCGTCTTCTGCCAACAGCTACGTTTATCGGCCCAAAATAGTCCATACCTGTAAAGGTAAATGGGCGTTGGAATGCAGCAAGCCTTGCTGCTGGCAATACAGCCATTTGTGGTATTTGTGGTTTGGCATAGTTGATTTTACACCATTGGCACATCCGGCGTACTTTACGGAACAAAACACGCAGCTTTGTTATATGGTATTGACATCTTATTTCGTTGAGGGCCGTTTCATGATATTGATGACGAAATTTTTCGTGGAAGTGTCTTACCAATAAGAATGTCACATGATGATTACTAGGTAAAACGATTACGTCCTCATGACTATTTAGATATTCTGCTCTTCCTTGGGATCTAATAACACCATATGTGTCCAAATAAACGTTGAGGGAGGCAAGTTTGCTTCCCATTGGAATTGTCTTGCCATGGGTAAGGCACGATATTTCGTCACTGTATTCGAAATTTTGTGCATGTCTCATCAAAAATGTTTGAGCCATTTTAATAATATTGCAATCGACTTCGACATATTCTTTTATACTTTTATGTTTTGCCAGTTCCCTTAATCGATAGCAGTATAGCAAAAAGGTTGCCACAGCGCGATACAAACGTCCATAGTTAGAGAAATATTCTGTGTTAAGTTTTACCTTTCGTATGTTTTCAATTACCAAAGCGCAGTGTTTCATTTCTGTTCCGTCAAGTGTTCCAAAGTTATCACATTGTGGCCACTGGCGCTCGTCAGCGCTTAAAAATTCGGGGCCATCAAACCACAATTGCGTATTTAATTGCGTGATTGTTTTTGTAGCAAGGTCGGCTGGATTTTGTTTTGATGGAATCCATCTCCACTGGCTGACATTAGTGTTCTCGAGAATCTCTCCATCACGATGCATAACGAATTGGTGAAATCTCTTTGGGTCTATTTTAAGCCACATCAAGACAGTTTTCGAATCACTCCACCAAAATTGTGCGTTAGTTTTTATGCGACGTATTTGTTGTATTTTCTTTCCTAATCTTGCACCAAGCACAGCAGCCTGTAACTCTAGTCTTGGTATTGATAGTGGCTTCAGTGGCGCAACTCGGTTTTTAGCAGCGACCAGAGATACGGTTATTTATTATTTCACTGGCATCAACGAAGGTGTGTAGTTGGATCTCGTGAGCCGTTGGCAATACTGGAGAATAGCATCGAGGAATTCTAATGGACGTTATCTTCGAAATTATAGATCTCCACTTGCACCATCTTTTGTCTAGTGCACCTACCAGCTTTTCATCCCATGCTATACCGGATCGCCATATTTCCTGTAGGAGTATTTTTAAGCCTATGGTGTAGCAGGATGCAAACGCGAGGGGGTCGTATATAGACATCAAAACTTGTAGTGTTTCGCGCTTAGTTGGTGTAAGAGGCTCATTTAATACGTCACGACGTAATCTTGCGAATCTACAAATATATCTAAATTGATCATTATTAGGATCCCAATACAAACCTAACACTTTAGTTGTCGAGCCCCAATCCTTCATTTCTTGATTAGGTAAATTGTTGCTATGTAATTCATCTAGCACCATTTTTGAGTTCGATGCCCAATTATGCATCTGAAAACCACCAGCTTCATGAATTTGTCTTACACGCTTTGCTAAGTCTATAGCCTGTTTTTCATCTGCAGCGCTATCAATGAAGTCATCGACGTAATGGTTTCGTTGTATCGCTTCGACTGCGCGGGGGTATTTATCCTTGAATAAACTTGCATTTTTGTCTCGCACGTATTGAGCTATGCAAGGGGCACAGCTGATACCAAAAGTCAGTGCTCGCATTACAAAAATGCTCGGTAACGCCTGTTCGTCTTCTTTTTCGTACCACAAAAAACGTTGTGCGTGCATGTCAGTTTCTTTTATATTCACTCGATGAAACATTTCTGATATATCACCGCATATGGCAGTCTTTCCGACTCGAAAGTTTAATAAGATTTCTACGAGCGGGTTAAGTAGGTCGGGACCGGTTATCATGAAGTCATTCAATGACATACCGTTGGATTTCGCAGCAGCGTCCCAAACAAGTCGCACTTTATTCGGTTTGTTGGGGTTTAAAACGACGAATATTGGTAAATACCAAGTTTTGTCATGATGTACCTTTAATTCATCTGACGTGAGTTTTTTGACATATCCCTTTAAAAGAAGGTATCCATTTGTGTTTGTAAGGTTGTTTTAAGAGACGGAGTTCTATTAAATTTGTTCTGCAAACACTTCAAACGATTTAGTGCCACACTGTAGCTATCCGGCAAACGTACGTTTTGGTTACGCCATAGCAAGCCCACCTCATAGCGGCCGTTCACCTTTTTACAGGTATGATCTAATATTTCTAAAGCTTTGTTATCGATGTGAGAAAATAGCTGCGTTGGTTTACTTAACTCTAAGCAGAAAAAATGTTTTACCATATCGTGAAGCTCATTATATTTTTGTTGACAGTCGCAGGTATGGACATTCAATCGGTATTCTTTGGCGCCATCGCTGCTACAACCTTGTAACGTCCAGCCCAGCCGTGTTTTGGAAGCAATGGGTTGGTGACCTAGTCCTTCTCGTATTTTGAGGGGAATTGCTAAGTTCCAATTATCTGCACCGATCAATATTGCTGGGGTGGCATTATAGTATGTTTCTATTGGTAACTTCACCAAATACCGATATCGTTTTGATATTTCACTTGCGTCGACTGACTGTGTGGGAAGGCCCAAATTAGTTACTGTATGAACTGCGTTTAACTGAAATTTTTTGTTGTTAGTCACGTTTGAGATAATAATATTTCCCTTCACTGAGTCATTTTCCATGCGTGTGGTGTCGCCAGTCCATCTCAGGCATAAGGGATCGCTTTCACCTTCAAGACCCATCTCATCAAAAATAT
Source organism: Pollenia griseotomentosa (assembly GCA_963931875.1). Taxonomy (NCBI): domain Eukaryota; kingdom Metazoa; phylum Arthropoda; class Insecta; order Diptera; family Polleniidae; genus Pollenia; species Pollenia griseotomentosa. The sequence continues at coordinate 127,424,468 of OZ007560.1, forward strand.
GCTTTTCTATTAGTGTTACAGCAGACCCTTCGTCTAAGAATGCAAAGACCCTTTTAATCTTATTTGATGCATGAATATTCACTGGTATTATTCTGAATAATGGTTGCGATTCGTCATATTGGTTGCTGTGCGCATTTACTATTGAATTTTGTTGGGTTTTTTGTGAATCGTCTGTGATATTTTGTTCAGTGTTTATTTGCTTATGCAATAATGGGTTATGTTTATATTTACACCCGTCAACACCACACTCTTTATTATAATTACATTTTCGTCTATGTCTGCCTAAACATTGGCGGCATATGTTTTTGGATTTTATACATTCCCACTTACGATTGAGTGTCATATTTTTAAAAACATCACATTGAGCTACCTTGTGACCGCCGTTGTTGCATACAATACATAGAGTACTCACAGCGTTACTCATATTAACATTATTAAACTCTAATGAGTCTTCTTCACGGCGATGTGTATTTACCGAGGCGGATGCTTTTCCGAAAAGCGGCGTTACGGTGCTGGCCGCCTCTGCTGTGTGATATAACCAGTCGCTAAAAGATTTAACTACAGGAACGCGATCGTCCTTGAGATACATCGCCCAACTTAACTTATGACTGTTTGGAAGTTTGTCCACCAATTCCTTTACCAAGAGCGGGTTATTTAGATGATGATGCATCTGACACCCTTCCATTATAGCGTAGACGTTTTGCACACAAAGGGCAAATTCAACCAGAATGTCTAATTTATCTTTTATCGGTGGGAAGCTCCTGGCCTTAGAAATAGCTCGCTCTAAGATATGTTCGGGCCGGCCGAAACACATGCGTAATGTTCGAATAATATCGGGCACCATTTGTGGCACTAGTAATTTATTTTTAACTATTTCTCGGGCCTTACCTTTGAGCGATGATTGTAGCCTAATTAAATTTTCGGCATCTGTGTAGCCTGCTAAGTTTGTGCTATTTTCGAAGCTGCTTATAAAAAGTGGCCATTCGTCTGGATCTCCGTTGAAAGTTGGCAACTGCTTCGGAAAGGACTGTCTTGCAGCAATTTGTGCTGGTGTTGGCCCTATATTAACTGCTGTGTTCAACATCGGCTCCGCGTTAAATGGGATCTGTCGGTGTAGTGCCGAAGAGCCGTTTGTTTCGGTTAATATTTTATATTTTGCATCCAAATACTGCCGTTTTAACTGCATTTCTTCTTCGAGCTTTTTTAGCTCTAAGTTTCTTTGCATTTCAACATTGTCAATGTTGCTGCTCGTCATGGCACGCGTTGTTTGACTTAGTGTTTGCGAAATTGGATTTCCTAAATGCAAATAATTTGCTGAAAAACTCGGTTGTGTAAATGCCGGCATGGTTGGCTGACAACTGTTCTGCCATGAAACGGGTGTTATGTACGACATTAGTGGAGATGTATAAATTGATGATAGTGGGGCCGTTGTATATGCAGCAGGTGGAGGGATCATTGCTGTGGTCATAGAAATCGGGTGTGTTCTCACCCCCGTGTTTCCTAACGCATGTGGTGGCGGTGCCAATGGTGCTTGTGACGGTGGCAACGTTAAATAAGCTTGCTGATTTAGTCTCTGCGTGTCGGCTGAAGATACCTGAATGTTCGTGGTGTAAGTGGTAGGTGTAGACGTATTGGTTGCAAGGTCTGCGTGGGCCATAGATGAAGCACCTTTGCAATGTTCGCAACTCCAGCTTACGTTTGCTATGTTGTGATCGACACCGACACAGTTAAAGTGATACCATTGATCACAAACATCACATTGTACCATATCATCGGTATCTTTATCAGAACACCTTTTACAATTACTGCCATTCTCACTATGTGAACCAGCCATTTCTTGTACGTTCTTGTACGTAAAATAATTTTAAAGAATTGTCAGATGATTTTACAAAATTTTCACAGCACCTAACTTCTCTCGTTTTGAAAAAAAAAACACTTTCAATAAATTCATTAACAAACTTAAAATATGTTTTTTATTAATTCATTTAAAGAAGCGAGAAGCGCTTTAAAATTATTTTATATTTCTTCTGACTGAATAATTACAAGAAGTGATCTGCTTAACAAATTAGCAGCAGACCAAAAAAACAAAATTGAGGAATTCTACCTACTTCAACTTTTTAACTGTTATTATCTTGATACATAGTTTAAAAATATAAAGGAGCTACAAGTTTATTTACATACAAAGTTTTACAAATATAAGGCTACAAATTCATTTATATGTGTACTTTGTTTAAATGTGTGTATGCAAATATTAAATTATTGAAATAGACAAGTGAGGAGAAATAAAACAAGTTTAATACAGACGTTTGAAAGATTTAATACTTTCATTCTGCGGCAACAAAAGATATTTGTGTACACACGTGTTTGGCGAACTTGGACAAATTTAAACATCAAATTTTAACAATTACTTATAAAATGTATGTACATACGTCCATAACTTCTTTTAAATTTAATTTTTTTTTTATTTTAAACGTAGTATGTGAACATTCTAACAAAAATTTCATATTTTAAGTCGTCGCAAAATTTCCTGTCGGCTGAAACAGTCACGGAGTCGACTTAAAAAAGTACCAAAAGTACAAATTTTCAACCTGTTCTGCCCATTTAAGTTAAAATTTTTTTTTTACTGGTAATATGTATCATAAAATAGAGTTTTCAAATTTTGCAATCTAACCCGACTTTGAATTTTTTAACATTCTGACGTATATATAGAAATTTATACAAACAAAAATTTTAATTTAAGATTGCAAAATTATTTGGGAAACATGCTTACAAAAAGTACCAATGGTACGAAATTTGAACCTGTTTTGTCCCTTTTAGTAAAAATTTTTTAAATCTATATCTCTTGCTAGGACCGGAAAATGTTTTTTTATTTTGTTTCTAAAAAAATATTTAATGGTCAAGTTTAAAAAATTCTACATTTTACACATAATAAAAAATTTCTAAAATAGTATTGAAAAAACGCCGTCGGAAAAAATAATTAAATTAAAGTTTTTCAAATAAAAAGTTTTCTAAAAAACTTTTGTAAATTAATTTAAGCATTGTCATAAAAATTTCATTCTTCAAAACAAATTTAAATAAAACTTATGAAGAGGTTTCTGAAAATACATACATACAAACATAATTAAGCTTCGTACAGACGGTGGTCAGATCTTACAATGTTTTCATTAAAATTGACCAAAAATGTCTTGCAACTGTGTGAACATTGTACGCTATTTTCATTTGGCAGATGTGTTAAATTAATGCATCTGACAATGGCACCATTGTCAGAAAAATGACAACATTGTAAGATCTGACCATCGTCTGTACGAAGCTTTCCTATACAAATATTGCGTTTAATGAAATTCTTAAATTAATCGACTTTTGTGAATCAAATCAAAAGTTGCTAACAGATTTTAATCATTGAAGGCTTGTTTTGTTTGCAATTTCGTTTTTTATATGTCTGGAAATTAGAAGCCTAGCTGCATTTTCCAATTTTTTATGAATTTTTATAAAACAAAAATTTCGAAATTTTGATAAAAAAATAATTTTTTTTTCCAAAAAAAAATTATGTTACATGTATGTTGTGCAATCTTCTCCATTTTCGAAATAACGGTATATCTCGAAAACAAGAGCTAACCTAAAAAACGGTTAGCACCATTGGATTCAGCGTACACGAATTATGTTAAAACGCCATGTCTGTTTTTTCAACTAGCACAGTGAAATTAATAAACCTTAAAAAATAAACAACCATATTCTATTTGTACCTTTTCTCGCTCTTTAGATTTATATAACTCTTTTTTGTGCCACGACCGCTTAGACCCCTTTCAGACTCGGCAAGTTAGTTGCGCAAGTTACTTGCCGACAACAACAAATGTCTGTACAAAATTTTTTTTTCTTTACCCCGACCTTACCGCTTACGTCTACAAACTAAGAGTTGCGCAAGAGACTTGCGCAAGCAACTTGCCGAGTGTGAAAGGGGTCTTAACTATTGTTTACCAAACTATTTGTTCCAAATTTGGAAACTTTGACTGTTATCTATTTTGCCTTTGTAAGGTAAGTGCTTCTTCCATTTATCGAACTTTTTGACCGATGTTGTGTATTGATAACCAAGATATGTATGTGTACCAAATTTGGACAATTTTTCTCCTACCATTTTCTAGATATAAAGAAATCTATTTTGTGCCACGCCTACTTCTTTAATCGGGCCAAGATTTTGTCTGGTGTTGTGTATTGACAGCCAATATGTTTGTACCTTATTTGGAAACTTTAGCTCTTGGCGATCTTCAAATATACAGAAATATATCTCTGGCAATAAGAAAAAAGTGCTTAAGTTTTTTAGGAAAGCTATTTTGAACTTTTTGAAAAAAAATTTTTGTTCTAACAAAATTATTCCCTTCTTCCTTTGGTTTAAAATTTTTTTTTTTAAATTTTATACCTAAATCCTACTTAAGTCACAGATAGCAAGTAAGCTTAAACTTTTCTTACAAATTTAATTGCACTTAAAAAAAGATTAAGCAAACAGTACATAATTTTGCTACAATTTCCTAAAAATTGTACAAAATAATTGAAACTTTGTCCGTGGGTACTTATAAAATTCGAGATTGCAAAGGTGCCATAAACTCAAATTTTGCTTAAGTTGACTGAAGCACTTTTCTATACAAACAAAAAAAACATACAAACACATTCATTTTTAAAACCTTTTCTTTAGCTTCACTTCGGAAAATCAAATCTTGTAACGTAAATTTAACCGCCTTATACTCAATGCAGATGGATGAAACTTTGCAGGCATACATATTCCCGATGACAGTACACGAATACATGGGCGTAGCCAGGATAAAATCTAGGGGGGGGGAACAGGCAAAAAAATTTTTTTCTTTGGTAAAATGCTTTTTTGACCGCCTTTTACTCAATGCAAATGGATGAAACTTTGCAGGCATACATATTCCCGATGACAGTACACGAATACATGGGCGAAGCCAGGATAAAATCTTTAAAATTTTTAAAACCTTTTCTTTAGCTTCACTTCGGAAAATCAAATCTTGTAACGTTAATTTAACCGCCTTATACTCAATGCAAATGGATGCAACTTTGCAGGCATACATATTCCCGATGACAAAACACGAATACATGGGCGTAGCCAGGATAAAATCTAGGGGGGGGGAGGAGGCAACAATTTTTTGACCGCCTTTTACTCGATGCAAATGGATGAAACTTTGCAGGCATACATATTCCCGATGACAGTACACGAATACATGGGCGTAGCCAGGATAAAATCTAGGGGGCGGGCAAAATTTTTTAAAAATGTTCTTTTTTTAGAAAAGCGTTTCTTAAAAAAATTTTTTTTAAATGTTCTTATATATATGTATGTATACATTTATACATATAGATAAAAGGATTAACGTATATATTCGTTAAATACGTATGTATAATGTACATATCGTTACCTAAAACGCAAAACGCCCTAACTAACAAAAAATAAAAAATCGACTTTTTCAATAAATCTGATGAATTGCATCAACACTAATGTCCACATAAAATTTTATAGTCTTTCAACCAAAATTACAGATTTTATTAACAAAAAACAAACGGCCCTATCTACAAAAGATTATATGATACGTGCTGAAAGACCTTACTAACAGTTTGCATAATATGCAACATTGTCAATTGTCGAAACAACTCGTAGGTTTTACAAGAAAAATTTAAGAAAAATAAATTATAAACAATTTAAGGCAATTTATTGATTAACATTTTTAGTAGTAATTTGCTTCTCCTGTAAAATTTTCAAAATGTTAGATAGGGCGTTTTGCGTTTTAGGTAACGATATTAAATTTTTTTATTAAATTAAAAACACGACTTAGGATTAGATTAAGAATCAATTTTATTTTGTTATTTAATAAAAAGAAAAAAAAAAAAATTCAGTTCGAATTCATTTAAACAAAACTTAAAAATTTTTTTTATAAAAGTTAATACTACAGAGACTTTAAAATTCAGAAAGATTAAGGGAAATCTGAATTTTTGCACGAAGCTTCCTTTTGCTGTTCTAAACAATATCCCAAAAATCCCCATCGATTAATGTGCCGCTAAAAATGTAAAGCGGGGTCAAAGGTCAAGAAAAACGGGTTTTCGTAAAAATCTCGCCAATGGTAACATTTATCGAAAAAATACTAATTATCAAATATGTAGCCTAGGATATATGTAAATCGCAATTGCAAGAAGTTTAGAAACTTGAAATTGCAAAAGTATGCTCAAAGGAACTAGAATATTTTTAAGAAATTATGTTAGATAGCTAGCCGAAAATTAGGAATTTCGGATAATTTTTAATTTTTTCCAAAATCTCCCAGAGTATGTGTGCAACTTTGCTTTAAAATTGTTTAAATGAATTTATATTTATTAGATTTACTCTAAAAATCATGAAAAACTACTGCCATTTTAAAAATAATTGAACTGAAAATTTTCTTCGATTTTCATTCTACTTAATTTCGATTTGAAGCACATGACCGTATTTTTTTTTTTAGGATATTTCCAAAGCTACACATGGTTCAACGGGAATTTTTGGGATGTTGTTAAGAACCACAATAGGAAGCTTAGTGCAAAAATTCAGCTTTTCCTTAATTATTTCGAAGTTTGACATTTTTTGTCTTTATTCCCAGTACTACTGAAAATATTATCTTTTAATAAGTATGTAGACTTAAAATCACCTTCAAGGCTAAATCGAATATTAAAAAAAAAAATTAAATATTATTTTAAAAATAATTTTTTCTGTAGTTTAACTTATATTATTTCTCAAATACTTTAATAAATCCTGTTGAGAGAAAAAAATTTCTGCTTTTTCTGGCCAGTTATTATTATTAACAGACCTTGGGCTGGGATGAGCCAAACATAAAAGACGTTTATTTCTACAATACTCTGATCTCATTAAAGTTTCATGTACATAATTTCCAACGGCTATAACAATTTCTGGTTGTATAAGCTGGAGTATTTGTTCTGTGGTATACAAACATATATCACGAATTTGTTGTTTATAGGGGCCCTTTAACTCATTTGGTGTTATGTTATTGCCATTGTTATTGAAAAAGATGAGTGGACAAAAGTTGTGAACAAAACACTGCATAAAAAATGTATCCAGAGATCCATTTGATAATTGTTGTAATAAAGTCCATAAACGTTTACCACTTGGTTCTTCCCGTTTACTTTCTAAACCATTAATTGGTCTTTTAGGATGGAGTACTGGTGGTTTGTCAACTGTACCATTGAGGCCCATTAAAGTTTTGACAGTTGAAATATTTCCAAACGGTACCTAAAAGAAAATAAAAACAACAACAAATTTAATTTTTAATGAAATAGTTTTAATAAAATAAACGAAATTAGCCAAAGCTTCAACGATACTCCGTTAAAAAGGTGCTCTAGAACTAAACGTTTTTTGTTGGTATGGTTTTTATTATAATTACCATCGTTCCTATCAGTTAAATATGACCTGTAAGTGCTGGTTCTCACTCTTCAAGTTTTAGTTGTCAAGTCTTGAGTTTTTAGGATAGACAGGAAAGGAAATGGCATTATATTTTCCCTTCTCTCTTAAAAGCTCAATACTTGGCGGCTAAAACTTGAAGAGTGTGAACCAGCACTAAGCAAGGTCCGTAAGAGAAACATAGTAGGCGTTTGTGTTCAGATAGTTTTGAAATGTTCTTATTTATTTTAGATTTTTTGGAATTGCTGGGTTGAGCTTTTAACTTTTGCGTAATCAAGTTGAATTTTATTATAAAAATATTTATTAACAAGAATGAAAATTTGGAATTAAGCACGAAAAATTAAATTTGATTAATTAAAAGTTATGTATTCCCAAAAAATACTTTGATAATGAATTTGCAAGTAAGTGCCCATGCATAAAAAACTGAACTAGCTAGTTTGCTTTATTTTGATTTTCTTGCGAAAACAACAAAGAGATTTGTTTTTTGTTAATTTGGTTTTTTCTTAATTAACTACAATTAATGTTGGGAAAATTCTAAACAAATGTAGTGGGGAATGTAAGAAAAGATAAACACACTCAGCCTGTTCAACGATTTCGAACGTTAACGTTCGCATAGAAAATTTAATTTAAAACAAAAACAATATTCGACAATTTGTTTTTGTTTTAAATGTATTTTTCTATGCGAACGTCAACGTTTGAAATCGTTGAACAGGCTGACTGTTTATTTTGAGTGTTTGAAATTCTCATTTCTTTTACAGTTTTGTTTGCATATCTAATATTTTTAGCTTTACTAAGCAACCTAAGCAAATAGGGAAATGCGCATAGGAACTAGCTTATTCTCCAACAATTAATTTCAGTGTATGTATTTATCAAGAATAAAAATTGGCAATTAAGACCCCTTTCACACTCGGCAAGTTACTTGCGCAAGTCTCTTGCGCAACTCTTGGTTTGTAGACGTTAGCGGTAAGGTCGGGGTAAAGAAAAAAAAATTTTACAGACTTTGTTGTTGTCGGCAAGTAACTTGCGCAACTAACTTGCCTAGTCTGAAAGGGGTCTAAGCATGAAAATTGAAATCATTAAGGGTATTCACGTCACAAGTTGCACCATTGCAAAAAAGCAAAAGTCCAAAAATATAACAAACCGCAAAGACAATTATTTACGCACAACTAATTGTCTGTGTGTGTGCAACTTCTGACGTGAAAACCCCCATTAATTGTTTTTTTTAATTATTTTATTGCTGTTAAAGGCCGTTACACGCTATTTTACAAAGTCTTAATTATTTTTCAAAAAAGCTTCCCTGATCTAATTATTCTTTGAATATTTTCAAAAAACAATAACAACTTATCATGACAGTGTTGCATTTTCGTAAATTACTAAAGACTTTGTGGGATAGTGTATAACGGCCTCAAGTACTATGTCACCATTTTATTTTTAAATTTTTTACTATTATTAAGTAGAAACTTCTAAGTCAATTTTGGCCTATAGGCTAGGTTACTGAAATTTAATAAATAAATAAATACGGGTAAATCCGGTAAACTTATCAGCCCAATTATGAATAAAATTCCCCGGGAGTTTTCTCCCTTCTTCCATTTTTCCTATGTAAATTCAATTGTAAAAATAGGAAAAGGGAAAAAGCTCCCGGGTAATTTTTATCCATAATTGGGTTGTATATCTCGTGTCCTAACACAGGCAGGCGTAAAATGCAACAAATATAATTATCGATCGAAAAAATTAAATTGACATGTGCTGGGTAGTTTTTTGAAATTTGTATATTATGGGGACGAAAAAGTGCAAAATATAATTTTGGTACTTTTTTGGTAACCCAAGTAAAGTAATAAAGAAAGAAATAAAATTTGTCCTCTTCTGAAGAAGCTCTTAAACACGTTTTGGCACTTTTCGGAAATTCGAATATATAAAACATTTCTATTGCATCCATCCAAAAATAAAGTTCAACCACTTACGTCCCCTAAAATCTAAATGAGCAGAAAACTTTATATATTAAAACTATTAATTTTTTTCAAATGAAATTTTTGAATCAAGGAGAGAAATGTAATACGGATGTGATTCAACAAAAAATTATAGAAATATTATTGGTTTTTTTCTTGTTAGTTACGGCCTTTTGTGACCGCTTTTTCTGAAACCAAAAAGCCATAAGGGCACCTATTTTTTTGTATTGTAATTAGGTACATACATATTTATTTAGTTAAACTATGTTTCTTACTTCTTTTTCCATTTGTTTTGAATAGACTTTATAGAAAACTCATTAAAACCATATACTTATTTAAATAAAATTTAGAGAAATATTGATTATATCGATCCCTTACCACAAAAAAAGCTTAAGCGACATCATTTTTCATTTTCGTTTTTTTACTAAATGACTATACTGGCAACACTTGCATTATCTTCTAAAATATCAAGGTCACATAAGGTACCGTTACGATTTTATAGCAAAAACAATTTTATCTCAAGCGACAACCTTATACAAAATTTTTTTGAAATAATATAAAAAAACCTTCCCCTGTAAAATTTTGTTTTTGTCGCTTAAGCTTTTTTTTGCGGTTATGGCTCGATATTATAGAAAACAAACAACAAACATTATGACAAAATATGCATTTTTTTCGAGTAGGGTACATTGTCGTAAAAACTGTGGCAATCAGCCGTTAGTAAAAATTTAATGTACCTAAAGATGTTTCCTTTTCTTTTTTAAAATTTTTATTTTTTCGGCGTGAAGTGCCGGTTTACACACGTCAAGTTTGACTCGTCAAGTATAGAGTTTTTAGGAGAGAGGAGAAAAGAAATGGCCTTCTCTTTTCCTTGCTCTCCTAAAAGCTCAAGACTTGACGAGTCAAACTTGACGTGTGTGAACCGGCACTAAATGTACGGCTTCGACTTCTTCAAGTATTTGTGGTGTACGTTGTTAACAACGTATTCATTTTTTATATTTGTTGCATAATAAATTATTAACAAAGGCGCGAATAATATAAAAAGTTGGTTCGCCAGTTTTTCTGGCTGTAGTTAAGAAACTACATTTTTTGTAAAAATGTGTTAGCTGTGTATTAAAAGTTACAGCAAATAATATTAATTTTTGGACAGTAAAATTTAGATCATTTGTTTTCAAAAAAAAAAAAAAAAACAAAAATTAATAACGGCTTGGTTTCAATTTAAAAAAATCGTAATTTTTAAAGATATCGAAATACAATTTTAAGGAAAGATGTATTTTTGTTTTTTTACCTCATAAACCATTAACCATGACGATATACTTTGTAGGGTCTAACATCCATATTGTAGAATTTACAGACGGAATGACAAACTTACATGTATATACCAGTCCACCTGTGGTGAAGGGTATAATAATCAAATTTTCAAGTTTTAAGTGGGGAACAGAATAGTCGCTGTAGTACGTTACGAATAGCGCTGCTAGCTTTCAAAATTTAAAAACAGCAGTTTCAAAGTAGTGTAAACAGAATACGTAGTTGTAGTAGTCGTTGCAATTGAAGTTGAAGCGAAAATTCGAGCCTTCGCCAGCTTCAGCTACTACTACAATTACTTTATTCTGTTCCAGGCCTTAAGATAACTACTTACACCTGTTTGCATCATACCGTTAGGTCCTGGATTCATACCCAGAAGTAATACATTTTTTTCTCCATTAAGATATTTTTTCAAATAACTACAATGTAAATCGGCTGCATATTCGATTGGGTTGTAAATATGAGTTGTTTGAGGACTTCTGGTTAGTTGCATTAATCTTTCATTTAATTCTCTTTCTATATTATAAAATTGCATCCAAAATTCTGAAGTCGTACTTTGTTCAAATAACATTTTGGATCAATTATTTTTAGTTTTTCTTTTATTGTTCTTTTTATTTATTTAACTGTTTTTTTTTTTAATTATTTTGTTGCAATGTAATTACAAAAATAGAAATGTTTAAGATTGTCTGCCGTAACTGCCCAGCTTCCGTTATCGTTTAACTTCTAACATACATACATATGTACATAATTTTCGTTGCAACAATAAGTTATATTCATTGTTAGCGTGATAATAATTTAAAATAATATGAATTAAAAATTTCAATAATAAAATTTTAACACTTGAAGAAAAAGAAGACAAAATAAATTCATCCCCAATTATTGTGTATGTATACAATTTATACTTACACCAGTTTGCCCCATTCCATCATGTCCTGGATTCATTCCAATTAAAATCAATTTTTTTCTAGTTTTTAGGAATTTTCTTAGATATTTACAATGTATTTGGGCGGCATATTCAAGAGGGTTGTAAATGTAAGTTATTCGACTTTCTGGTTTTAATTCACGCAATTTTTCATTTAGTTTACTTTCCAAAGTTAAAACATTTTGCCACAAGGACGTTGTAAATAAATGAGATGTTTTTGTTGCGATTGCATTATTGTTTGAATCTTGCTCGCTAATGTCGTTAGTAACGACATCGTTTGTTGCATTCTTAGACAATTTTTTCTTTATCATGCTTTTTTATTATTTAAAATCAAAGAATTTTGAAAATAGCGCTTTATCTAGGTATAAAGGGGTTTATTGTTTCAATTTTTTCTTGTTTACTAATTTCATATGTCAAAACGTCAGCTGTGTGGTGGCATTCACTAGGAATTATTACCAAATAACTCTAAAGAACAGGGTGTGTTGCTGAAATTTTTACATATTAAAATTTTTAACGGTTTTAAAAGATTTTAAGATATTTTTATTTTAGTTTAAATTTATTGCAAAGTAATTATAATTTATAATTATTTAATTAAGCTTGATTTCTATTTACATATTTTATTTTTTTTGGTTTATTTCAATATTTCGTAATACCTTTCAATGACTTCATTAGGGAAAAATAACAATATACATTTTTTTAAATAATTATGAAAACAATTCTACAAAACAACAACTGATCAAAAATATAGAAATGATATTTTATTACAGAAAACAACATTATCAGTCCATTGTGCTAATATAAACCACTTTCCAGATTTTAATAAAACCTTTAAACGTAGATATATGTTGGAAATACTACAAATAATAAAGGTACTAACAATGTTAAGAATTGATTTTAACTTAAGGTCACTTTTTTATAAAATTAATTAAAATATTTTTATTTTCGATATTTCCTGAGGAAGATTTCCGATCTTCGCGAAATTTTGTGGTAAATCTTAGGCAAAATCTCATATCAATATGAGTATTCCGTCATTATTTATGCTAGTTTTTGTAACAAAATTATCAATCTTTACGGGAAGTTGTTCCACATTTTGATTCATAGCTCTTTTCCTACTGAACCGATTTTGCTGGACTTCAATTCCAAACTGCCTTGGAGAACTAGAAACAATTTTTTTGTTCTTTTGAGTCGTTCGAAAGTTAACGTGACTTCAACACACAGACAGACGGGTGGACATGGCTAAATCGACTAAAAATTACTTAAGAACACAGAATAAATGTAAATACCTTATGGGGTCTTAGATAAATATTAACAAAGTTTCACACGGAATGTAAAAGTGGTTGTATGATTTGGTTGGATTTGTTAGAAACGGTTGACATTTTGAACCGTAATCAGAAAGAGGGGTTTAACTCAAAATTTAAAAATTTTCAGTAGAAGCAAAATAAGTTTTAAATTAACATTAAAGACATATGAAAAATAATTTTTAAACCAACCGTTGCACTACCAAAAATTAGACAAAATAGCACGATATTTTCACAGCGGCTTGATATGAATAATTCGTGTCGTTTTTTTACCAAAAAGTGGAAAAATAAAAATTTCGAGTCTTTATGATCAAGTGCAATATGTAAGCACGAATAAAGGCCCAACTACATATAATATGCTTAAGTTGGCTAAAGCAATTGTGCGAATACATGTGATTCAAATGTGTCGAACCAAATTGAACTTAAGAAAACTTTTTAATTTATTTTGAATCTTATTTTTGTTTTTTTAAATGTTTTTTTATTTTTTATTTTTGACAGAAGCTTATGCATATTAGGTGTGTTCCACAAGATCTCGGGCAAGTTCGGACTAATGAGAGTAAAATGAAAATTACTCTCTAAATTTGCAAAAACTACCCAAAATAGCTGGAACGCAAAAAACCATTTTTGCACTTCTTGTAATACTAATGGTGCTTACTTTTTAAATTAAAATCTATTTAAGTGATTTTAGACGCTTAAAAGCAATAACATTATAAAAACAAAACATTTGCATCATTGCCAACAGATGTTAAAAATAATTTAAAAAAAACTGAAAGAAAAGCTGAGCCAGTGTAAATTTTTTAAAACTATTTATAAATTTTGTAAAATATCTATTCACTAATGTATTTACCACTTTAACTTTTTCATTAAAACCTTCCATTTTGCTTTTTAATATATTTTTTAACAAAAACTAAACTTTTTCTTTTGCTTGCAAATTTTTTGATTAATTTTCAGTTTCATATGTAAACAAAAAACAGCTGATTGTTAAATTCTTGTCCGAACTTACCCAAAGAAAAAGTTCGTGCAAATTTGTACAGGAAATGAAAAAAATTACTCTCTCAATTACTCTCATAATTGAACAAAAATTGTTATGTGGAACGCTTTTGGGTAACTTTGGGCAAGTTCGGACTGTTTCGTTATGCATGTGGAACAGAGCTATTATAGATGGGCCAGAATATACTAATAAAGTGACCTCACAAGCGCAGCTGTTTGCAGTGATTTTCTTCGTGTGTGACGTTTGTCGTCATTTTTTTTGTTTATTTACTTTTTTTAATAAGGCATTTTTACATTTGCCGTCTCAATTCTAGCAACAAAATGCCTGTTGTTTTTTCTATTGTTGCATTGTTAAAGTACTGAGGTCACTTTGTTAATACATTTTGAGTTGAGACTTAAGATTTAAAACATTTTTTTGGTGTGTATAATAAACAGGGAAACTAGAAATATGCTCTAAAAATGCGTTTTATGCGCATTAAATAAGCAGTAAAAATTTCAAAAAAATATGCCCTAAAAATTGTTAAAAATATGCTAATTTGAAAACAAAATATTCAACAATTTAATAACAGTTCCATTTAATAAAAACAATCTTAACATTATAATCGGCAATGCCCAAACACCATAGTATTTACAGACGAATTTTCGAGATTTTACCCTATTTGTAAACGATGGGCAGTCATGGGCTCACAAAAACAAATTTATGTTAAGAGGTTAAGATTCATATATGTAAGAGTTATTTGTGCCGAATATTATCTAGATATCAACATCCCTATGAGATTTTTTGTCTTAAAGGGATTTCAGGGACGGTCGCTAAATTGTTTTTTAATGTAAACATTTAAAAGGAAGTAAAAGCTTTTTATAGATGAAAGCTTGTGCAAATGTGAACTGGGGGGCTATTCGCTATTGCGATGCGAAAGAAAATTGTAGCAACTCTAACGATTGGTACTCTTTAATACGTTTGCGCATATGTCTCTCGCATCTTAAATTTTTTTTTCTTTTCGTAATTCATCACTTTTTTTTATTTAAGTTTTCCAATTTCAAATATTTTTACACACTTTGGCATTTCATTTCTGTAAGTCCGCGCCATCTTTAATTTTTAATGCCACTATCGCTTTATTTTCAGAAAGTTTAGCGAAAGTGATAGAGAGTACCAAGTTGGCATTTAGCTTTCGCATCGAAATTGTTTTCGCATCGCAATAGAGTGTAGGCCCCCTGATTCAAAAAAGTAAAATATTTTTGGGGCCAATTTAATCTAAACACCCACATAAAAAGGTGGTTTACGGACACAAAGAGTCTTATTTGGAAAAAAGTTTTTATGGGGAATATATAAATTATAGACGGATTCTCATAATTTACATAGAATTCGTCCTAAGTACAATTAAAATGTTTTTTCCAAATTTGATTGAATTATCTATAGGATTGTAACTTGAACTTTGAGAACAAAATTAACATGGGCAGGTAACCAGACAGACGGACGAATGGACATCGTTAGATCACTTTAAAAAGTGATTCTAAATCGAACGGTATACTAAAAAATTGGTCCAGATTTCTATGTATTACACACATCGCGAAAAACGTATATAATTGATTTTTCCTTAATTTTTGCTCACATATAAAAAACTTTAAAGTTTAAAATAACATTTATCCTTAATGACAACCTGATTTGTCTTACAATTTTCGAGTAAAAATTAAATGTAGATGGCGAAATGGAAGCAAAACGTTGGGTTTTCGGAAAGATATTTAAAAAAGAAAAGACAAATTTCCTTAATTTTTTTTTTTTATTTGCTGCGAAAGTTCTTGCGCATTTAACATGTATAAAAATATGCCTCAAAAAGGCTAAATATGCGATATAAACTTTAAAAATGCTGCAAAAAGGCTATTTTAACTAGATTATGCAAGAAAATGCTGCAAACGGTAAAAAATGCACTAACAAATCGATGCCAACATTCATAAAAAGCTCTAAAACGGATAAATATATATTAAAGGTAGTCACTTCAAAAGTTGCAACTCTTGCGAAAAAGCAAAAGTGCAAAGACAGAACAACAACCACATAGAAAGTTAATTCGCACAAACGATGCAAAATTGTCAGGGTCTAAGTAAGTGCTAGACTACAAAAGTAAAGGCATAACAATTTTGCGACTTTTTATGGCATTGCCAAATTAAAAAAATACTTAAAAAGTACTCATGAAATCAATTCCACACTAAACAACAACGCAGGAACACCTCTTTAACTTACATTAAAGTAACCAGCCAGACGGACGGATGGACATCGTTAGATCACTTTAAAAAGTGATTCTAAATCAAACGGTATACTAAAAAATTGGTCCAGATTTCTATGTATTACACACATCGCCAAAAACGTATATAATTGATTTTTCCTTAATTTTTGCTCACATATAAAAAACTTTTAAGTTTAAAATAACATTTATCCTTAATGACAACCTGCTTTGTCTTACAATTTTCGAGTAAAAATTAAATGTAGATGGCGAAATGGAAGCAAAACGTTGGGGTTTCGGAAAGATATTTAAAAAAGAAAAGACAAATTTCCTTAATTTTTTTTTTTTATTTGCTGCGAAAGCTCTTGCGCATTTAACATATAAAAATATGCCTCAAAAAGGCTAAATATGCGATATAAACTTAAAAAATGCTGCAAAAAGGGTCTTTTAACTAGATTATGCAAGAAAATGCTGAAAACGGTAAAAAATGCACTAACAAATCGATGCCAACATTCATAAAAAGCTCTAAAACGGATAAATATATATTAAAGGTATTCACTTCAAAAGTTGCAACTCTTGCGAAAAAGCAAAAGTGCAAAGACAGAACAACAACCACATAGAAAGTTATTTCGCACAAACGATGCAAAATTGTCAGGGTCTAAGTAAGTGCTAGATTACAAAAGTAAAGGCATAACAATTTTGCAACTTTTTATGGCATTGCCAAATTAAAAAAATGCTTAAAAAGTACTCATAAAATCAATTCCACACTAAACAACAACGCAGGAATACCTCTATAACTTAAATTTTTTTTCTTTGAATTTAAAAAAATCTGTAAAAAATAAAACAATTAAAAAAGAAAAAGCGTAAAAAAATAGAAGAAGCAGAGATAATTGAAATACCGGAATAGTTGTGTGAAAAAATGTTGCTGTAGAAAAGGTATAAATTCGAATTGTATATTAAAAAAATTAATAATATTTTGCATTTTTGAAGAAACTTATGGTTCAAATTTATTAAATCCAGGGGTCACCAACTGGCGGACCGCGGGGCGGATCCGGACCGTAGACCTATTTTATGCTGACCTTGTGTTAACAATACAAAATATTTTACATTATGTAACAACAAATTCATGAGACATATTTTTGTCTCGAAATCAGCCTTTGGTGATGATCCGTTAACTAACAAGTAATAGGGAAACCTATGCAAAAAAAGATAAAACAAACAATTTCATTAGTAATATTCATGTCATTACTTAAGTTTTCTTAGCGATAAAGAAAACGTAACTTCCATTGCTTTCTTATCAGATATTTTTAAACACATCAATGATCTGAACCGTAAACTTCAAGGCAAAGGAAAGCTTGTATGGGAGCTCCTGATAGTTTTTTTTACACTATTAAACATCTGATATCTACCACCATCAATTTGCCACAATTTGCGAAGATGTTAACATCTCTCCATAAGAAATACATAGGGCTAAAAAGCAACATCTTTCAACATCTTTAAAAGATGCTCCTATCTCATTTTATAATAAAATAACCTTTCGATTAGTTTAGTGTCATCACTAGAAAAGTGGCAATAAGTTCTATTATTGTTGTGGCATCACTGACAAAAAAAAATTTTTTTTTTTAAAGCAGAGTTACCATTTGTCAAGTTTTCTCTTTTATTGCAATGTTTTTTTGTTAACTTGCATTTTTGTGTTTTCTTTTTAAATTTTAGCACTTTTGTAGAAAAAAACATTTTTGTTTGATGGTAGATGTTAGATGTGAGCAATGTAAACGAGTGTTTCACATTTTCTACATCTTTGATGGTAGATGTTAGATGTTAATCATTGATCTGGATAATAAGCGCATGCACTTCCCTAATTTAAAAAAAATCTGCAATGACAACGAGCTTGACGGCGGCCAATACAAGACGTTCAATGAGGATCTAAAATCGGAATTTGAAAACAGATTCGCAGATTTTAAGAAAATTGGGAATGTCGTCGATATTCTCAGTAACATTTACTCTCTGAATACTGAGGATGAATGGAGCAATGAAGCTGCAAATATTTTCGGGAGTAATAAAGTTTCTCTCCAGATGGAAATGAGCGATTTCCAAGAAAATATAAAACTGTATTTTCTTGGAAATCGCTCATTTCCAAAAACACAAAAAAAACAGGAAGCTTTGGATAAAATTTGTTTGTGCTAATAAAAACCCAGAATTAAAAAAATTAGCCTTGTAACTTCTTACTTTGTTTGGTTTAACATATGTTTGTGAAGCAGCATTTTCTAAGACGAACTTCATTAAAAATAAATTCCGGAACAGACTTGCCGATGAACATCCTCTAGAAGCTAGCTTTCCCTCAACAATAAATTTCAGTGTATTTATCAAATATGAAAAATTGGGAATTTAGCACGTCATACAGAAATCGTATTAATGATAAATTTTGTATTCCCGTAAATAACTTTGATAACATTTCCAAGATTTAATTAGCATAACCTGCACAAGCTTTACTTCAAACTTAGACGGATAGTCCAAGACAAAAAAATAAATTTTTCTCATTAATATTGTAAAAACCCTTAGAACTTACTTCTTTTTATTCAAAGCATTTGTGTATTTTTTAATAAAATAATGCACCGAAACCCATTCGTTATATTTGTCCATTGATACAGTATCTAAACATATTATTTAAATACATAGTTCAGTTTATTAACTTCCGGACCGCGACAGTAGTGATTTTTTAAAAAACGGACCCCAAATGAAAGTAGTTGGTGACCGCGGATCTAGTCAAAGAAGATGCGTTGTTTATTTAATTGTTTCGGAAAAGCAAAATGGGTTGCTCACGTCAAAAAAGTGCAACTATGCTATTTTGCTCAGTTGCCAGGGTAAAAAAATTGACGTGAATACCTTTATTGTTTCTGCCTTCATTGGTCGCACAAAGAAAAACATGCGATTGCATATTTATGGTTTCCCTGATAATAAATAAACAAATTTTAATACAATTAATGTCAAAAAAGTAAAATTTTTAAAGGTTGTTGGTACAAATTTAAAATTATCAATGCCATCCCTGGTCTAGGACCAAGATTTTAAGGTGTTACAAACATCAGCACAAATGCATAATACCCTCTCCACTATTGTGGTGTGGGTATAAAAAAAAGAAAATTAAAAAACATACAGTGAATTAAAAAAAAAAATAAATAAACTTTGTGCTAACTTTATGCAAAATTTTCGCTATGAATACGGCTGTATGTGTTCACATTCTTGAATAGTTCACTATAGTCGAAGTTCACATTACCGCGAGTTCACTGTATTTAAAATTGTATCGGCTTAAATCCGTTCAGACTGTGTATGTATTGAGCTCTGATTCAACATACTGCTTTGCAGTGGTCCACGTTCGATTTTGTTTAAAAATTTATACAGATAGTTTTCGAAATAAATGCAGTTTTGATCATTTTTTTTTTTTTGATTAAAAATGTATCTTAAAGCATAATGGATGGAAATAAAATCTGTGTACATATATGAGTTTTTTTTAATTTAAAAATTTACATTTATTATTTTCATTCGTTTAATTAACATCTATGTATGTATGTGTATACTTTTTATGGCATTTCATTACAAATGTATATAAAATAATTTATTTTAATATTAGGATATTCAATACCTTAATAAAACTAAACTATTTGTAATAAGATTAAAAAAAGATACTTAAATATAGTTACAACATAAATGAATTTAAATTGGCAATTTATGGAATTCATTTAACATTTTAAATTTACCTAAAATAATCGAACATTTTCCTCTTTTTTTCTGATGAAAAGATATAAAAAAATCAAACCAACACCAAAAACCCAATTGATTTTCTTAAGAAAAAAACATAAAAATTTTTTTAAAAACTAATTTTTAAATCTAAAATAAATATTGCTGTAGTCCATCATTTGTTATGCCCGCAATAAATGGGGAAATTGACTATAAGTTAAAGAAATCTGTTCCATGTTTCGACGTTTTGCGGGCATAGCAAACAAATCTATTAAAAATTACACATTTAAAGACTATTGAAGTTAATTATTGTAGTGCAAAAGAGTGACGCATGGTGGCTTTGTTTATTTAAAATTGAAGACTTCTACGTCGTGTGCCAATATTTGACCATTCCACTGGTATCGAGGATGAGACATTGTACTTGGTTGTTGTACAATTTTGTAACTTTTGTTCACGTTCACAACGACGACTTACAGACCAATAAGTAAAACCTTTAGGACATCTATAGATTTGTCCCTCTAAGTGTTGAGTTAGAGCGGAATATTGACATTTTACAAACAGTTGAGAACATTCATTATTATTTAAGGCAAAGTGTCCCTCATTCGGGCAAAGGGGTGCAGTTGAACGTATTTGAATCTAAAACGAAAATTATTGCCATTACGGATTTTTAAATTTAATAATCGTCTTTAATATTCAACTCTTAACTTACCATCTGACTATGTTTATATTCCTCTTCAAGCAATGTAGTCTGGGTACGAGACTTTATATGACAATTTTCACCAGATTTTGGTTCGTCACATCTATTTAAATTTTCGTGATACACTGTTCCATTGGGACATTTAAAGACAACTAAACTTAGGTCATGGGTATCGACCTTTTCAGTGCATTGATAGAACATGTTGCAATTTTTGGGATGACGTCGGAATCCCGTTGGACATACGTAAAGACTTTGACCTTCACTTGTTGGTGGGCAAGGGGCGGAAGTATTGCTGGAAGCTTCTGGTTGTGTAATGGTTTCACCGGTAATGGGTTTAAGTGTCGTTGTTACTTCAGGTTTTGTTGTAGTTTCTAATGTTGTGGGTTCTGGTTTTCCTATAGTAGTAGTTTCCTTGGGGGTTTCTGTTGTTGTGTCTTCTGGTTTTACTGTGGTTGTAGTTTCCTTAGGACTTTCAGTTGTTGTCTGACCTGGTGTTCCCATGGTGGTTGTATCCTTGGGACTTTCAGTTGTAATCTGTTCAGGTTTTCCCATTGCAGTGGTTTCCTTGGGAGTTTCAGTTGTTGTGGTAGTTTGTGGTTCTACTGTTGTTGTAGTTTCTTGGGGTTTTACAGTTGTGGTTACCTCTGTTGTACCAATTGGAGTAGTCTCTTTAGGTTTTTCAGTTGTAGTTTTTGGTTTCTCGGTAGTGGTGGTATCTTTGCCCATTTCAGTTGTGTTCGGTTCAGTTGTTGAAGGATACTTGCTTGTAGTAATGCCTGATGAACAATTACCCGACACTTTATCTGCATAGTTACAAGTCTCCAATGACGTATCCCAGACAGTACCTTTGGGACAGCGGAAACTATATACCTGATAATTGCCATTTTTATCGGTGGCTACACAACGATAATAACGATTGCAGTCATCAGCATCGGGGAAAAACCCTTCGCTAGTGCAAGTATGATTTATTGGCTCTATTGTAGTACTTTCATAATCTTCAGTAGTTGAAGGTTTCGATGAAGGTTCTGTAGTTGAATTTTCATAACCGGGCTTGTCACTGGGTTTCGTAGTTGTATTAGGAAAGAATGTTGAAGTTTCTGTTGTTGTGGTAGAATCTGTTGTTGTTTCATAACCAGGCTTACTTGTACTTTGGCCTGTGGTGGTTGTTGAATCGGTTGTAGTTGGGACATATCCTGGCTGTTTTGTAGTAGTAGGTCTTGGCATTGCCATGGTGGTTGCTTCCACAGGCATTGCTGTAGTTTTAATTGTAGAGATAACAGCAGGCTTATATGTGGTTGTTTCGTATTCAGCTGTAGTAGTCACGATTTCCTCTATTTGTCCTTTACAACGCTTTATATTAGCTACATGATCACATGTTTGTTTTTCCTCACTCCAGCCTGCCCCTTTACCGCACATAAACTCATGTTGTTCTAATTTGTTTCCATTGATTATGCATCTGTAGAACTTACGACAATTGTCAGGATCAGCCATAAATCCTTCGCCAGGGCATTTCTTGCCTGGTCGAAGATTAGGTATCGGAAAGATAGAAATTGGTTTCATTGTTGTTGTATAATCCGTAGTTGTGGAAGAAAAATCTGTTGAACTGCTTGTAGATTCAACCGTAGGTGTCGTAATTGGCATAGCTGTTGTTGGTGTATCTGTTGTTTGTGTTATTGCAGTTGGCTTTTGTGTGGTCGATGTAGTTGTCTCGTATAAAGTAGTTGTAGTCTTTTCGTATTCGGTGGTAGTTGTGGGTTTTTCGTAGCCAGTTGTTGTAGTAGGCTTTTCATAACCTGTAGTTGTTGTATCAGTAGTGGTTGGTGTACTAGTAGTATATGGCATTGTTGTGGTTTCAGGTTCGGGTTCCTCAGTTTGTCCTTGACAGCGGTCAATGTAATCTCTGTGATCACAGGTTTGTTTTTCTTCATTCCAGCCAGTGCCTTTCGCACACATAAATACGTATTTAGAGTAGCCATTTCCACTCTTCTCACATCTATAGAACTTGCGACAATTGTCAGGGTCTGCCATAAAGCCTTCTCCATTACATTCTTTGCCCGGCGGCAGATTGGGTATAGGAGTAGTCGATGTAGATGGTGTTGTACTGGGTTCAGTACTTGTAGGCTCCTTAGTAGTGGTGTGATATCCTGTTGCCATGGTGGGTGTTTGTGTGGTCATGGTAGTTGTCTCGTATGAAGAAACTGTAGTTGTAGGCTTTTCGTATTCGGTGGTAGTTGTAGGTTTTTCGTAACCAGTCGTTGTTGAAGGCTTTTCATATCCACTTGTTGTAGTTGAGGGTTTCTCATAGCCTGTTGTTGTGGTTGTTGTCTCAGTAGATGTTGGTTTACTAGTAGTATATTCCATTGTTGTAGTTTCGGGTTCGGGTTCTTCAGTTTGTCCTTGGCAGCGGTCGATATTGTCTCTGTGATCACAGGTCTGTTTATCTTCATTCCAAGCAGTGCCTTTCGCACACATAAATTCATGCTTAGAGTATCCACTTCCGCTCTTCTCACATCTATAGAATTTGCGGCAATTGCCAGGATCAGCCATAAAACCTTCTCCATTACACTCTTTGCCAGATGAAAGATTTGGAATGGAAGTAGTCGATGTCGTTTGTGTTATGGTGGTATAATCTGTGGTAGTACTTGATTCTGTACTGGTCGGCATTGTAGGCCCTGTAGTGGTGGAAGGTTTTTGAGTTACCGCAGTTGTAGTTTCATA
Source organism: Pollenia griseotomentosa (assembly GCA_963931875.1). Classification (NCBI taxonomy): domain Eukaryota; kingdom Metazoa; phylum Arthropoda; class Insecta; order Diptera; family Polleniidae; genus Pollenia; species Pollenia griseotomentosa. The sequence continues at coordinate 127,447,733 of OZ007560.1, forward strand.
TAAGTTTGTGGTAGTTGTAGGTTTTTCATACCCGCTGGTTGGTGTAGGTTTTTCATAGTTGGTGGTAGTAGTCTCAGTAACAGTGCTAGTAGATGGTGTGTAAGTGGTATATTCCGTCGTAGTTGTTTCAGGATCTGGTTGTTCCGTTTGCCCCTGACAACGATCAATATTATCTCTGTGGTCACAAGTTTGTTTCTCTTCGCTCCAGCCAGTACCTTTAGCGCACATAAATTCATAGCGAGAGTAGCCATTACCGCTTTTATCACATCTATAAAACTTGCGGCAGTTGTCTGGGTCGGCCATAAAACCTTCCCCACTGCATTCCTTGCCTGGTGGTAAATTGGGTACCGGAGTTGTTGATATTGGCTGCTTAGTAGTAGTGTAATGTGTGGTAGTGCTTGGTTCTGTACTGGTTGGTTTTGTTTGTTCTATAGTAGTAGAGGGGTATTTTGTTGTTGTGGTTGGCTTTTGAGCGGATGCGGTTGTTGTTTCAGATGAAGTTGTAGTACTTATTGTAGTTGAGGGCTTCTCATAACCACTTGTAGTTGTCTCACTTACTGTGTTTGTTGTATACTCCAAAGTTGTAGTTTCAAATTCAGGTTCTTCAGTTTGACCTTGACAACGTTCAATGTTGTCTTTATGATCGCACGTTTGCTTGTCTTCATTCCAACCTGTTCCTTTAGCACACATAAATTCATGCTTAGCATATCCACTACCACTCTTTTCACATCTGTAGAACTTGCGACAATTGTCAGGATCGGCCATAAACCCTTCTCCGTTACATTCCTTACCTGGAGGAAGATTAGGAATAGGTGTTGTTGACGTTGACTGCATTGTGGTTGTATAGTCCGTGCTTGTACTTGGTTCGGTTGCTGGTGGCCTTGTGGGTTGTTTGGTCGGTTTTTGTGTAGTTATTGTTGTTGTTTCATATGAAGTGGTGGTTGTAGTTGTGGGTTTTTCATAACCAGAAGTAGTACTTTCACTTGCTGTTGGTTTATAACTCGTATATTCCACTGTCGTGGTTTCCGGATCTGGTTGTTCGGTTTGTCCTTCGCAACGTTCAATGTTATCCCTATGATCACAAGTTTGTTTTTCTTCATTCCAACCCGTTCCTTTGGCACACATAAATTGATATTTTGTATAACCATTGCCGCTCTTTTCGCAACGATAGAATTTACGACAATTATCGGGATCTGCCATGAATCCTTCAGCCTTGCACTTATTACCTGGAGGTAAGTTAGGAATAGGTGAAGCAGGTTGCATTGTTGATGTATAATCTATGGGTGAGGATGAAGATGAAGTAGTTTCTCCGTGTATTGTCGAAGTAGGATATGTTGTAGAAGGCCGAGATGTAGTAGGTTTTGGGGTTGTTGGTTTTTCAAAAGTTTCAGTAGTTGACATTGGTGTAGTTGATGAATATTTTTCAGTTGTAGTTGTTGTGCTCTCATATTCAATAGTTGTTGTTTCTGGTTCAGGTTCCTCAGTTTGTCCGCGACAACGATCAACGTTGTTGCGATGATTACATGTTTGACTTTTTTCATCCCATGCTGTATTTTTAGCACATTTAAATTCGTGCTTTTGATAACCTTCATCAGTTTTAATGCATCGATAGAATTTTTGACAATTGTCTGGATCGGCCATGAATCCCTCCCCTTGACATTTTGTACCCGGTGGTAAGTTTGGTATTGGAGTTGTGGAAGTTGGTTGCATTGTAGTTGTTAAGTCGCCAGTTGGTATGGATTCTGTGGTCATACTTGTTGGTTTATATGTTGGTGTTGGCTTTCCAGTTACAGTGGTGGTCTCATATTTATTTGTAGTTGTGGTATAGTAGGAATCCGTTGCTGTTGGCATAGCAGTAGTTGTTTCGATACGACATCTTGCGTCCGCCACATTAGAAGGATGATTGCAACTTTCAATCTGTGCATCCCACACTGTGTTGTTACTACATTTAAATGAATGTTTTTCGAAGTTGCCCTTGCCATTGTCAATACATCTGTAGAACTTTTGGCAGTCTTGATTGTCTGCAAAAAAGCCTTCCTTGGAGCATTTGTCACTAGACGAAATGGGTTTGTTTGGATGGGGTTTTGTGGTTGTAGTTATTGGTTGTGTGATAGTTTCTGGATATTTTTCGGACGTAGAAGTATCAGGATATTTTGTAGTTTGAGGATATTCTGTAGTGGGTTTGTAACCGGGCTTAGTGGTGGTTGTGTCTTGTGGTGGTTGAGTAGTTGGTAGAAAGCCTGGCTTATAAGTTGTTGTTTCTTGTGAAATTTGTGTTGTCGGTTTCGTTGATGTTGTTGTCTGTTGAGTGATATGCGTGGTAGGTTTATGTCCTGGCCTAGTAGTTGTTGTAGTTTCTTGTGGATTTTGTGTAGTGGTATGGTATTCTGGTTTAGCTGTTGTCTCTTGAGGTTTTTGAGTAGTTGGCTGATATCCCGGTTTGACAGATGTTGTAGTTTGAGGCTTCTGAGAAGGTGGCAAATAACCTGGTCCTAAGGTTGTAACGTGTTGAGGTTTTTGTGTTGAAGATCCCTCAACACTAGTATTTGGATTGCATTTGTTTAAATCGTGATTACATGTCTGAAGTTCACTATCCCATACAGTACCTTGGCCACACCTAAAAGAATATTGGATAAATCCACCATTACCATTGTCTACACAGCGATAGAAACGGGTACAATCATTTGGGCTACCCATGAAACCTTCGTGTTTGCAAATAATTTGGGCAGTAGGTTTTGTGGGTGTTGTTCCGCCTATTGAAGGTTTTTGCGTAGACATTGGCTTAGATGTAACTGGTTTTGATGTTATCGGTTGTTGTGTGGGTGGTCTTGACGTTGGTTTTACTTCCGACGGTTTGCTTGTTGTAAGCGAACTGCTTGGTGGTCGCTGGGTGGTTGGTTTAATTGTGGTTGATTGTGCTCCTGATTGAGTTCCGGAGCCAGTTTCAGAATCTGAACCTGTACCACAGTTTTTGTTTTTTACAGCCCAAGCGTGATTACATCCTTCAATTTGACTATCCCATACTGTACCAGGTCCGCATGTGAAAGGTATTTTATCATAACCACCTTTGCTATTTTTTACACAACGATAAAATTTTGCACAGTCTTTAGAATCTTCTAAATATTGATTGTTGCTTTTGCATGCACCAACAGGATTTTGTTGTGGAATTGAGCTAGATCCTTGGTTACCCGATTGCTGAGAAGATGAGCCGGATTGAGAAGACGAACCAGTTTGTGAAGATGAGCTTGATTGATTGCTACTAGATTCTTGCGTTGTGGATGATCCAGTTGAGGAAGTTGACGAAGTCGAAGATCCAGCTTGAGAGGATGAACTTGATTGTGATTCTTGATTTGAAGATTGATTGTTACTAGATTCTTGCGAGGAACTCGATCCGGAAGACTGATTATTTGAGGATGATGACGATGCACCTGATTGAGAAGACTGGTTATTATTTTGTTCTGTATTTGAGGAACTAGATGAACTTGTGGATGAGTTGGTACCATTTGATTGATTATTGGATGAAGAAGAAGAAGATGAGGATGATGAACTTGCTTCTGTAGATGCTGATCCTTGGTTGCCGCTACTCGTCGAGTTGTGGGCACTACTAGTTGTCATTTTGCAATTAATATTTTGAACTTGAGCTGGATGATCGCAGCTGTTAGCCGGAGGATTCCATATAGTATCTGGTGGACATTTAAATGAAACTTTATTGAAGCCACCTTTACCATTATCAATACATCTGTAAAATTTATTGCAATCTTCATTGTCTTCTAAAAATGTTTCTTCACTTTCGCAATGTGTTGCGGGCTTAAATGGCTTTTGCGTTGTGGAAGTTTGTTGGCTATTAGATTGCGATGAATTAGATGATCCTTGATTGTTGGACGATGATGAGCCACTTTGATTATTACTGCTTGAAGAAGATCCTTGTTGTGATCCAGATTGGTTTGATGAGCTACCCTGATTATTATTTGACGAAGACGTTGAGGAGTTAGAATTTTCATTATTAGATCCTTGATTTTGATTTGATTCTGAAGTTGATGAAGAACCCTGCTGCGAGCTTGATTGTGAACTAGAAGAACCATTCTGATTATTGTTATTGCTGGATGAAGACGTAGAGGTGTTAGAATTTTCATTGTTAGACCCTTGATTTTGGTTGTTTGAAGTTGATTGATTTGTTTCGGTAGTTGTTGTAGAACTCTGAGAATTAGAACTCTGGTTATTTGATGATGATTGGTTAGAGGAAGCTGAAGAAGAGCTAGACCCCAGATTATTTGACGATGATGACTGATTGGAACCTGAGCTCGTGGAAGAGCCTTGCTGAATCGACGATGACGACGACTGATTATTCAGATTATTAGATTGATTATTCTGATTAATAGAACTACCAGATGATGACGAGGAAGAACCGGAGCTACCATTGGTGGCCATTACTCTACATTGCTCTTTTTGTACATCTGTGGGATAATTGCAACCCTTTGAATCAGGATCCCAAACAGTACCTGGACCACAGTCAAATGCTACAGTGTCGAAACCACCATTACCATTGTATACGCAACGGTAAAAACGAGCACAGTCATATTTATCTTCTAGATAAGATTCAGAATCTTGGCATTTGCCATTAGGATTTAAAGGTTTTTCTGGTTTTGACTGTTGCTGATCTGTATTTGAACCATGTTGATTACTCGATGTTATAGATTGATTACCAGAAGATTGAGATTCATTAGACTGATTAATTGAAGAACCTGACTGATTGTTGCTGTTTGACTGGCCATTTGAAGATGTGGTGGATTGGTTATTAGTGGAACTAGATTGATTACTGTTGCTGGCAGATGAACCTGACTGATTATTAGATGATCCAGATTGATTGTTGTTTATTGATCCAGAGTGACTACCAGATGAACTAGACTGATTGTTAGATGAACTAGATTGATTAACGCCGTTTGTTGATTGATTATTTGAAGAACTTGACTGATTGTTTGCGGAGCCAGACTGATTGTTAGATGAACTAGATTGATTGCTGTTATTTGACGATGAGCCTGATTGATTATTTGAAGAACTTGACTGACTGTTGTTGTCTGAGGGCGAACCAGATTGATTGGACTGATTAGATGACCCTGATTGATTGTTGCTTGAAGTTCCGGCCTGACTACCAGATGAACTAGACTGATTGCTAGATGAACTAGATTGATTATTGCTGTTTGAGGATGGATGATTTGAAGAGCTTGACTGACTGTTGTTATCTGAATTCGAACCAGATGAATTAGACTGATTATTACTACTTGATGACCCAGATTGGTTATTTAAAGAACTTGACTGATTGTTATTATTGGAAGATGAGGAAGACTGGTTATTTGAAGAATTCGAAGATCCTGACTGATTGCTGGAAGAAGAGCCTTGCTGTTGACTAACCTTACATTTTTCACGTTGGGAATCTGTTGGCAAATTACATACTTTATCATCCTGACTCCAAACGGTGCCCGGACCACAGGTAAAAGGAACGACTTCTAAGCCGCCATTTCCATTATCTCGGCATCTATAAAATTTAGCACAATCATTCTTATCAGTTATGTAAGTATTTTCATCTTTACATTCGGTGGAAGAAGGTTGATTAGATGTACTGTTGGAGCTGGAAGAATTTTGTTGTTGATTATTGCTGGATGATACTGAAGATTGTTCGTTGTTGTTAGAATTGGAGGAACTTTGTTGATTGCTTTGAGAATTAGATGAACTTTGACTGGCTTCTTGATTATTTGAATTCTGTGAGCTAGAAGGGTGTTGATTATTGCTTGTATTTTGTGCACTGCTATTTGAGTTCTGGTGGTTATTATTGTTAGAGGAATTCTGGGAACTTGAATTATTATTACTTGAATTTGAACTAGAAGAATTTGAGCTGTTAGCATTCTGTGAATTGCTGCTGTTATTTGCATCTTGACTGTTGTTTTGTGTGGTAGAATTTGAATTTTGTTGATTATTTATAGAGTTTTGAGGTTTTGAGTTCTGATTGCTGTTAGAATTTTGGGAATTAGAATTGCTATTTTGACCTGAGTTTTCACTATTAGATGTTGAAATAGAAGATTGTTGACTTTCTGTGCTGCTAGACTGTGCGCCTGATTGTTGTGTGGAAGATGACGACGAAGAGCTTGAAGAAGACGAGGAATTAGTGGAACTTTGTTGGGATGATGATGAAGATGACGACATTGTACTATTTTGATGACTTGACTGTGATGATTGTGTTGATGTCTGCTGGTTGTACTCATCCATTTGTATGCCCTGTTTACCCAGACATCCACCATTAGCACGTACATTTAACAAATGATTACATGATTGCAATAATTCATCCCATGCCGTACCTTCCGAACACCGGAAGCCAATTTTATTAAATGTACGACCATTCGAAATACAACGATAAAATACTGTGCAGTCATTTAGATCGCTCATAAATCCATCATCCTCGCATGGTGGCCCTTGGTCATTATCAGCGCTGCTACTGCTACTGCTGCTCATGCCAGCCGAGCGAGCTGATGAAGTTGAAAAGGAAATTACCGAAACACCACTTAATCCTGTTAGGCCATAATTTTGCCAATGATTGTATACAGCATCCATAGCATTGCCATTATTTGCAATTCCACCCTTAAGTTTGGCTGTATTAAGAACGTGCATTAAACGACTATCAATACTTTCACCATCATCGTTAGCTGAACTTTTTATAACATCACCACCATAACCCCCAAAATAACCTCCTTGTGTCTTGTCACTTGTTTCTGTTGCAGCTGCCGATGCCATGGCTCCAACAACTATATCATCATCACTTGCCAATGTATCAATTTCATTTATATATTGTTGACATTCCTCGCGATTTGCCAGCATGGCAGGCATACACAATTTCAAATCACGTGAAAATATTGTACCTTTTTTGCATTTTAACAAATATGCTTTAATATAGCCATTTGTTTGAGTTTCACAACGATAGTACAACTGACATTCATAATTGTGTTCATATAAACCTTCCGCTGGACACGTAAATACTTCTGGCATTTCAATATTGCTTGTGCTAGTTGGAATGGTACCGAAAATGTAACTGTCGCTTGTGCTGCTGCCTTTGATGACATCGCCTTCCTCGTCATGGTAGATGGAATTTTCATTGTCATTGTACTGGTGCAGTAATGTTGATGATGCTTGTACATCTGAAATGAAAAGAACGAAAAAATTGCTTGTAAATGAACTCTAATGTTTTCAAACTTTTCTCTAAATCTAACAGGATGTTATTTGCAACGTTTTTGTAGATAGTAGCAAGAGTACTTTTGTTCCTGTTGCAGGAGATTTATATTTGTTTTTGGAAAAGAAGTAGACGGAAATAAGGTAAAGAATATACAAATCTAAGTACATATTTTGGTGGATTTGTTATAGATGTTGAAACTGTAAAGCAAATTTTGAAAGCTAATTTTTTTTCAATATTTTAATTTAACAATTTGCTTAAATTTTTGTAAACATTTTTAATGATTTTTAAGCTTCGTTCACAATCAAAAAAACATTTTCACTTGGTGTTCATAATAGAGCAACAATTTCTTTTGCAACCAGACACATTTTGCATTAAGAACCCGTTTGCAAATTTTAGCCACAACAGTATTATGCATTTATTATTATTTTTTTTAAAACATTTTGTTGAAATTTTCATTCAAAACTAAATAAAATTATATTAAACGCCAGAAACAATTTCATACAAATTATTGCTGAAGTTCTAGTTGACTCAACTTAAGTTACATTTTTAAAAAAAATTTAGTTACATTTTTGTTTTAAAAATGAAAGGAAAATATATGAAATATTTTAGGAAGAAAAAAGATAGAAGAAAAAACTAAATTGTTTCTCTGATTGTGAACGAAGCTTTTAGGCCTTGTTTTTAAAAAATATTTCAGGTTTATAAAACGAATTTTCTATGAAAACTTATATAATAAACCACTTATAAGACTTAAATATTTTTTTATGAATAATTCTAGAAACACAACTAAAGGCTAGTTAACACTATTATACTTTTTATTAATACATGTCAAAAACTCAAGTGAAACGACAAAGTGTGATAGTGTGAATGCAATATGTCACGAAAATGACAAGTATTATGAAAAAAAGTTTGTATGGGATGACTACTTTTCATAAGATCAGGGTTGCATTTTATTTCATGTTTGAGTATTTATACTTTGTGTGATGGTGTGAACACAAATTGTTATGTTAAGTAAAATTTTTTGACAGTCGAAACAAAACGGATTAGACTTCTATCTCACAAAGTATTATGGAATACGTAAGACTGTGAGATAGTGTAAACTTAAACGAATATCCATCGTCAGAAATATAACACATTGGTGTATAAGAAAATACACACACTTATTTCGTGGACCGAAATTTGTCGTCCGTAATGAGCTCTGCGATAGGATTATTTTTATTTCTTAAGCAGACAGCCGAAGAATAATTGGGACAATGTTACCGCTTTTCAATAGCATTTCGTAAGTGTTTTAGTAAATAATGTTAATTTTCCTTAAAAATTGTTTTTATTTTTTATGTATTTATACCATATACAATTTATTACCACCCAGCCAGCAAAATAGTCTGACGTCTGGCAAATATCTAAGAGAAAGATCAACAAAGAAGTAGAAATCGAATTCTGTCAGATTTCTGACCAAGAATGTAATTCTGGCAGACATGTCGTGGGGAATTCTGGGTTTTCATTAATTACTTTCAAGTTTTTATAAAAAAAAAACTTTTTTTGTGCACTATAACCATATGCGTGCACCTTATTTCGAAACTTTGGCTATTGCAGTTCTCCAGATATAAAGAAATCTATAATTTCTTTGGAGTTGCCACGCCTACTCCTTAAATTCCGCCATATTTTTACAGAGGTTGTGTACTATTAACCCAGCTATGTGTACCAAATTTGGACAATATTTCTCCTACCGTTCTTTAGATATAAAAAAAATTATGTTGTACCACGCCCACTTCTACAATCCCGCCCACATTTTATGGAATGTTGTGTGTTGACAACCTAATTTGAAAACTTTGGCTCTTTCCGTTCTCCGGTCATAAAAAAAAATGTACAAAGTCTTTGCATGGTAAGTGCCACTCCCACTTCTCTAATCCCACCCATTTTTTTTAGAGAGGTTGTGTATTGATAACCAAGATGCTTGTTCCTAATTTGGAAAATTTGCCTCTTGCCGTTCTCTAGATTTACAGAAAAAACTAATGAAAAAAGTACAACTGCAAGGAATTTATGGGTAAATTAGAGGCAGTCATGATTTTTTTCTCATATCTTAATTATTTATGGACAGATCTGGATGAATTTCAATAGCAAACTTTACCGAAGTATATTTAACATAAATATGTAATAAGCTTGTCTACATCACTACTGGGGTCTTTGGAAAACCCATTTTAACATACACACGAATATCGTTAAATCAACTTTGCTTCAACTTCATAAGGTCCCAAAATAAATATAGTTGTTAGAGTCTAAGCTCAATATTGTAGAAGTTACAAGCGGAATGCCAAACTTTTAAATACCCTTTCACCTTCGGTGACGGATACAATAACTCTTTTAAGCTTTTATTGACACAGCTTTCGACTATCTGTGGTTAATTTGAAACAGTTTTAATCAAAATGCTGCGATGTTTTGGCGACATCAACATGCTTTGCTGAAGGTGTTGCGTGAAGAATCACCAAATCAGTTGTGAGCGCAATAATATGTAAATATGTTAAAACAAGCCACAACATTCAACAAAAATTTCGTGATCAAAATAAAAATAACAAAACAAAAACCACGTTAAACAAAAGCATTAGTTCAACAAAATAATTAACAAGTTAGAGTGCCGAATCTTTGGTACCCCCCACCTACAGCTATAATATTTCAGTAGGTGGCTTTATTTATTACAATTATAGTTTTTTTCCCGGACTTTTTCGATTAAAAATTAAAAAAATTTTCCGGGATCCCGCTCCATATAAATAATAACATTAATTAATGAAAATAGCTTTTATAAAAAAACGTAAGGGAACTTGTTTACAAAGAAAGTTAAAGAAATGGTTCAATACTAAAAAATTAATTGAAGATTGAAATAGGAACTTGAATTATTATTACCTCACGCCTTTATTCCCTATTATTATGCTTTTATTCAGTATTATTATGCTCTGGATACAAGATAAAAAGATACCATAAACATAACAATTTAATTCATAAGACAATAATAAAAAATAAAAATTAAGGTACTCAAGATATGAGATCAAAAAGCTAATTAATAAAATATTTTAAAGAAATATGTAACATTTTTTAACGGTTTAGGAAATAACTTTCTGGCACACTCAAAGCGCTTAGTAAGTCGTCAAAAAGTTTATTTCTGATTTAACTTACTAATTATCATGTTTCCGAAAAATTTCGTTAATTTCTTACCGAGGTTGGACAAATAACTAGTTAAAAGTGCACCGTTGTAGCATACTTCGGATTCACAATCAGAAGCAATTTTTTCTTTTTTATAAACAACGTCTAATCAGTCAAATGTATGTGAAGGTTGATTCAAAAATAGCATCAACCGGACTGCTTCTTACAAAGTTTTTCATTTCAATAGGTCCATCTGTAACCTTTAGGACCATGTGTTTTTCAAGTTGTATGTTGTAGTATCTTACACGAGTTTCAAAAATATTATTTTATTTCGGGTTTCCCGCACTTCACGGGTATATAAACCAACAGAAATTGAAAATTTGTGTTTATCACCTAATAAACATATCGCTCCTTCATTGCATCATAGTCATATCTCAAAATTTTAAGTTACTTTAGCAAAGTTTTCCTTTATACCTTCTCGTATTATATCTCAAACTGAACCGAAGTTATAGCCAAATATATCTTTAAATCGGTACATTTTGAAAACTTTAATCGCATTTTGCCAAGATCGTTTGTTTTTGTAGATATGACTATGTTGCAATAAAGGAGCGATATGTTTAGGTATCTCCTATTTTTAAGACTTGTTCATGGACAAAAAAACTTTACTGCCTGCATCTTATTCTGAATTAATGTACTTTATTAACTCTTCACTTCACTAAATGTAATAATTATCAACTGTTGCACTGCCCATTCTGCTTTTAGTAGATTTATTGCATCAGGAGACATTGACTTAAATACATGTACTCACTTCTTGTAATTGATCTAATCCACAACCCATCCACAGATGCTAATTTTTAGAGAATAGAAAACTAAATTTCAAAGTATAAATAGCTATTTTCTGAAATTATGAGGAATGTTTTTATTTTCTGGGATCCCGCAAGAAAAATCCCGGGAAAAAACCCTAATTACAATATTCGTTATGGTTTTACGTAAATTATGGATCGATTTTCACAAAATTTGACACTGTGATTTCTATTCATATGGAATTTGTGCAAAATTTTATATCAATCCGTGCATTATATCACCATTTATGTTAGTTTTTTTAACAATATTATAAATTTTTTAGGGTGGTGGTTCTACATTTGGACTTTTAACTATTATCCCACTGAAAGGATGTTGCTGGATTTTAATCCCAAACAGCTTAGGATAACAAAAAGCAATTTGACACCAACCGTGTTCTTTTCTTTTGAGTTTTTCGAAAGTGGGCGTGTTTTCAACAGACAGACGGACATGGCTAAATCGACTTAAAATTTTACTCAAGGTGCCAGAATATATAGACTCTGTGGAGTCTGAGATGAAAAATAAAAAAGTGTCACACGAAATGACAAACTCATTCACCACTAGTGGTGGTGGAGGGTATTAAAAGAAATTCGCCTTACATTTGAATTAAAATTATTTTTCGCAATATTTTTTTTTTATGAGACTTAAAGGAAATTGTTCAAAATAAAAAAGACTTAAAATGCCTAACGTCTTACTTAGTTCCTTTTTTAAGGCTTAGCAAGATTTAAAAATTAGCTAAATGACTTAATTGGAAACAATGGTACTGTTGGTTTTAATTCAAAACAATTCCTTCTTTTATTTAAAAAATTAAGCTTTATTTACACCCCTTTTCGAATGTAAATATAACTTATTTTTTATTACACTTATGGCTAATAAATCACTGATGGCTTAAACGCTGGTTTAGTTGAACTAAACTTGAATTTATATGTAGTTTAAACTCAACAACTATAAATCAGTGTCCTATGTATTATATGTTGTTAAAATAATAACATGTGGCAGCACTACGATAAATCTTATCAAATTCATATGGTCTGTATTGGTTGTTTAAACGCCCAATTTTAAGCGTTTAAAGATGGTTTATATGTTTAGTGATTTATAGATTTGTTGGTTTAAACACATTTTAAATCAAAAAGAAAGTTTAACTTGCTCTGATTTTTTAGCCCTTAAAAGTAAGAATCTTATTTAAACTAAACTAAAAATCTCATTTTAAATATCCAAAATTGATGGTATAGTAAAAAATTACTACGATTGATGTTCGTTATTTATTTTATTATAATCTAATAAATTTCTAGTTTACTACTATGACTATATTATGATTACAGGCTTCCTATAATTACGAATAGTAAGTAAGAATTATTGCCAGGAATGTACATAGATTCTCTCTCTGCATAAGGCCTTTGACTACCACTGCTAACAACTAACTCCATTTGTTTTTTTTCTTTTATCAATTTCCTTCCGTTTACATATAATTTACAATATTCAAAATATACAAAATATAAATGTTTTTTTTTAAGAAGCATTTGGTTTGTCGTTGTGGTAATTGTAAAATATTTCTCTTTGCATTTGTATTTGCTTTGAAAAAAAAAAAAAAAATAGGATCACATTTAATTTAATACAAAAGCTATTAAATAAAAATGTTTTTTTTTTTTTATAAATTACAAGATAACATAAAATTGTAGAAAAAAAATATTGTATATAAAAATTTAGTATAAGTATATAAATGTATGTACATATGTACTACAAGTCTCAGATTTTGGCTCCCCCTTCCGCTATTCTAAAAAACGGCAATAAAACGTTTACAAATATATTTATTTTTTTTATAGCGAAAATAATTTATGTTTTATAGGGATTTAAAACAAGTGTCAGTTGCATAAAAAGTTATATTGTATAGTATGTGTAAAAATATACTCTTACATCCAAACAGACTCAATGTTGGATAATCATAGGTCTTTTTTTTGAAGGATTTTTATTTTCGGTTGTGTAAAACAAAGCCAATAGCATTTTTTTTGTATAAACATTTAATTTCCATATCGCCAACCATGTGTTTAACATGGTATATATATTTTACGATTTATTATATATTTTTTTATAACCTCCACCACAACGAGTGGTGAATGAGGGTATATAAGGTTTCTCATTACGTGTGTAACACAAATAAGTATTAATCTAAGACCCCATACAGTATACTCTAGGCAGAAAACAGTTTTCTTACATTTAGGAGTTACAATTTCCAAGACATTGGATAAAACTAAAAATAAGGGATATTAAAAAAAGTACTAGTTGTAAAATGAAAAAGTACCAAAATCTCCCTCCTTACAGATTCTTATTCATTCACTCAGGGCCATGCATGTTTAAACTATCAAAAGAGGTTACGTCGTTAAGAGCTGATTGGCACTATTCAAGTTTTAGCCGTCAAGTCTTGACCTTTTTTGTAAATAACTACATTACAAGTAGCATGCAAACAACAAACAACAACATTAATACTAATAACGTCAACATAAACACAACAAACACACAAAACTCCAACAACATTGCCAGTAATCTGGGAGTACTAAACGTAAAAAGTCTCTACCACAACATTCTAATCAATGAATTCTATAACGATCCTAGGTTTTTAAAACCAATAGATCATTCATACAACACAAGGCTTCGGACAGAAGGAAGATACAAAGTCCAACAGCACAAGAACAACTATGGAAAAAACTCATTGAATACAACACTTCCAAATATCTTCAATAAATTACCTCTACACTTACTAAAGATTTCAAGCCCTTATCAAAGAAAATCATATTTAAAAAAACATTTTATTAATTCGCAATGAAAAATAATATATAATAATAAATATTTTAATATCATATACTAACATAATTAATAATATATACAAACTGAAATTATAATTTTATTTTTATAACCTGCAGATAAGCCAACTGGCTTCGCGGGTTTAGATATAAGATCCTTAATTATATAAAGAAAATGTAATAAAGAAATTTTTGATAAAAAAAAAAAAAAAAAAAAAAAAGAAGGGAAAAGAGAATGCCATTTCTTATCCTCTCTCTCATATAAACTCAAAACTTGGCACCTTAACAGGGCTGCCAGGTAATTTTTTCCCTTGTCCCCAAAAAATTAAAAAAAATCAACAAATTAAAAAACAAAACCTTAAAAAGTTAATATTTTTTTCTGTTGTTCTTTTCTGACCAAATTTAAAATTTTTAATAAAAATAGTAAGAAAAATTTTAATAAGAAATCCCCAAAAATCCCCAAAAAAATTTTAAGTAAAAACAATTATTTTATTTTGTATGTAGCGACTGGTTTCGGCATGTTTTTTTAAATCCTTTTTATGCGATTCCAGTGAGGAATTACAAGCAGACCAATATGCTGTTTTTGAAGACGAATGAGCCAATTTATAAGAATTTGGAGCTTGTTCAATCAGTTTTAGCCACCCTTAAGTTCTTACCAATTGATAAGCATTACTTTTTCCAAACTTTATTATATCGTCTTTTATATTTACTTATTTTTGGGCAAGACATATTTGCTTGAAAATTGTCTTTAAAAAGTCAAAAATTATTTGTGTTGCAGTGTTGCCAGTGAAATTTCGAGAAAGATACATTTTAGTTTCCAATAACCCAATAAACCATAGAACGATATGATAGTGAAAACGATATTATATCTTAAGGCGACTATAATATTATATACTATTATTTAAAAAGATATCGTTACGACATAACTTTTTTAAATATTTTCTTTAAAATTGAAAAACTAACATTTGAAAAAAACATCAAAAATTATTTAAACATTGAAAATTATTCTAACAATAAAAACATAAAACTTTATGGAAAAAACTATCGTTTTCAGTTCGTAAACGAAAATCGCATTTTAAAAACTTTTAAAATACTTCAGTTTTTAACGTTTTAAGTCATAAAGATATACTAGATTTCGTATCCTAATGGCATCACTGATGTGTTGTCAACGGCTTTAAATTCGTTTTTTAAATTCTCTCACTCAAGAATAATAACATAACTTTATTAAGTACCTTTTACACATTTAACAAAAAAGGTAATTTTAATTAGGACCCTTAACACCGTTTAAGTTGTTGATTAGGGTAAGATAAAAGTTTTGCTACTGTTTTCATATTTTATATACGAAACAAAGAAAAATAAGGGTAAATAATAAAAAAGGTGAAAATATATTAAAAATGTGTAAAATCCCCAAAAAATCCTTTTTCATTTTTGTTCATTAAATCCCCAAAAAAAATCCCCAAATAACTTTCTTTGTCATTTTTGTACGCATGAAATCCCCAACTTTGGGGATAAATCCCAAAGTCTGGCAGCCCTGCGGCTTAAACTTGAAGAGTGTGAACTAGCACTATAGCTGGCCCCACACTAGTGATTTGTGCGAGCTCGACGTCTTGTAACTTGTTAATGGGCCTGTGCACGCACAAATCAAAAGTAATTGAAAATTTTCAATTTCTTGTGATTTGTTCGATGTGCAACTCTTTTTATGCGGCATTCTCACAAGTAAAAATAAAATTTCATTTGTCAAAATCAGCTGATTTGTTCGAAGGCTTACAAAAGTAGAAAGTAAACCTACTTTTCGCATTCAGCGCTTCAAGGCATCCTACTTACTACGTAAAACAACACAGATTTTACATTTTTGTCAGCTGTGTAGGCAGCGAAAAAGCGTACAATGCATGGTGTTGACATCCATCTTAAGATTTGTTCTTCACAAAACAGCTCGCATATTTTCCCAAAATTATAAAATCTAAATAATTTAACAATGGAAAAGTCACTGAAAAACAAAATTCTTACGTTTTCCGTGTTATTATTGATTGCATTTTCAATATATTTTTTAATTTTTAAAAATTTCTCTCATCGCGTTTTTATTTGTGGGTAAATTTAACAGTTCAAAGCGTAAACTCTTTTTTACGAAAATGTTGCAGATCCACTTTTTCAGTAAATTGGCGATTAAATTTCTTACGTGACAGCTATCACTCGCCAAAAAATTTCAGTTACAGTTAAGTGAGATCAACAGCTGTTTATTTGAATTTATGGCATTTTTGTTTCATTTCACACATCTCAATCGAAATGTTTCTTGACGCGGGAGTTACAGAAGAGCATGTGCACTGTTTGCCTTTAAGAAGTAAAGACAAAGACTCGCGCGTCTTAAGCAGTTTTACGATTTGCAAATGTCAAAAAAAATTTCAATAAAAGAAAGAATTTATAAGGTTATAGTTGAGTTTTTTTTAAATCAGATGAGTTATATATTTTTGCATATTTTTCGTATCATAGTGCGGTAACGACAACAGATTTTTGTTTTATGTCGGACCGAATTCTGTCAGGTTTTTTTGCAAATATGTAAATCATACGATTGAATAGGTTTGTGGATGACAGTCTCTCGCCGTGGAAATAATAAACGTTAAACAAAGAAATAGTTCCAAAAGTCATGTGAAATATCCTTTTTCTAATCAAAAATTTAAAAAGTTTTTTTTTTTTGGATTTTTTTTTTTAAAATCTTTCCAAGGGTATTTCTTATTCGTTAAGCTATCATACCCATGTGAAACTTACATAGATATTTTTTAATTTAAAAATAAATCAATGTTTCAGATTTGCGAATGTATAAACAACGAATAAAAAAAACCGTTTTCATTTTATTTTTTACCATCACATGTAACACACTAAAACAAGGCAGTTTTGCAAAAGAAAAAAAAACAAACGAATCCTACAAAAGTTTAAAATAAAAATATAAATTTCGATTTTTTTTTTTGTGAACAATTTTGTATTAAACATAAAACAAGGAAAAGAGAAAAAATACAACAACAAACATTGTCGCCTACCAAATTTTGAATAACAATAAATTATCAGTTTATAGTGAATGCCTTCAACCATTATTTTTTAACCCAAAAAAAAAAAAAAAAAAAAAATAGAGAACAAATGAGAGCGTAAATTTAAAAAAAAAACGGAAGTTACGCCATTTCAATTTTGACAAAATCAATGGTTGCTTGTCGATTTCCTTTGGGCCAAAAAAAAAACATTATTATTGGCTGTGTTTGTAAATATGTATGCGTGTTTTTTTGGGTGTTGTGTAACAGATAAAAACTAAACTGAAAAAAAATACAAAAAATGACCTCTCGCCCGGAAAAATCATAAAAATTGTTATAGTTGACTAGTTTGTTACGCTTTAATTTTAAGTATTATAAATAAATTTCTAAATTGATTTGTAGTCCAAGTTATTGAGTTAAAGGTTCTTTTTACACGTTTAAAAACATATATTTAGGCAATTCACAAAGTGTTCTTTCTATTGTGTCAATTTGGTTGCAAGATACATTTACACAAGTTAGACTCATTTGGATGTGTAGGCATGCTGCTCTATAAAAATACCCGACTTGTCAAAATTGCCTTCATACAAAACAAAAACAATTTAACGCACACATGTACAAATTTTGGATCATACATACGAATTTGACAATTAGGGCTAATGTCTGTCCGCTAATGAGTCTACCTTGTGTAAATGTACCTTGGTTGGTTGTACATAATTTAAATCATAAAAATGTAAAAAATACAACCAATATGAAACAATAGAACACTTTGTCATAGAGATACGCTAACGAAGAAGCGGGGTGTGGTTCTGATTCATTATCGCACAGCCTAAACGCCTTAAGCTAAAAACTTAAAATTTGGACAGGAGGTTGTTCTCTCCCCAAATCGATCCATTAAGACAGGATTTTTGAAAATTCGAATGCTTAGGAGGTGAACAGGGTAATAACGGGTAAATTCGGTAATCTTACATCTCATGAACTAAAAGTGATACAAAACAATGTTATAATTATCGTTGTTCTTTAGAAAAATAAACGGACAGATGTCGGGTCCTTTTTTGAAATTCGGTCCATTTAGGGAATAAACGGGTGAAACCTGTATTTTGAAACTTTTTTGTTACCCAATCTATCTTTTAAACCAATAAAGATAGAAATAAAGTTTATATCACATTCGAAACTAACCTACAAATTACAAATACGAATTCGGTACTTTTTCGAAAATCGAACGTTTAAGGGGCAGAATGTCTTAACTATTTTTGGTATTTTTTTACAAAACATTTTTCTCCATTCATTGACATAATTTATGGGATCCCACTAAAACATTAAAATTATTGATACTTTAATGAAGAGAAAAAAAGTATCAAAAAGGAGAAACACGGGAAATTACACTACTTTCTTTAGCTTTTTGTTTTACAACTGGTACTTTCTTGAATTATAGTTACTATTTTACCTATAAACACAAAATTCAACATGCAATGTCCTGAGTGGATAAGAACCTGTATGTGAATTTTTTGGTACTTTTTTGTTCTTTAACTGGTTCTTTTTGGATTTCCGTTAGTACTGGACCTAGAAAAATAAAATTAAAATTAAATGAAAATGGAAGGTCCTTAGTGAATGAGACTCTGCAAGAGGGCTTTTGGTACTTTTTTGTTCTTTAACTGGTACATTTTGAATTTCTGTTATTATTGGACCTAGAAACATAAAATTAAACATGCAAGGTCCTTAGTAAATGAGAATCTACAAGAAGGATTTTTTTTTGGTACTTTTTCATTCTTTAACTGGTACTTTTTTTAATTTTCGCTAATATTGCAATTATAAAAATAAAACATGCAATGTCTTTTGGCCAGAAATTGAGGATGTGTACCTGGACGATATGTGGTTTTATCAGGACGGTGCCACTTGACACACAGCCAACGGAACAATTGCTCTTTTGCGCGAGAAATTCAATGGCCTTGTTATCACACGTCGTGGCGATGTGAATTGGCCGCCACGATCATGTGATTTGACACCTTTGGACTTCTTTCTTTGGGGATATTTGAAAGAAAAAATGTACGTCAATAAACCATGAACATTTTAAGAGATAATTTGGAACATTAACGATATTGAACGGCAATTATGTCTCAGAGTCATTGGCAATATGGACCATCGGATAGAGGTATGCGCATTAGACCGATATTATGTTTCACACATAATTGTCATAGATTTTTCTATCATAATAAAAAAAATATTAAGATAATTATCTGAACATTTTTTGTTTTATAATAAAAGTTGGATTTTTTATTCGACCTTTTCTTTATAAAATCTCAAAGAGAGCTTGAGTATTTACTTCTTGTTTTATTTACAATGGAAGTAAGATATCGAACATACTTACCATTTATTGGTGCAACATATTAACGAAACAAAACGACCCTTTTACACTTTTTTGCATATTTTTTTAGAATGGAACATTAATCTATGCGAATGGTAGCATACATGGAGCTTTTTTTGTCAGAAAATAAAACACAATAAGTATGCAGTCTCTAACCAAGGAGAATTCATGTACTGGTTGGTGGCGATACTACAACAAGTAACAACACCAAAAACACAACATTGTATTTTATTTGTTGTTTTCTTTGGTCGATATATCAAAACCACTTTTGACATTCCTCTCTATAACTTAAAAAAAAAGTAGCACAGCTGTGCTTTCAACGCCACCTGAAAAAAGATTTCGTCTTGTCTCTAACGTTCTAATTTTTTCGGTATAAAAAATATTTCGTTCCCTGAAAATAATTTGAAAATTAAGTTGCCAACTTACATTTTACATTTGATCAAATATCAATAAATTATTTTTAAATTCTAAATTCAAAATGTTCTTTACAATATAATAACAAAAAAAAATCCTTCGTACATCATGCAAATTATAGAATATCGCATAACATTACCTCTTACATTGCAAGAATATCAAGTGGCTCAAATATTTACCTTAAATGAAAATTTAAAAACCGAAATTAAAGATGGCAAAGCTCATATTCTGCGCGATGAGCCTTTTCACAACTTCCCACTTCTCAATGGCAACAAATTCTCCTCTGGACAATATACTTCAAAAATCTATCAATGGTCGACAAAAATACCACAATTCATAAAATCCATTTTACCCCAAGAAGCCATGGATTTGCATGAGGATGCCTGGGATGCTTATCCCTATTGTCGAACTTTAATTACGAATTCGACGTATGTAAAAGAACGTTTTTATATTAAAATCGAATCCCTGCACTTGGACAATGATCGAGGAGTACAGGATAATGTTCATGAGTTACCTGATGAAATATTAAGGCAACGCAAAGTGGTTTTTATTGATATAGCCAATGATTTTGTATCTCCCAAGGACTATAAGTCACATGAAGATCCTGGAAAGTTCGAGTCCTTAAAAACGGGCCGAGGTCCTTTGAGGGACTCAAAGTGGCGTGAAACTTGCCAACCAGTAATGACTTGCTACAAATTGGTTACCTGTGAATTTAAATCGTTTGGCTTACAAAATACCTTTGAAACTTTACTGCAAAAATTTGAAAGGCGAATTTTTACTAATTTTCATCGACAATTGTTTTGCTCCATTGATTGTTGGTATGACTTAACTTTGAATGATGTGAAGAGGATGGAGCAGAAATGTGAGGAAGATAAATGTCATGAGAGTAGTAAAAAGGAGATAAATAAAGTGCTTGGATCGAAGGGGTTACGCTAGAAATTAAGGCTGTTTTTGAAATATTAAAAAAGTTTATTTAAACTGAAAATTGTACTTTTGGTTTTTAATACCTCAAAACTGATATTACTTACATAATAAAGATTTAATTTACTGATGATGAGACCTGAGTTTGGATAATGAACATATTAAATTAAAAATTGCGGTTTAAGTTTGTTCAATTTACAAACGTTTAAATTGAACATTTTCAACATTTTACAATACATTTAAATATCAAACATTTTTTTTTTAACTACCATTAAATCTCTTTTTTTTGTTCCTTTAAAATTCTTGATTAAAATTTATGTTTAACATAAGAACGATTGTAAACATTTACTACAACTTTAAAAATACTTGGCTTAAACTTGTTTAAAGTTAAAATTAAAATTATTTGAAAGCTTAAATACATTAAGCCATTAAATGCTTAATAATACAAATAATCCGATATAATTTTGTTGGTTTTATGGCTAAATATACAAAAAAAACATTTACTCATTTATTTGTACGTACATAAAAAAGAAAATCCAATTTAAGCATCATTATAAAATTTACAGAAGAAAAAAATTATGTAAAAGTATTTAAAAATTCACAACACTAATAGCAAAACCAACAGTAGACAAAAAAATCTAGTTGAATATGAACGAAATTCACAGGACAAAAATAGAAAAGCATGGAAGGAGAATGTATGGATGAATATAAAGTACAATTGACCGTTTTTTTATTTTAATTATGCATAAATGTGTACTTTATTACTTATAAGCAGAATAAAGTTTATGATAAATAGACAAGTACTCGTTCAAGCATACATCGGAAAATTAGACTTAAGCAAAATGCTAAGTGGAAATTTTAAAAATACGGATCATATGTTAGGGAACTAAGAGCTGAGTACCCAATTTAGTTCTTAAAACTAAAGAAAGGTCGTTCAATATGGCTTTTTTGATTAGAATTTTGACTACTGAAGGCAATGGTTTGGTGGAATACATCTTAATAGAAGTTATATCTCAGGGAAGAAAATTGCTGGTAGGAAGTTTATACAGGCCTAATAACAACATACCAATTGAACATTTTTTTCAATTTTGGAGAATTTCACAGCGTTATATAATGACGTTGTCCTTGTTGCTGATTTTAACTGGAACCTTTTATTTGACTCAAGCATTATTGACATCTTGGCACCATTGGGACTTTTTTCAACCAACATAACTACACCTACTCACTTTACCTCGTCCAACAGCACCTTAATTGATCTTCTTTTTGTTGGTAATGTAAGTAATGTTATATTATACAATCAACTGTCTGCCCCGTGTTTTTCTGAACACGATTTATTATTTATGACCTATAATTTTCAACTCCAAAACCACCCTATTCAATAACTTTTCGTGATTTCGAAAATATTAAATACGACACATTGAAATTAGAACTTCTTAGAATTGATTGGCCTTAAGTCTCATATTAATTTTAGTGAAATGGGACATAAAGCCATTATGGTTTTATGTCCCATTTGATGTTTTGCGTTACAAACGCTTTATTTCACTAAATATGCCTATTTATCTATGAAATTAATGATTTACAGCTGCAAACATATTGTGAAAGGAAAAACCTTAGTTATCATTGGAAAACATTTTTTTATTCTTGTGACGCACGCAGGAAAACTTTATTCAGCGAAGCCACCTTCCGCGTCCTACTGGAGGTAAAAACCCCTAAGCGCACGCAGAAAAACTTTAGTATGCGAAGCCAGATATCAAAACTTAACTTTAGTGTCTCCGGAACTGAAATGAGAGATAAAGCCGTTTTCTAATATTGCTAATGTGAGCTAAGGCCATGATGGCTTTATCTCCCATTCAAATGAAAAAAAAAACAAAAAAGGCTTTATCTCCCTATTGAATGAGAGATAAATGTCGGAATTTGATTGATTGCCAACAACATTTTGACAGACAAATGCATTTTTGACATAAAACAGGGCGACATGAAACAACAATGTATTTTTTACATGAAATAGGGTGACATGCAATCATTATTAAATATATGGCTTTATGTCTCATTTTCGGAAAAAAATGTATGACGTTAAGTCCCATTATAATGAGACTTTATGGCATATGCCCTTATGTCCCAATGGAATGGGACTTAACGCCATATGGCTTTGTGACACCCCACCGGTTTCAACAGAGGATAAATTAACCTTTCATGAACGTAATATATTATATTTGTTTGATCAAGCTGTTCTAATAAAAACTAAAGTAGTGGGTCAAACAAAAAGAACATGGTTCTCATCAAATATAAAACAAGCTGTTAATCAAAGAGACCTTGCATTTTCACGTTGGAAGCGGTTTAGAACCAACGATCTACATGTTGAATATTGTTTGGCGAGAAAAACAGTACACAGAATCATTAAACAGGAAAAATCAAAATTTTACACTGAAAAGTTCTCCTTGGCTCTGGGATCAAAAGGAACATGGAAAGCTGTAAGGGAAATCGGTATCGGTAAATCTGGAAATAATGACCCTGTTATTATTGACCCAGACGTTATTAATGAAAAATTTGTGAATATTCCTATGGTAGAAGCAGATATTGATTTTTACAATCACAACCATGACAATCGTCAACCCCATTATAACTTCTCTTTTGATTGCGTAGACCAGTTTGGCGTTATAAGAAGCTGTATGTCAATTAAATCAAATGCAGTTGGCGTGGACGAAATCCACCCAAGATTTTTTAAATGAATTCTCCCAAGAATATTGCCCTTTGTATTTAACACCATAATTACCACCAGTCATTTTCCCTCAAATTGGAAAAAATCTAAAATAATACCAATACCCAAAACTTAAACAGAATATAGGCCAGTTGCCATTTTACCCTTTATGTCGAAAATATTTGAGAGTATAATTCACAATCAGATATCGCTTTACGTTAATGATCATAATCTGCTTATTGATAAACAATCTGGGTTTCGGAAAAAACACAGTTGTATAACTGCACTTGTAGATGTTGCGAAAGATATAAGAAGTGGTATAGATTAACGAAAAACAAATATCTTAGTACTTTTGGACCATTCAAACCCCTTCGATACAGTCGATCATAACGTCCTTTGTTACAAACTACAACACATGTTTATGCTTTCTACAGCTGCTACACGTCTGATATCAACATATCTTACCAACAGGCATCAGTATGTTCAAAGTGGTAACAATAAATCAAAACTTCTACCTGTAGCGAGGGGTGTACCGCAGGGGTCAATAATTGGGCCCCTTCTGTTTTCGCTTTATGCTGATGACCTTCCTAGTCAACTTACATACTGCAAAGTCAGAATGTATGCTGACGATGTTCAGATTTACATCAGCTGTGATACATCTGAAATTGAACAATGTGTCTTAACTCTGAATACCGAGTTAAAACATATTTATGAATGGGCTACTGCTAATGGTCTTAGTATCAACCCAAAAAAATCTAAATATCTTGTTATCCAAAAACGAACTACTATAACCGATCATATACCTGATATTTTTCTTAGTAATGAACGTATTGAAAGGGTAAATACAGCAAAAAATCTTGGTATTATTTTTAATAAGAACCTGACATGGTGCAACCATATTAATTGTGCATGTGGCCGTACGTATTCCATGCTTAGAACTCTCTGGCAATCGCAGTATTGTACACCTATCAAAACAAGAATACTTCTTGCAAAAACCTATTTATTGCCAATTCTGATGTATGGATGCGAATTATTTGCCAAATGTGATGCCGCAAATGCAAGGAAATTAAACTCAGTCTTTAAATGTATTGTACGATACATATATGGCGTAAAAAGGTTTAATTCTGTTTCTCCTTTTACGGTAAAACTGTATGGTATTCAGTTTGATGACCTTCTCAAAACAAGAGTACTGATATTAATGCACAAAATCGTGTTCACTCAACAACCACAACATCTGTATAGCCGCCTTACCATATCTAGCTCTAATAGAGGTAAAATAATTGTATTGCTTAGACACCAAAGTTTAACATCTGATTTGAATTTTTCCTTGATGCAATCCGTCTTTGGAATCTACTCCCGCATAATATACAAATAATTAGTAACGCACTGAGCTGTAAAAAAAGCATTCTAAATTTTTTCGCATGTTAAATTTTTTTATTTTTTTTGTGTTATGATTTTTAATATTATCATTTTGTTAGTTTTCAATTTAATTTATTATTTAATAATTTTTTTTCTCTTTTAAATTTTTTCTTTTGTTTTAAAATTTTATCATTTACAAATAATAATTTTTATTTTTAATGTTTCTGCTAAAACAATGTTCTATACTGCAATAAGAGGCTTTAAGTCTTGTGTATAGAATTGAAATAAATAAATAAACTAAACTAAGGGTGTAGAAAAGCGTTACCGCTAATTCCGATTGAAAAATAATTAACAAGTTCGAACAATTTGAATTGTGTATAACTACGCGGCCCTTTGTTCCTACTAGGAACCACAGGACATAATATATAAAAATATTACTACGCATACTTATCTACACTTCCCAACAAAAAATCATAAAATAAGAGATAATTTTATTAATATTAATTTGTAACTTCACCTTACACATATACAAATGATGGTGTTCGGAAAAGAACTTAATGACGTGTTCTTATATGCACCTTAATTGAGTTTTGCGCAATTAATGCCATTACTGCGCTCAATTATACATATACATATACAATTTCAATTTAATTATTGCTTAATTAATACGAAATTGATATAATATTGAGTAAAATTAAATTGCAACACTGCAGTGCACTGTCACAAGTGTATTTGTTTTGACATTTGGCAACTAAAATGTCAACAAAACAAAGGTCCATCCATTAGGTCTGCAAAAAAGCCAGATGTTTATTTTGTTTATTCTTTAAAGATGTCAAAAGTTGTATACATTTTGCTTAAGTTAATTGCTAATTGAGTTAGCTAAATTGTGTATGTGTAAACAGAAACATAATTTTGGCAATAAACCGAATATTAACTCAATAAAAAATGTATATCTGAACACCATATAAGTTATCATAGATCTTTTCAAAATAAACGTATCCATAGCAAATTTGACAGAAATAAGTTTAATTTGGACTTTAAGATTGTGCGACATTTTTAAAGTGGTCGGTCCATTAATGGACATATCCTTTATATAAGAATCGTTCCCAAAATTCATCTTAGTCCCTTTAAATCTGCTAAAAGTATTACAGTAATTTTGACTTAGCTGCACAATCTCCTTTGCACAATTTTTTGTGCAGGTAAATCAAAAAGGCAGCTATCTTAAATGTATTTAGCTGCCTTAATGTTCAGGTACGCAATTGTGGTTACCTGCATAAAAGTGCAGCTAAAGTAAAGTGTTTGAAAGAGGAGTAACAACGTTTTTATTAATAAATTGATAATAACAATGACGTTCAAGCAACCTGTAGTCATTTGTAATGTATTTTTATAAATAACGAGATGGCTAAATTGGTAACAATAAAGTGTGGAACAGAAAAGTCGCTGTAATACAACGTTAAGAATAGCGCTGCAAGCTGTCAAAAGTTAAAAACGGCAGTTTCAAAGTAGTGTCAACAAAATACGTAGTTTTAGTAGTCGTTGCCGTTGAAGCGCAAAATTCGAAATTTTGAACTTTGTTGCGCTATAGCATTCGTCAAATACTACTACAACTACTTTATTCTGTTCCAGACCTATGATTTGCTATTCCTTTCATATAATCGTGGTAAAGTTGCTGTAACCACAACCCATATGCATACATGCAAACAAAATAAATGAATAATAATGATACCATCTTGACTTGTTTGCGATTTTTGTTTTTATAAACAGCTAAAATTGGATATTTATGTAAAAAAGTGGCCACCATATTTTTTCATGTGTGCAGCTAACTTTGATGTTTTATATGAAAATATTTTAACGCTGTCCAAAAATATGAAAAATGTGCTGGTATACAAAATGCACGTAAACAAGGATTTTGAAGAATAATTACAGAAAATATGTATTTTGGGCAGTTAAGTCAAAGTGCAGCTAACTTGAATTTTTTGTATGTTTTGTACTTATCTTAAATGTGCAGGTAAAGAAAGTGCACTTAAAAAAGGAATTTGTATGGGATTATAACGAATAATGCCAAAAATTATCAATTTTGTGCAGTTAAGTCAAAAGTGCACGTAAATAAAAGGCAGTTAAGTCAAGACTACTGTAGTATCTAAACAATATTTGTCGACAGAAACTTTTATTTTATCATAAACGACACAAAGACTTTTTTGTAAGTTACAAAAAAGATTTTCATAGCTTTTCTTTTATATCTTTTTTCGTATTCGGTAAGGCGGTTTTGTTTAAAACGTCTTAGTTGTTTGCAACAAAGACAACCATAATAAGGCTTAATAAAATAAAGATTTATATATTAAATAGTGGTCACTTAAGAAAATAATTACGAACATTTTTATTAAAGTTTTGCACAACTTCTATTTATTTTAATTCAAAATGCTTGGATAATTTTTTTTTAATTAATTAATGTAACCTCAAAACATGAATTTGAACAAAATTAACGATAATACAAAATACACTTTAATTAACTAGCATTTAATTAAACACTTATATTGTTAGTCTATATTATTGGGGTTACGAATATTCGTCTGCTTTACGATATTCGTATTCGCCAAAAATTCATTTGTAGAATATTCATTTTCTAATTCAGATCCCACATTTGATTCAAGATCAAAAAAAGTTGAAATTTGTTTTATTTTTTGAAACAAAACGTTTTGGATTTTTTTTAATTTCTTGGGCAATTTTTCCTTCCACATTGGTTATTTGACTTTCTGCAATATCAATTAATTTGAGCTGACTATAAGTTGAACTAAATCCCTCCAATTTGGTTATTGTTTCACCATTATATCGGTAGTTGGAAAACACAAATCCTAAATAACTTTTGATGTTATTTAAATTTAATATTACTTTTACTTTTTAAATTAAATAAGCCTCGGTAGCAACAAGTTCTTCAATAATATTCTTAAATTGTTCAAAGTTTTTTGAATAGAATTCTAGAGCATCTAGACAGGTTCCCTATCTTCTTAATACTGGCTAAGGCGGTAAGGGTACCAATGGATACTTTTTTCTTATTATAAAAAAATGCAACTTGTGAAGAAGTATTTAAAAATATTTTTTTCCCGTATGAAACCTATAAATCAATATTATCAAATTGGCTTTTAAGTTCCGCTGCAACTCGGTGTTACCCATGTGCCAAGCAAGTAACTAACCTATAAAGGTTAAAAATAGAAGGGTCTTTTGTCAAAATCTTGAAAAACTTGTATTTTAGTAGAGCTCAAAAAAAATTTATTTATTGATTTTACAATTTTTTTATTTTTTGTGTAGAACTATTTTTTTGTGAAGAACTTTTTTATATAATATGGAAATTTAAAAAATATAACTCAAACATTTTAAAATATGGAAAAGATAATTGGTCGACATCGATCTTAGACAATCGACAAAAAACATGCATTGAAATGAAAATCACATCCCTACTTATCACAAAGAACTGTTATATGAATCTTGGCATCACAGCTTAATTTTGTTTTGCCGGGTCTATCATTGACTATTGATCCCAAATAAGGTACACTATCGACTATGCTTTCTTACTTGTTATTTTTTATTTAATTGTTTGCTATGGTCCTTGTGGTACCAAAAACTGATTCAAATTTTATGTTTTAGACTTAAAAATTGCAACTTTGCTTGAAAATATAGACAAATAAACAAATCTTTACATACTTGCATAAAAAATAAAAAAAAAAATTAAATATTTTCTCTCTGTAGTCAGTCCATCCTTTCTTTTTATGGTTTTCCAACCACAACTGTTAAATATCTATAAAATAGTATGATGTTGTCTTTTGTGGTGTATCCCTTTCATTTAGGGTTAATTGTATGGTTTTGTTTCAAATATTCCCCTAGTTTTCCCTTTTTCTTGGTGTCTTACTTTTTTATATTGTAATAAAATTTTAATACACAGATTTTTTTTTGGAAATTTTATTACCAAATCAAAGAATAAATATGTTTGTGTGTTGTTGTCTGCCGTAAGCAACACTTTTTCAAGTAATAGGAATAATAAACTTTAATTGTCATTTTAGGCCAATAGGGGTTTCAAATAGTCATAATAAATTATTATTTAAAGAAAAAGGGGTGCAATGGTAACATTTGTAGAAAAAGCTTTCTATTATTGAAGAAATGGCTTAACATAAAATGTTACAAAAACAAAACCAACGAGTCTTTTTCTAAGAGGAGGATATTTGTATATGGGAATGTCCATATTACTTTAGTAAATATTAAGTAGTTTTTTCTAAATATTGAAGATTCGTTAACAATTAGAACTAGGCATTACTAGGGGTCTACCTACCTCTCCCACTTTTAATCATAATCTTAACTTTTTATCTATTCCAAATATTAAAATCTCTAAAACTACTGTTCCTTTTATAATTACACCCATTAAACTCTACTTTATTTTGACATTGATAATTTAAACTTAATTGCATTTTAGTTAAAGTCATCCAAACTCAATTTTATAAATAAATTTGTCTCTCCTACAAGAGCAGATTTTCCCAACAAAACCTTAACATTTACGAAACCCATGTAAAATTAAATGCTTATTAAATTTTTGGCACACATTTCATATAAAATCTATAGAAATATTTTTGGGTTTTCCACAATTTACTAGCTAAACATTGAACGAAAATATTTTCCTGTCCTTGTTTAGCTCAGTAATGTCCCACAGTAATGTGCGGGTGAGTAATGTGCGGGTGACTTGAAATCACTTTCTGTTGGTCCGGCTTGCAGGTTGTAATTATCACAAGGACGAACCGCCATTGAAAATGATGAGAATCGGTCTATAATTTCCAGAGCCCCATACAAACTTTTTTTCGGAATTAAGTCTTTGGCCCAGTATTTAAAATTATTTGATTGCAACCTAAACCAGCCTACACAATTTTATTCGAATGTTCAAAGGGTATTAGCCTAACGTCAAGTTGCAATAATGGCCCTAAAGCTAGTCAAATATTATTAAAACAGTATTTTTCTATATCTAGTAGTGTAATTTGTTTATTTTGTGATATTAATACAGTGTTAAATCTCACTAACTATTAACAAAAGTAGTGGTAACGCTAATTTGGTCAAATATTTAATAAGTGCGACCGTAGCTTAAGTCTATTTTTTAGTATTGTAGGACAGGAATTTTAAAATTTAAAGCTTCGTTCACAAAGATAGCAACAATTTCGTTTTCCTTCCATCTTAGGTTAGGTTCCATTGGCAGCCGTGATCAAGCACAGCTCACGTGGGTCCATTAATTAGTTCCCGTTGTGTTACCATGTCACACCGTCTCCCATGGGTCCTAAGTTATCTGGCTGCTAGTATTACCACGCAGCCATCCGGTCGATTCAGTAAAGGAGTGGATCCTATTTACATCAACATCAGAGAGACAAGTTTTGTCCCCAAGGGCTCTTCGACCAAACATTTCGAGTCTTAGATCTCCGAATGCCGGGCAATTACAGAGAAGATATTCCGTTGACTCTCTTCCTCGCCGCAACTTCTACATAAGTAATTGTAAGGGAGCCCCAGCCTCTGGGCGTGCCTCGCAATGGGCCAGTGGCCGGTTATAACCGCAATCAGGTTTCTAAGATGATGTCTGGATAGCTGTAATGCCCGCCGTGTCCTTTTCTCATCTATGATGTTCCAGATTTTCCTGGTTTCCCCACAGGTAGTTTCATCGTGCCACCTCTGACTGGCGATAATATGAAACTTGTGCGCTATAAGTTGCTTACTCCTTGGGAGTGAAGCACCCACATTATATGTTGAACCGTCTCGATTCAAGGTGGTGCCTGCATACGCCAACGAATCCGCCATGCAGTTCCCCAGTATGTCCCTGTGTCCGGGGACCCAATTAAGGGTGACCAGTGAATGTCTCGCTATCTCCTCCAGAGACATCCGGCATTCTCGGACAATTTTCGATGTGATGAACACATTCTCCAGGGATCTTATGGCCGCCTTGCTATCGGTAACAATGTGAATATCCCTTCCAGATATTTCACCGTACCGGATGCGCCTCGCGGCTGTGTGGATGGCCACTATCTCGGCCTGGATGACACTGCAGTGGTCCGGCAGCCTCATGGGAATACTCCAGTTTAGCTGCTCGGAGTATATGCCAGAACCGACACCATACAGTGTTTTGGACCCATCCGTGAAAATTTGAATCGCATTCGCGGGAATTTGTAGGTCATCATAGTTGACCACGTTATCCAAAATGCTTACCGTGAAGCCAAGGATCAAAGATTGGCTCGGGTGTGACATAATCAACATCCATGTGCCAATTAATTTCATTCAGAATATTAGCATGTCCGATATTGTAATCCCTCCATGCTCCGGTTGCCCTTAGTCTTACCGCCGCGTTCGCAGCTAGCCTTTTCACCAAAATGTCTGGTGGTAACCAGTTGCCTTAGAGGGGGTTGTTCTAATGGCACCTGTTACCGCTATCGATACCATTCTCATTGTACGTTCAAACCTAGTTTGATGACTCTTCACCCTGAGCGCCGCCCCGTAGAATAGAATGGGTTTAAACATTCGTATAGCCAGTATACATTCCTGGGGTTAATTCCCCAGTTTAGGCCAATGGCCCCTTTGCAGCAATATAATGCAGTTGCCGCCTTATTAGTCCTGGAAATGGTGTTCATCCTCCAGTTCAGTTTGCTGTCCAATATTAGCCCAAGATACTTGGCGCTGTCAGACAGTTCCAGTGAGACCCCTTTAACCTTGGGGTATCAAATTCGGGAATTTTGTATCTCCTTGTGAAAAGTACCAGTTCCGTTTTGGCAGGATTTACATCCAGTCCACATCCCTGGCATCATTTTGTTAGGACGTCCAATGCGTACTCCATTAGTTCAGACATCCTTCCATCTTTGTTTTTCCTAAAGTATTTCATAGTTTTTCCTTCGACATTTTTGAGAAACCGGTTTTCGTATATTTTTTCTATATTAATCTTATATATAAATCGGCACAGGCAAACCAATTAAGAACGATTTCTTCCTTTTTTTGGGGGAAAAAAGTTTCAAAAAAGGGGAAATACGGGAAATTAAATTTCTTATTTTACTTTTCTATGCTGCATGTAATAATTTTTTAATTTTCTATAATATTGTACTTAGAAACTGTTCAGTAGTATAAGTAGTTTTAGATTAAACTTAAAATCAAAAAGGTTTTTTTTTTGGCAATTTTCTCCTCCATATAAAATATTGTAAAATGTATATAGAAATTTTGTAAATATAAATCTATGTATTATTAAGCTGAAAAAGAAAAAATCTTGAACACTTAAATATGTATATAATCCTATTAAAATGAAAATGTAAATATTATGGATAATAAATTAAATTGAATTGAATTGAATTGAACTTAGAAACACAATAAAATAGGTACAGGGTCCTGAGTGAATGAGAACCTATAAATGAAAAATGTTGGTACTTTTTGTTTTTCATCTGGTACTTTTTGAATTTTTCTTAATATTCGACTTATAAAGATAAAATTAAACATGCATGGTCCTGAAGAATTATTATGTAAGGGGGGAGGGCTTTTTGGTACTTTTTCGTTCTACATGTGGTACTTTGATACATTTTCGACAATATTAGACATAAAAATATAAAATAAAACACTGGATGAGAATCTATAAGTGTGACTTTTTAATACTTTTTCGTTTTGGACATTTTTAATATTGAACTTACAGTATTAAATTAACTCACGTGGAAGATAATACATGAACCGGAGTTTGGTCCCTCACCAAATCGATTCACTAAGACGGACAAAATAAATGCTCGAAACATGTAAATTCATATATACACCCAGAGAAAAAACATGTTTTGAGGCAACCATAATATGGTTCTGGCTTCTGTATGGAGGACTAATTTATTCATAATATGGTTTGGGGGGGGGGGGGGGGGGGGACAATGATATGGTTAAATTAACTATAATATGTTTAAAATTTTCCTTAAAAATAGTTTTGTTGGAGGTGACCTATTAAAAACTGTTTTATCGCTGCGTGTACTTAGATGTACTACGTTTTCTTCATATTTAGATAAAAATTTATGGTCGAATTTTGACCATTAGGCAAACACTAGTATATATAAATATGCAAACGGACTCTTGATTGAAAATGTGTGTGCTTGTGAAAAAAATTGTTGCTTTATTGTGAACACCAAGTGAAAATGTTGCTATCGTTGTGAATCTGGCCTTGAGGTTATATTTGAAAATTTTTTCGTATTCTAATAAAATTATCACTTCTCTTCGGTTATAGTTTTATTTTAAGTTTTTATTATTCCTTAATATTACTAATGTCACAGATCAATTTTTACATATAGTAATTTTACTGTAGCTTCCTGAAAAATCGAACAAAAAAATTGAAACTTTGCCTTTTCCTTTTTGCCTCAGATATGATTAAAGGAAATTTTTTGATTTTTCTCTTTTTTTTTTTGCTAAATAAATAATTTAATTTGTTTAAAAGAAAAGATTTTTTTCTCTATTTTTATATAGAAAAATATTGAGAGGAATCTTTTTTTTTACAGTTCGCCAGTTTTAATTACTCGAAAAATTTTAATTTAAGGTTGTCCCCTTTAAAATAATCTTGTTCCTTGTTACAAGTAAAAGCCACATTCTTCTATTTTTAACACTGAATTAATGTTTGTTTTATTTTTCTCCTTCTAAGGACAATGTTTTAATTATCATTTGCCATAAATTTATCATTTCTAGTGGCTTTTTAACTATATTTTCCTTTTAGTTTTTTATTTGTACCCTTAAAATCTTTGCAAACATTTAAATCTGTTCCTTGCTTTAAAAAAAAACCACAAGTTTAAAGCATGTTTGTCATACTATGACAAATAAAAAAAAAAAGATGTGCAGAAATACTAGAACTCAAATATCATACGCACGACTAAACTGAACTGTTTTATTTCCCACTTTCTTACATTTCGTTTCGGTTTTTTCCCCCAGTTTTTGCTACAATTGTGTTCTTACAGTAGTTTTGAATATTTGTAAGTTAATTTTTGCTCTGCCTGCAAGAGATGAACAAATACATTTGCCGTATTTGTTTTTGCTACTTCATAAATCTAAGTTCATTTCAGTGAAAGTTCTGCATGCAGTTCTGTTTTTTATATGAATATTTCTAACCATTCATTTTTTATTTGGATTTTTTTCTGTTGTCAAGTGTAATAATTGTGTTAACATGCGATTTCAAAATAATATAGAAAAAGAGAAATGAAGAACAGAATCATAGAAAATTGCATTTTTTATAGAAATGGCATTTTCTATTAGGATATTTATATTTTATGTGCATTTTTTTGGTTTTCCTTTTTCACAGCTATTTTTCTCGGTCCATTTTGGTTTTCGTTTACAACTTACGTATAGCATCATCTTCATCCACGTTGGTCATGCATAATAATGTGTTGACTTAGTTGACTATGGAAGACAAATACTGGCTAAAATACTCATACATACATAAACATACCTCTTTCATACAGATTGGTGGTCCTTAAGGATCAAATAGAGCACAAACATATGATTATTAACTAAACTCACTTATAAGCTTTATAATTTAATGCACACACACACACACACACAATATTACACATATTTATGGCAAAAGTACCAGCAATTGTAAAGAAAATCAGGATCAGAATGGTGTGTGGCTTTAGTGGAAGCGTTTAACCATGAAAATAGCTTTAAGAAATGCATGACAAAACTTAAGAATACATACAATAAAACCACAAGGAATAAAAAACCTTTTGCCAACTGATACATGGCGCTGTCATATTTGGAAATTGAGGATTGTTGTTAAATTTAAGATTTATGAAGCGCAAATAAAATTTTTTAGGTTTTGATAGAACATTTCGAAATATAATTTTTTATAACAATAATTGCGAAAAACTTTTCGTAGAAAATCGTAAAAAGAAGCTCTTTCGTTAGTTTTTTTTCAGAAGACTGTTAGAAAGTTTCTTTCTTCAGTTTCCTATAGAGAACTGTAACAAAATCTTAGTCGTTTTCTATGGAGAACTTTAAAAATACACTTTTTTCTTTTCCCACTTACAACTACATTTAGAGTTGACAAAAAATCAACCAATTGTCGAAAAGATAAATTCACTGTTTATTGTTGTTGTTTTTGTTTAAGCTTTGATATTGTTACAAGTAAAACTGTGGCTTATAGTTCTTTTTCGCTTAACAGTTTTATATGTGTGATATCTTTAGTTTTTCTAAAATCTTTGGATGAAGTTTCCTGACGATCTGGCCTAAGCAACCAGTGAAATGCGCATAAGAATAGCTTATCCCTTCAACAATAAATTTCAGTTTATCAATAGTATGAAATGGGAATGTAGCACATTTAAACGAAACCTTGTTAACTCTTTTGGTTACTTTTTTTTTTGAATATTATAAGCAACTTTCTTTTGTCAGTTTTCTACCGTGGGAAACTTTCTTTCGTATTTTCCTAAAACAGAAGTGTAAATAAAAAGGTTTGTTGAAGACTTCTTCAGTTTCCTATAGAGAACTGTAAGAAAGTCTTATTCGTTTTCTATAGAGAGCTGAAAGATGACGCTCTTTGGTCAGTTTTGTTTAAAATGCTGTAGTAAACACTTTATTTTTTCTGTTAAAAAGTGCAAAAAGACGCTTTTTGGACAGTTTTTTGTGAGAAGACTATAAGAAACTCTCTGTTGTCAGTTTTCTGCTCGGAGAAACTCTATTTCGTTTGCTTTCTGTAACAAAATTTTATTCGTTTTATATAGAGAACTATAAAAAAGACACTCTTCGGTAAGTTTTGTTTAGACTGTGAGAAACTCTCTTTGGCTTATTTCCTTAAGAGAACTTATTATATATATCTTATATATCGTTTTCTATAAAGGATTGAAAAAAGAAGCCTTTACTCAGTTTTGTTTAGAAGACTGTAACAAAAATTCTTTTGTCGTTTTCTATGCTGAGAAACTTTTTCTTTGATTCATTTTCTATAGAAAACTACAAAGGAACGTCTGTAAAAAACTTTCTTTTGTCAGTTTTCTACTATAAATTATAAATTTATTTTATAAGTTATAAATTTTAATAATTAGTATTGTGGTTATTTTGTTGAACTATTTATGGTTTTTAATCCAAATTTTTAATATTTTTAATTAGGCTTAAGTTCATTAAATTTAATTTTCATTAAATTATTTCTATGAAGAAAGGAATTTTACAACATGAAAATTAATTAAAATTATTATTGATAATCTTTCATTTTTGACCGTGGCCGGGATTCGAACCGCGGCCGGCAGGGTTACCATGACATGTTATAAATTATTATAAATTTTAATGTTTCAAGCCAACTGAAGTCATTTGATGCAATAAAAATGCGTTTTAGCTAAAAATTGTAATGAGCTGCATAAATTGTGCGTGTCCTGAAAATCCCTGAAGGAAATAAAAATGGTAAAACCTAAACATAAATTTTATTTCTACAAACATAGAGTCCATATATGAAGAGCCGCAGAACAAAACGTACTTTTTCGCATTTTTTGACAAATTGGTTTTTTGATATTTTTATAATATTTGGGTTAAAATCCTTAAGAAAACATCTTGTTAGCATATTTTTTTTCTTTTTTTACCAAGAAAATGGGTTCTAAAAAAATTGGTGCATAACAAAAATTACTTTTTTCATTTTTTTTTTCAAAACGTGCTTTTTTCATTGTTTTTGCCATTTCTTCGTGAAGTTGTTTTAATAACAAATCATTTCTTAATATTCTTAATTTGTTTGACGTTTATTTATGTCGTTACATTTTCGTTAAAATTAACTGTTAAATAATGGTGACTATTCTTGAAAACGCGTCGAAAAAGTGAAAATTTTCAGTTAAACAAAAACAAAGTTAAAGAAATTGTTTTTGGTTTGTCATACAATTTACCGTTTTTTAAAGAAAGAGAAACGAGTCAAAATTTTAGAAATATATGATAAACAAAAACTATTTTTTAAACTTTACTTTTGTTTTAATGTACATTTGTATTTGTTCGACGAGTTTTCAAGAACAGCCTCCAATAATTGCTATAATTTAACTATTGTTTGGTGAATGAGTATTATGAAAACAATAATTAATACAATAGTATAATTAAACATGGAATAATTACAAGAATCTGTAGAAAATTTAAATATTTTTTAAACAAAACGTACTTTTTTCATTTTTTTTTAGCAAAACGTACTTTTTTCGATATAAAATTGGTTTGATATTAAATATCCTTGACATTTAATGTGTTAACTTACGGCAGTTTGATTCATCTTTTGGTAAGCAAAAAACTTGTTTCCATTTCCAGGTTCATACAGTTTTTTAAGGGGTCGAAAAAAATAAACCTCAATTTTCCAAACATTTTAAATATGTGAAAAAGTACGTTTTGTTCTGCGGCTCCTCATATACGAAAACTTATGAAAAAATTCCCAATAGTTTAGCGTCAGGTCTGAAAGGGATAGACAACTTTAAAAAAAAATTTTGTTGGTCAGTTGTCTATAGAGAACTGTAAAAACGTTTTTCGTCAGTTATAAAACCGTACGAACTCTTTTCCGATAGTTTTCTATTGCAAGCTGTAATAAACTCTCTTTTGATAGGGTTCTTTCTACTCGTAAAAAATCGTCAGAAAATTTTCTTTATTTTGTATTTTTTTTTTTTTTTTTTTTTTTTTTGCAGAAAACTGTAAGGAACTTTTCTTTTGTCATTAGTTTTACACAAACCTGTTGTTATTTAAAGTTGTTGTGGATAAAAATTCTGTTAAGAAGATCTCTCTTTAACTTTTTTTCCATTAACCTGATGAAGAATTTGCTTCTCTTTTTAGTCTTCCATAGATATCTTGTATTTCTACAATTTGTAAAGAAAAATTAAAAAAAGAAAAAAAACTAAAATTTTTTACAGAAACTGCGAGAATTTCATTTGATGTTATCCCACCAATGAAGAGTGATCCAGCAGTGCACTTACACAGTTCTACCCTTTTTTTAATTTTTCAAATTATTTTCGTTACTATTTTTTCTTTACTCTTGAACACAATGAATTTTCAACTTTATTATTGAACTCGTAAAGAAATTTAACAAAATGTTGCACAATTTTGTTTGGTACTAGTGCAACAACAGTTTCTATACTGTTCTAGAGAAGTGAAAAAACATTTTTTTTTTAAAAAAAAGCAAAAAAAAAAAAAAAATGTTAGACAGAAGTTGTTAAAAGAGAATTTTTAACAATTTGTTACAAAAGAATACCAGTTGGTATCATAAAGTTTAGTTGATTTTCTTTTTTAATTTTTCCAACTACACTTCTCGGCATTTGGCATTGTTATTTGCAGACCTCCATTGCTTCCTCCTACTCAATAAAATTTCAAGGGAAATAATTTATATTATGACGTCTGTCAGTAGCAGTTGTAGGAGAGAAAAAAAAAGTATGAAGTAAATTTCATTTATCCAAAATATTGATGGATCAAAAGTTTATATAACTTTAGTTATGTGTAAAAAAATAACTTCTTTGACTAAGACGTAGTATTTATATAGTTTTTTTCTGCACTATTTTTTTTATAAGTTTAAACATAATTCATTTCAAAACTTTGTAGTTAGAGCTTCTTTCCATTTTCTTAGATCAAAAAAAAAAAAAAAAAAAAAAAAATTTATGACTTTATAAAATTATTGCTTTTTTTTTAATAACTTTTTGTAATATTTTTGCAATCAACTTTATTGCATTTCGCCAACATTTGTTATTATGTTTGAAAATATTTTGAGAGTTTCGTCAGGCATAATGTTTTTCTGATTTGTTTGGTTTGTGAGAAGATTTCTATCAATATTTTTGTTTACATTCGATACGTCCATCAAGTTGATTTAAATTGTAATTACACGAAATATCGTTAGGCTATTTATAAAAATTTTCAACTGTTTTTGTTGATTTTGGACACTATTTCTAGTTGTAGTTAATAGGGAGTTATATGGCTTATAAAAATGAGAACAATTATAACTAAACTCATTTAGAACTCTAGTAGAACGTACTCAACGCAAACTCGTCTTCTTCTTTAATGACACCTTTAATTCCTCTAAAACTCTACTCTAACTCTACCACAACTTTATTATAAAGGCCTCGTTACTCATACGTAAGTGTGAAGGAGGCGTAAACGTTGCAGTTGACTTCAACGGTTGGTAGTAACTAAAAATCTGTAAACATGTTGAAATGTGTTAGGTTAGGTAGAAATGGCAGTCAGTATCCACCTGACACACTTAGGCCCAATTATCCATTGTGATATCATGGTGTTCCACTAAACAGAATACCCACCGGAGAACCAACCCGAACTTCTAAAGAAGTTTCAAATGCGCTCCGGTTAAACTCCAGAGACGTCGACAAACAAAGGTGGCGGATCCCATTTCGGCCAGTCGTCTTCTTGCCAGTGCATGTCAGTGAGAGAGAAAGTGTTCTACGTTCTACTCCTTGCTCTGGACATCACAGCTGGTATGGTGTTCGGTTCATAGTGTCCGGCTCTTAAACGATGTGCATGCCCACCTATAAGACTTGTGTCCCGTGACAAAAGATACGAAATGTGATACGTCACTCTTGGTCACCGATAGGAGAGACACTGTTCGCTTGTCATCCATTTGGGACCACAGTTGCCTGCCAGTCCTGCATTCAATATTCGTGGCCTAGCTGTCACTAGCATTATCGATAGTGAAATGTGTTAAAAAGAAAACAAAAAATTTTCAAAATTTATATAATCAAAAAATGTTAGCGTATGTTATTTGTGAGTTTTGTACAAAAATATAAAAAACGTTTTCTATGTCGATCCAATATTCGGTTTATCAATAAAAATAAACAAACATCAAATGCTTTAACAGCTGATACGTAAGAACGAAGAAAAGTTTTGGTTTGAACAGGTTCATCCTCAACCCAACGTCACGGTTACGTAAGAGTACCTATTTCCACATAAGCTTGGAACAGAAAACTGAACAGCTGATCTGCAACGTATACGTTTACGTAAGAGTATGGAGGTCTTAATTCTATTACAACGTTATTTAAACACTTCTCTCCGTCTACTCTAACACTACTTCATTCAGTGTTGCCAGTTAACTTTATACTCATGTCCCCAAATTTAGATTTTGAAGTACCCATAAAATCCCGGTTTCAAAACATAAATCCCCAATTTTGCTTAATTATTGACTTATTAATGATATTAAATTGAAAAAGTTTTACAATTACTTTCGAAACTAAAATTCTAGAAGTGGAGCATCATTTAAAAATGTTGTTTAAGTCTTAAGCAATTAACCGAAGAAAATGTTCGAAAGGTTTTAAAAAGAAGAGAATAATGAAAAGTTCTTAAAACCGAAAATTCAAGTCTAAAACGGCCAAAGAAATTACAGTTAAAAAACGTGTTTAATTGTACAGTTGTACAACATGCTCTAACAATTGTACAACATGCTCTAACAAAGCATGATGAAAATCTTTATACAATTTATTACATTTCTCTTTGTGATTTTTATTCTTTGGATTTCCGGGAATGAATTTATTATTTTTACAAATAATTTACCAAAACAATGTTCCAAAATATATTCCGACATTTTCCAAAAATATCCGGCCACTAAAATCTGTTCCAAAGTTATTGTTGAAATCCCCAATTTGAAAACACTGGCACTAATTGTGTCACTAAAAGTGTAGACTAATTGTATTCTAGCTGTATATACCCTGAACGCTAATTGTACTTTAACGGTACTCTAACTGTACTCTAAATCTACTCTAACTCAACTTAAACACTATTGAAACTCTACTTTAACTGTGGTCTAACTTAACTGTGCTCTAACTGTACTTCACTAAACTTTACTTTCACTTTACTCTACACCCAGAGAAAAAACATGTTTAAATATGGTCACCTCCAACAAAACAGATTTTAAAGAAAATGTTAACCATATTCAGCCTGATTACTGTTGGCGTTGGCGTATACGCCTGAGTCGTTTTTTTGTGTAGATTAAAGTAACACACAACCTGTGTTCTTTAATCTACTACAAAAAATGTTAAATTTAACCATATTATTGTCACCGGCAACCACATTATGATTAAAATAGTCCTCCATCAGGAAGCCGCAACCATATTATAATTGCCTCCGAACATGTTATAGGTAACAATAACTAAAATATGTCTAACACTAATAATGGAGGACTAAATTAATCATACTATGGTTGTCGGTGACAATAATATGGTTAAATTAAACATAATTTGCTTAAACTTTTCTTTAAAAATAGTTTAGTTGAAGATGACCATATTTAAATATGTTTTTTTCTCTGCGTGTAATAATATTCGAATCTATTTGTATTATTATTGCGTATTCTAAAGGTACTTTAACTCTAATTTAACTTTTTTAAACTCGAAATCAATTCAATATCAGTTGTTAACCTATTCAATTTGAATGAACACTTTTCGCACGCTGCTCAAACATTATTTGATCTCTCATTAATACGATTTCTGTATGACGTGCTAAATTTCCAATTTTCCATATTTGATAAATACACTGAAATTTATTGTTGGGGGAAAGCTAGCTTCTATGCGCATTTCGCTGGTTGCTTAGGCCAGCTCATCAGGAAACCTTTTCCTAAGATTTTAGAAAAGCTAAAAATATTATACGAATAAAACCCTAAAGCGAATAAGAATTTTAAACACTCAAAGTCTTACTTGTAACAATATCAAAGCTTAAACAAAACACCAACAATAAACAGTGAGTTTATCTTTTCTTACATCCCTCTACAATCTCTACTTAAACTCTGTTTTACGAACCCTGCGAAATATGCAAATAAAAATATTTATGAATTTTACCTTAAAGTCAAATCTTATTCAAGATTTGCATTTACAAATTCTACTCGCAATCGAAGTGAGTTCAAGATATACTCAAACTCTGTTTTGGATTTACACGCAAAATAACTCGAAAACTATTTCAACTTATTCTATTCTATAACTATTCGTAATCTTCTCGACCAGAGATATTGGCGAATTCTATTTAAGATTCACCTAAATACCTTTAAAAATCTATTCAAACTTGGTCACTATCTACTAGAACTTTATAATTAATCTTTCTGAATCCTATACTAGATCTACTCGACCTCTGTTCAAAATCTGCTTGAGCTCTATTTAAAATAAATTCACTTTAACTAAACTCTGCTCAACATAAATAAATGCAACTAGTTAAAACTTTCTTTTCCAACATAAGACTTAAATTTATTTAAATTTTTAATGGAAATGGTGTTTAATTTATGTTTGTTTATGTTTATTTACATTTTAATATTGTAGTAAAATAAACCCTGATCTTGACATTGAACGTGTATTTTGAATAAGTGACAAAAAAAAAAAAACATGTTTCTTTTGAATACTTTTCAAGCCAAGTCAAAATCACAAGTTTTGAAAAAAGTTTTTTTTTTTAAATTTCATTGTTATTTTTATTACGCTAAAAAACTGTTAACAAATATGAATGAATCGTCTGTGGACAACGATTACATTTAATCTGGTTAGTGTTTATGCAAATTAAGTTAAAACGAAAGTGTCTTTTGGATCGTGATAAAAACGTTTTAACTAAAACTTATTTTAAGATTTGACTTTAATGTTAAATTCATAAATATTTTTTTTTTAATCAGGTTCAATTTAAATAAAAGATTTTAAACAAAACTTTTTCTTTTGCAAATTTCTAAATTGATTTTAAAATTTAATTTAAAATTTGTTAAATGCGTAAGCAAATTTCTCTTTATTTTATTTTTTTTTTATTGTATTCAACTAAAGTATGTAAAAAATTTGTATAGTGTAACAAATTTTGATGTATTCATTTTCTAAATTGTTTGAATATGTGGAATAATTTATTCTTCATTTTCGTCTACACTTAATATGCAACATCTTCATCCTGAGTCTGAGCAGGATGAGAATGGCTGTTTTTTTTTGTTACAAAAACAGTAGATGGAAATAGTTTGTGTAAGTGTGTGTGTGTATGAGTAATGAAAATGATGTTGAAATACACACAAATTGTAATAAACACCCGCGGTTCTAATAACACATAATAACAAATAGCATAAACTGTAAAATAGCAATAGCAAAAAGGCAAACTTGCATATATGAGCTAAGTGAAGTAAGTACATACGTATAATAACAACATGCTGTAGTTGCAACAAAATATAAATAAATTGAAACTAGAGAGGGAGAAAAAAGAACAAACCAATGTTTTTAAAAGTGTATGTTTGTGTTAAAAAAGTACCCAGTGGGACATATTGCAAGCGCGTTTACTTTCAGGCCCTTAAGAAAATTTTTAAACGCATTCTAAATTATCCTTTACTCATTTCACTCTGCCTTTATTGAAAAGGGGTTTCAGAATGTCTTTTATAAAAATATATTACAAATTTCAATTTTATCTTAAAAGTCGTTCTCTTAATCGTTATAAGGGAATGTATAGGAATTACTTCTTAAACTTACATCAGGCGCTACTCTTACTTAACTTTAGAATTCTTTCTAGAATTCTTTCAAATTATACAATTTATTAAAAAAGAATTATGATAAGATCAGGCTTAACTCATACTTAACTTTAGAAAGCTTTCTAGAATATTTCAAGCGAGATGACAAGACGGTGGTATCCAATGACACGCCCTGTAAATTGCAAAATAACGAGCATGTTTTGACAATCGCAAAACGCTTATTACTTGCGACTCTGACTTGAAATTGCATAATATGTGTGCTGTAAATCGCAATTGCAAGAAGTTTGCCGACTATAAATTGTTGCCTAAAGGAAATATAATATTTTTAACCATAGAACACATAACCTAGATACATTTGTACCCCATTGTATTTTTTACCTTCACAAGAAAAATATTTATTTTGGAATCTTTTAATTTAAAATTTAGAAAAATAAATATAAAATAAATAATAAGAAAAAACCTTTGAACAGCCTCTTATTTGCTCATTTTTTATATAAAAACTATTGCGTACACGGGGACCCCGGCTATGTGTTTGCGTAGGTGTCATCTTTGGAAGCTTATAGTTATGGGAAACGACTCAAAAAGTCTTGAATTTCCTAGATCCGAAGTTTCAATACTCTATTAGTATTGGTTTTGCAGCTAGTTTTGAGTTTTACGGTTAATAAACTATGGCAGATCACAAGCAAAATGAGTTTCAGATTTTCAGAACAGCATAAAATAAATCTGGAGTCTTGCGATTTTAAATAGTGCGATTGTCAGAGTTGAGAAAGTTGAATTGTGGCAAGGTTCAATAGGCAGCCGCTAAGAGGGTGAATCACTTGGGTGCTTATAGCGGCCCCTTTGTGAGGCGGCTAAGAGGCTTTATTTCTAAAAAAGGCCTTTTAGGCGGCCTCTTTCCTACTTCTATTTTCCGCTCGGTAGCAAAGTGTTCGTATACTTATACAACAAGCAAGTTGGTAGCAACGGTAAAAATAGATTGTCTCTATTTGAAGGTTACTTGTCCTCGGACCCGATTTTTATTTAGGGCTTACAAAAAGTTACTTAAGTTCGTAAAACTCTTAGAATACTTTACTCTATTTTTGAACTTAAATTGAGCTCTTAATCAAAATTAACGCGTGATATAATTGCATTTTGCTTGTACTCTATCTGTTTTTTAACTTAAACTCTTGCTGATAATTCGACCTTTACATTCGACACTCTCTACAAAACTAATATATCAGTTTTAACTAAAAGAGAGCGATATCCTCTAGCACACCGGGTTCTTATATGATCATTCAATTAAATGTGGACAACATCTGAGCATCGAATGAGACCGATCCCAAGCCCCAAAAGTGTTTCCTCCCAGAGATATGCGCGTTTTGTGATGTGATGGTACACCAAAGATACACGTATTTAAATCTTAAAAATGGCTCTCCTGAACAAAACCGGTTTTTACCCTTAGGTCCCTTTCTATTTTGCGCGTCACATATGCTACATA
Source organism: Pollenia griseotomentosa (assembly GCA_963931875.1). Taxonomy (NCBI): domain Eukaryota; kingdom Metazoa; phylum Arthropoda; class Insecta; order Diptera; family Polleniidae; genus Pollenia; species Pollenia griseotomentosa. The sequence goes on from OZ007560.1 coordinate 127,492,373, forward strand.
GAACCATTGTTCTTTATTTGATTAAATTGGCTGTCGGCCAATAAATTATGGACCACATATTTTCATAAAAAAATTAACTGACTGTCACACTTCGAAGTCACATGTACAGAACGACATTTTAATACACAATGAATGGTGTTCCTAATTTAAGTTTTTTTTTTTGGCTTTAGAAAGCTCTAAGAAGCACGGGTAGAAAAATGTTTAACTGGTTACCCGAACAGGAACGCATTATATGTATATGGAAATATATTTCTTTAAGGATCTGGCTTTCAAAGAGAAATGTTACTGATAGAATTATCTATTTGGATTTTTCGAGGCTACTGACTGCTTGGTTTATTATAACAGCCGTAAGGTTTGTTTTAAAATGTTGAAAAAAACATTTCGTCCTTTTTTACGGGTATTTATATAAATGAAATGGACTCTTAAGTGTCCTTTTATTAACTAACTTAATATTAAATCCGGCGCAAGTTACTAAAAATCTCATTAAAAATTTCTGGTTAAAAAAAGAACTAAAGTCGTTTTATTGGAAAGTTTAATAAAAGTTCTGTTATCTATTAAAGGGTGTTTTTTTAAGCCTGAGAAAACTTACAAATGGGTTAGCTGTCAAACGAACTGTTCTACTGCACTCACTTTTTGACGTGTATGATCACTATACACTTGTAAATTATCATGAATATTATCACGTTTGAAGAACGCTATCAAATAATCCAAACTTTCTTTGAAAATCCTCCATCGATTCGGGCATCTTCTAGACGTAGAATATTTTACAGACATGAGGTATATTTTTGGCTTAAAGGCTTCGTTAACAAGCAAAATTGCCGCATTTGGAAAGAGACGAATACACAACAGACCCTACAGACTCCATAACATCCAGAAAAAAGCACCGTTTGGCGTGGTTAACATGCTGGTGACATCATCGGCCCTTTTAACTTCAAAAGTGAAGCTTGAGCTGGTGTTACGATCAATAGAGATCGTTTCCACACCATGATCAATGATTTTTTGTTTTAAAATATGGATGTCACTGATCAGTTTGAGATGTAGTTTTTACAAGAATGATGCTACATGTCAATACAATTTGATGATAAGTTGATTTCGAGAAATGGACCTGTCAACTGTCTTCCAAGGTCCCACAATTTGACATCTTTAGATTATTTTCTGTGGGGCTACGTGAAGTCACTGATTAGTGCTTATAAACTATTAGCAATTGATGCCTAGAAGGCCAACATTTTTCGAGTTATCCGTGACATACCGCAAGCAATGCTCGAAAAAGTGGTCCAAAACTGGACGGCTAGAATGCGCTTTAACAAGAACAGCCGCGATTTTCATATGTCCGAGATAATTTTTAAATCTAAATGCTAGTTATTGATCTTTCGGATAAAAATGTTGGTTAGAATAAAATTAATTATTTTGTGTAATTTTTGTTATTTTCATTAGGCCCTCTAGAAAGCCACATGGTTTAAAGATCTAACTTCAATACTTGGTTAAATGATGAGCGTTCTAAAGGAGGTTATACTCATAAAAATTACATAGGGTTTGCTTGTTACAAACATACAAATGTATGTAAATTTTTGAAAGGGTTAGATGTTTTTGTTACAACAATTACTTTTATATACTGCTGCAACTATTAAATATTGCAAATTGCAAGGCACAATGGGCTACAAATTTCATAACAGAAAACTGCATGCAGTAAGAAATCGCAAGCCTATAACCTTTAGAAACTATTCATAACTTTAACAAATTTCAACCCATAGTGCATTTTTCTTCCTATTATCGACTGGTTACTTACTTAGCAATGAAAGTAATAATGTGGTTACTGTATTGTGATAAAACGATGACGACAAAGTTGGCGGTTGTAGGAAAGCATGAAATACAAACATTGAATATTTGTTTCATTGTTACCTCCTTCACATGAACACAATAACTACTTCTACACATTACAAAACTAAACTATTGTTTTAACTAAAGTTTCACCGATAATAAGCCAAGGTAGATTGGAAGGCGACTGCTTTAACCCATCTTATCCAACCATCATCATCATAACCAGCACAAGGAATTTATAATTTTACAATATTCTCCTGGTTTGTTTGCCACCAATGTTTGTTTTACTCGTATTGCTGCATGATTGTGTTTTATTGTTTCACTGGTGGTTAAACATTTATGCACAGGAGTCGAAATTTCCTGATGAAATAAATTCTCTGAGCAATTGCCCGCATACGTTTGTGTGTTTTGTTATATCGAGAAGGTAGAAGAAGTTTCTATATAAATATACTAGATTTAATTTACAGATCTTTAAATGTTCTTTCTTCTATACAATATATTTCTTTGTTATTTAAATTTATAATTAAAAGGTTATAGAGAAGGCCTTTTTGCAAAGTTTTCTATGAAAAGACAATTTAACAGGAAAGTCTTTTGTATATGACAACTAAATTGAGTTAATAAATTAGTTGTTAGTTCTTTTTAAAAGAATCTGTAGGAGTTCTCCTCTTAGAATTATAAAAAAACTGTTAAAAGACTAAAATTATTCCATGAATTTGTAATTACCATTGTTTAAGAATATGGATGGACTTTAGAAACCTTTTGATAATCTTAATATTAAATTTTATTATTGAAATAATCATATTCAATCATATTTAAACTGTATTCTCTCACATATCCCCACAGCGTCAAAAGTGTGTCAACAACGGCGATAACTTTATGTTTGTTTTTGCAACAGTAATTGTAACTTTTTCACCAATAACCACACTTTTATGGGACTAAAATGCACTTTTTACTTAAATTTTGAGAAATTTTTATTGCTAATAAATTTATTGTTATTAACGCCTCATTGCCACATTTAAGATGCGCGGGGTTGGGCAGAATACATTCATTCATTGATGCATTTGATATACAAAATACTTTTTTTGAATCAATGTAAAATATTAAGTTCGATAACAGTTCCAGTAAAAAACAGATATTTCCTTTCACAAACACTAGATTTATTCAAATGTAAAAGATGTATTTTAAAACCGGTTGAATATACAAAAGGGTTATCTATCTAACGAACTGTCATACTGCGTTGACATTTTGACATTTATGATCAGTATACTCGGGATAATCGTCATTAATATATTCAGGCTTAAACAACGCTAACAAATTTTTATACCCTCCACCACAATTAGTTGTGAAGAGGGTATACTAAGTTTGTCATTCCGTGTGAAACTTTTTTATTATTCATCTCAGACCCCATAAAGTGTATATATTCTGGCTGCTTGAGTAATTCTAAGTCGATTTAGCCATGTCCGTCTGTCTGTCCGTCTGTCCGTCTGTCCGTCTGTTGAAAACACGCTCACTTTCGAAAAACTCAAAAGAAATAAACAAACTAGGTGTCAAATTGCTTGTAGTTATCCTAAGCAGTTTGGGATTGAATTTCAGCAAAATCGGTTCAGTAGGACCAGAGCTATGAATCAAAATGTGGAACCACCACCTTCAAAAACTTGATAATTTTGTTACAAAAACTAACATAAATGATGCAAAAATGCACGGAATGACATAAGATTTTGCACAAGTCCGTTTTATTCGACTAGAAATGACACTGTAAAATTTCGCGAAGGTCGGTCCATAATTTACCCTAACCCCCATATAAACACTACTCCCGGAAAACAGTTTAGTACGCCTAAAACCGTAAAAAATAATGCAATCATAACAAATTTTGGCTCGTCACAATTTTATAGGACTATAAATGATACTGTGAAATTTCGTGAAGATCGGTACATAATTTACCCTAGGCCCCATATATGCCCTACTCCCGGAAAACAGTTTAGTCTCCTAAAACCATAATTAATAACAAATCGTCACAGTTTAAGATAATAATAATAAAAAGACATCATACAGATATTACTCCTTAAACATTCGAACTGTCGGTGGAGGGTATCAAAGATTCGGCACAGCCGAATATAGCACTCTAACTTGTTTAAATTCAATTTGAAAATCAGTCATTAATTTGAGCAACTTATAGCTGTTGAGTAATGATTAGTAATAGTAATAATTACTAATTAGATTACGGTGTTTTGAAGGGTGAAGTAATTGACTACGATTACAAGTTATCAAAAAATAATCAAGATTACTAGCGATTACCACAAAATAATCAACAAGAATCAAAAGTAATTAAAAAGTAGTCCAATTATTTCCAAAGATTATTTTTGATTACTTTCAACAAATGTGTACTTATTATAATTTATAATCTAATTACTTTTGATCAGGGACATAACAGTTATAACCAATATTTGAAAAAATCCTGAAATAATAATTAATCACGAATTTTTAAAACCTGCTCTCTGAATAATTGTTACAAATAACCAATATTTTTTTGGTCTTTGATAACCGTTATAGATTGTTTTTGTTTTTTTTGGGCTTCCATAACCATTACAAAAGATTTTAATTTTTTTTGGTCTTCAGTAACCATTACAAAAGACTTTTATTTTTTTGGTCTTCTATAACCATTATTAAAGATTTTAATTTTTTTGGTCTTCCGTAACCATTACAAAAGATTTTTATTTTTTCGGTCTTCTATAACCACGCTACAGTTCGCAAATCTTAAGATATTTTTATAAAATTTCGCACACTGACTTATATTTGCACAAGGACGAACTTTTTTTCTGCTCTGAAAATTATACTCAGTGACTTATGCTGCAACTTATCTGAGCGAACATTGCGTTCATTAATGTTTGTAAAATTAAATTTTTAAAGAAATACATATGTAGATATATCTCTAAATGTTCCACTTATTCATTTTCAAAGCTATAGTTTCATACAGTTTGTTACGTTTCAATTGGTTAATTTGGCTACTTATAATGACTATGTAAGAAAAAAAAAACAATAATAATAATAATAAGTAAGAAAGTTATAGTCGGTCAAGACCGACCACATAATATTATACACCTATTTGGGTCCGAAATTTGTATGGTTCCGAAGTCGGCTTGGGTTCAAAATAGTCGAACAAGCCTACTTAATGGTATTTTCGGTTAGGTAGAGGTGGCAGCCGACTTTATTCGCCAGCTCACATAGACACTGAATGTCCGTTGCGATACCACTGCGCTTCTACTCATGCGTAATTAGGTGTGTTGCATATTCTTAGAATACATGACGAGACCTACAGTTCAATGCTGAATCCAAACGGTAAGATTTGAAGTGCTTTAGAACAGAAATTACTTTCATTAGTTCGCTTAAGCCAACCGATAGTTGAGGATGTTAAGAAATAATTATTTCTTTTTGAAAAAAGTTTTTTTTTGGTCGCTCGAGCCAGGAATCGAATCCGGGTCCTATAGGTTTCAGAGTCCACATCTTAGCTACTACACCAACAGCACTGACTACTCAATGGTATATAAATACAATTTTAGTGCGAAATTTCTTGTATTAAAGAAAAAAAAAATCGGGAAAATATGCCTAAAACTGGAGCGATTTTATTTAAATTCAGCACCATGATTGTGTGGCATAATTGGTATATTTACCAATTATGAGAAAGATATCAAAAAATTTGCTGATCCTTACCAAAATCATAAAAAAAGTTCGTCCTTGTGCAAATATAAGTCAGCGTGCGAAATTTTATAAAAATATCTTAAGATTTGCGAACTGTAGCGTGGTTATAGAAGACAGAAAAAATAAAAATCTTATATAATGGTTATAGAAGACCAATAAGAATAAAAATCTTTCATAATGGTTACCAAAGACCAAAAAAATTAATAATCTTTCATAGCGGTTATCAAAGACCAAAAAAAATAATAATCTTTCATAACGGTTATTAAAGACCAAAAAAAATAATAATCTTTCATAATGTTTATGGCAGAACTATAATTTTCTGGGTAATTTATAATTATTATTACAGGACCAATTTTTTTTCAGTTATTTTTTCCATAACCTATTGGATATTTAAAAAATAATAACAGTTATTTCGGGTCCCTGCTTTTGATTATTTTTCAGAAATCGCCAGTAATCCTTAATTTTTTACGATTTCTTGTAATCGTAATCAATTAGTTATCAGAAATGTTTGCTTATATGTTATTCTATACACAATCATAACAATTCTTATTTTAAATATATATTTTTTTAAATTAAATTAAAAAAAAAAAGTTTTTTCGAGCTCGAGGCCAATTATTTGTAAAAAATACTTATGTATATTGTTTATTAAATTATTTGTTCCAACATTTCGATATCCTTCGGATATCATTATTAAGGAATGAGTTGCAAATATATTTGCAAGAGAAAATATTGGATCAAATAATTTAATAAACAATATACATATTTTTTACAAATAATTGGCCTCGAGCTCGAAAAAAGGTCGAAAAAATAAAATTTAATTTTAAATTAAATTAATTTTTTTTAAATAAACTGTCATTAATCATCATAGCTACAGTTAAAAGATGACAAAGCGTTCTTTTCGTCCTAAAATTCGTAGAAAGACGAGATACTTGGTTCCGTTTGATTTTGAAGATTGTCATAGCTGTGCGTATCACATTTTAATCGCCCTTTTTTAATGTCTACATTTATTTTTCGCTCAAGTGCTGCCAAGCTTATTATAGATTTGAGAATAACATTTGGTAACAATTTGATAAAACATTGTATGAGGGAGTTTACACGGTCTCTTTTCAGACATTTCTAACAAACACGTCTGTTTTGTTTGTAGGCGATCGGGGTAAAGAAGAAAGAGTGGTTACCAAACAGACTCGAAATGAGTTTTCATGTTTGTTTATATGAATTTTCATGTTTTCAATAGTATGTATATGTAAATTAGACTATTAGATATGAAAAGACAAAAGGTTTTTGGTAGCATGTTCAAAAGAGAATATCAAAAACAGACATGTCTGGAAAGTCACCGTGTAAATGTCCCCTATGTTAAATGTTTATATTCAAATCGTTATCAATTTAAATTCAAATAGTTGAGAATTTTGCTCGATATCAAACGATAGTCAATTTCAAATTAAACGTTTAACTTCGTGTTTGTTGGATATAAACAGAAAAACTAAAATATTGAAAAATTTTATTGCATTAGTGAAAAACTGTGAATTGAAAGTTTTAAGTTTTTTTGAACCTGCGTGTGGCAACGGTGGAAAAGAATATAAAAAGATTTGAGCGCGACTGTTCCTGCATCGACTCAAAACAAATTTCATAAATGTGCTGTTTATCGATTTCGAACGAAGACTTCGATCGATTAACTTACATATAAAACCAAAACAATATTTTATTATTTGTAATCAGGAGAATTTTATGAAAAATTCGAAAAAATCGGTTCAGTAGCTAAGGACTCTATAGTAAATAAGCAATCAATCGCATTTGAACTTTTATATATAAAGACGAAAAAAGTTGACTTTAATTAGTATTGTGGTTATTTTGTTGAACTGTTTATGGTTTTCAATCCAAATTTTGATATTTTAATTAAGCTAGAGTTCATCAAATTTAATTTTCATTAAATTGTTTTTATGAAGAAAGGCTGACTATAATTACATAGGTCTTTTTTCGGCGAATTTTTTTTTAAACAATTTAGAAATGATCAGTTTTGCATACAAACACGGTTTGAGTTTTTTCTTGTAATATTTTCTTAAATATTATTTTTCTTGAACTTTTTCTTTACGACCTGACCCTTATTAATATTTTGCTTAAAACACTGTTTCCATAGCTTTCTATGATATTAAAATTACTTTACAATTTAAAAGCACAATCATAATTCCAAAGATGAAGAAAAAAAAGGTTGCAAATTTTATTTTATAATAAAAATAAATAATGAACTGCTTCAAAATGTATTTAAGTTAAAGTAAAAAATGTCTGTCTATATTTTCCATTAACTTGTAACTTTGCTACAAAATGATAAAGACTAGTCGAACTTTTTTATTATTATTACAGTTTTCTTTTTTGCTTCTTTTTGCAATTATATGACATCAAATTTAAACTTTCTTATTTAATTGCTGATGTTGTCATTTTTTTTCTTTTTGTTGTTTTGCTTTCACCCGTTCTCTGGATTTCATATTTTTTGCCTTCAAGTTTTCCATTTTCCTTAAGAAACGACACTTGGTGACAAAGAATAACTTTGACTATTTTTGTTTTATAAGTTTTTTCTTCTTGCCTTCGAGTTTTTTCGAGATTCCTTTTCAGAACATAATAGTGTTGCAATTAAATTAAATATTTAACTTGATTACAGTTACTCATTGTATTTTGTAACTAATGTTTTTGTTGTATGTATGTGTGTAAGATTTATATTTTTAGTGATACAGACAGAAAAAGCGTCTAAAAGCAGGAGCTTAAAGGGATTAATTGCTTAATTATAAAATGTTTGCGAAAGTATTGTTTTACAAATTTTTATGCATGTAATACAAATTGGACTTGGCTACACAGATAACTACAAACTAGGATCACCCGGTTGTCGAATTTCGGCCACTTGACTCTTTCAGATAAAATTCATCGTTTTTTGTACATACATTAAAATTAGTTTTAACACAACAACAAATTTTCGAATTTTGTTTTTGTTTTAAATATACAAATTTTCTATGCGAACGTTGACGTTCGAAATCGATGAACAGGCTGTTAAGCTACGGTCACACTTGGGAAATATTTGACGAATAAAACGTGACCGACAGGTAAACTGATATATAATTCAAGATTTATTTTAATTATGATACTATCAGCCATATCACAGAGTACAATTCCGTTTGGAATGGTTCCGTTCGGAACCGAAGAAAAAATATTTGTTTATTGATAGAAAGTGCATTTTGATAGTTTTTTGGCCTTTTAGATACAGAAAACTTCAATACTGTTCATGAAAACAAAAATGGTGTCTTTCTGAAAAATGTTTTCGTTCTTTTCTGAAGCACCAAAATACGGAATGAATTCCCTTTTCAAACGGAATTGTACTCCGTGACATGGCTTCATATCTTACAAAAAAATGTTAAAATTGTTTTTTGGTATGTCGAGCATTATAATTAGTTTTATATTTTGATATTTAAACCAGTGTTCGAAAATAAACAGTACATTATTAAGCGTTCGGCTCACAGACCCAAAAACGATAACTATTTTTTTAGTGATTGTGTAGACGAACAAAACCCTTAATACCGTTCGTTACTATTTGCAAGAAAGAGCCGAACATTATATAATGTTCTGTTCTTCGTTAAAAACAGAACAATTGTAGTGATACTGTAGACAAACATTATATTTTAATGTTCTATAATGTGTCTTTTTTACATTGATACAGAAATGAACAAACAAAAAATTTTAGCAACGGCCGCACAACGAACAGCTTGTGTGTGAATTGTGTATATGTTTTGTTTGTGTAAAATTATTTTGCTGGCATTTTGTTTTTGTAAAGAATGTTTGGTTTTTTTTACCAGCCAAAAGGGACGAACATTAATGAGCCGAACCGAATACAATTTAATTTGTGGTTTTTTAAAAAAACCGAACGGAATTATATATTCTCATCTTTTGGGGAGTTGGATAAAAATAGTACTATTTTTGTGTTCGAAAGATGACTAACAGGGAAACTGTATTTTTATACCCTCCACCACAATTAGTTGTGAAGAGGGTATACTAAGTTTGTCATTCCGTGTGAAACTTTTTTATTATTCATCTCAGACCCCATAAAGTATATATATTCTGGCTGCTTGAGAAATTCTAAGTCGATTTAGCCATGTCCGTCTGTCTGTCCGTCTGTCCGTCTGTCCTTCTGTCCGTCTGTCCGTCTGTCCGTCTGTCCGTCTGTTGAAAACACGCTCACTTTCGAAAAACTCAAAAGAAATAAACAAACTAGGTGTCAAATTGCTTGTAGTTATCCTAAGCAGTTTGGGATTGAATTTCAGCAAAATCGGTTCAGTAGGACCAGAGCTATGAATCAAAATGTGGAACCACCACCTTCAAAAACTTGATAATTTTGTTACAAAAACTAACATAAATGATGCAAAAATGCACGGAATGACATAAGATTTTGCACAAGTCCGTTTTATTCGACTAGAAATGACACTGTAAAATTTCGCGAAGGTCGGTCCATAATTTACCCTAAGCCCCATATAAACACTACTCCCGGAAAACAGTTTAGTACGCCTAAAACCATAAAAAATAATGCAATCATAACAAATTTTGGCTCGTCACAATTTTATAGGACTATAAATGATACTGTGAAATTTCGTGAAGATCGGTACATAATTTACCCTAGGCCCCATATATGCCCTACTCCCGGAAAACAGTTTAGTCTCCTAAAACCATAATTAATAACAAATCGTCACAGTTTAAGATAATAATAATAAAAAGACATCATACAGATATTACTCCTTAAACATTCGAACTGTCGGTGGAGGGTATCAAAGATTCGGCACAGCCGAATATAGCACTCTTACTTGTTTTTTAATGATTTTCTACACAAACACTATTAGCGTTTGTGTTTTCTACAAATCTACAAACCGAACACTAATAAGCGATATTTAGTGTTTATTTTCGAACACTGATTTAAACCATATTAAATCACACTAACTATTAACCAATGTAGTGGTTACGCTTGTTTGGTTAACTATTTAATGAGCGTGAGCATAGCTTTAGTTTAATTTAAGAATTTTCATTTAATATACTTAATTTTTTAACCATGGAGAGGTACACAATTGAGCGTTAAGATTGTTTAAGCCTTTTACGAAAATGGGCGTTCAAATCAAAATGCATTTCGTGCACTTTGTATTTTTTGGTCAGCATAATCAACCAAATGTGTCCACAATCGGAAGAACTATTCCCAAATATCAGTAAGCCGGGTCTGTAGGAATTGTAAAAACACCGATGCATCCACAAAAAAATGACTGTTTGATGCGATTTATGGGCTGGATGCGTCATCGGGCCGAGCTCCTTCGAAAATGATGTCGGACAAGCAGTTTCAGTGAATTGTGTTCACTATCGCGAGATAATAACGTCTTCGTAATTAGAAATTGAGGATATGGACGATATGGATGGTTCCATTTTCCGCACAGCCAACGAAATAATGGCTCTTTTGCGCGAGAAATTCAATGGCCATGTTATATCACGTCGTGGCGATGTTAATTGGCCGCCACGATTATGTGATTTGAAACCTTTGGACTTTAAAAGAAAAAGTGTACGTAAATAAACCAAGAACAAAACAAGAGCTAAAGGATGACACTTAACCTTAATTATGTCTCAGAGTCATTGTAAATATGGACAATCGAATAGAGGTATGCCACCGAAGCCGTGGCGAGCATTTGGCCGATATTTTGTTTCACACATAATTGTCATAGATTATTTTATCAATATTAAGGTCATTCACTTTTAGTTTTATTTTCCATTAACATCTTGCGTTTTGGTTGAACCACCTTTTATATGCGATTTTTTCTTCAAATTAGGGCAGTTGTAATTTAAGAAATAGAACAAATGGCATTTCATATTTCCTTTTGTTTATTACGTTTATTTCGCTATTTAATCATCGAAAATTGTTATTCAGCAAATATTATTTAAAATAGATAAATGCAACTAATGACTATAGTGTAGTAACACAACATATTTCATAAAAAACAGAGACCTTGGACGTTAATACACGAGTCCTTGCAAGTACAGCAAAAAAAAAAATAAAAAAAAAACAAAATAGGACGTAGAATTTACGCAGTAGATGCATTTTGTTGCAACTTTTCAAGAAAATTTTTAAACCCTTTTTTACCACTGTTATGTTATTGCGCTTCGAGCGAAACAGCTTTGTAAGGGAGAAATGTAAGAGTTGCGCTTACCATTTCGCTTACGGAAGACATGAATATTATATGGCGAGTTCCCACTTTGAAGCAATTCATTTTTGTTACATAAAGCGCATATAAAAATTGTTCGATGTAACGATCAGCTTTACACACTGAATGTTTTGATACCGTTATTTTTAAGTATTCTCCCTTACAAACCTGCTTCGTAGTAAGGGAATGCCGCACAGTGGTTGAAAAGTTGAAATTAATACTGAATTTCATGTTTTCCGCTCATGATGAAATTTATTAATTTCATTAAAAACATATTGAATATCATGTATCTGAAATGCTAGGGCGATATTTTCATTACTTTTTTGTAGGCGTTTCCTCAAAGTGTGCCAAGTCTAACACACAACATTTGAAAGAAAATCCTAAAAAATAATCAGAAACTAAAAACTCTTGGAATGACTTCTAATATGTATTGTTGTTGTGTATTTTCCCAAAATTTAGGTATTTAAGATGAAAATTAAAAAAAAAAAAATTAAAGAAAAAAATTTTTTGTGACAAAAATTTGCTTCATCTTAGGAGTCTAAAAATTATTATTTTCTTCAACTTTGATGGACTAGAACTTTTGTGCGCGGTCGAGCGCGGTGCTCTACCATATACCAAATGAAAGCTTGAAGTCTAATTTAAACAATAAAGTTAAATTCAGCTGCTAGTTTTTGCTAGCCTTTGTCTAGTAAACGTTTAAATAGAAAACAAGCTACTTTTTATTGCTTATTACGCATTCTCTCGTTATATTACGTTTGCTGCTTAATCGCTTGTTGCCATAGCAACCATACCTCTTGTTATAACAATGAATGGTGATAAGAGCACATCTATTTTATTAGAAATTAGAGATTTAATAATCTCGCTTATCAATAATATTGTTGTTTTTTTTTCTCAGAGAAATATTCAAAGATATATATAAATAAAAAAATACAAGAACAACTAATGCAAATTTACTTGCAAATCTGTTTATTTAGTAATTTGCCGTTAGTTTTTTTCTCTATTATTCTTTTCAGTTTACTTTAGAAATTTATAAACATAAGCAAAGTTTATTTCGAGATAAGTGCATTGATTTATAAAACATGGATAATTATCAAATATCTAATGGTGAAATTGTACATCTTCTGCTTGATTACAATAATGATGTTGATGCAGTAGTGAATGTAGTACATATCAATAAATAATAATGTTAAGTTGTATAGCTGGTACTATATGCCAATGACCGTACATAAAGTCTTGATACATGGAGGAAAAATAATAGCAGCAGCAATTTTACCTATCGGAATGTTATCAGAAGAAGCCCAGGAAGCGAGGAATCGCGATTATCGTGAATATCGAAGGTATCATGCCAGAAAATGTAGTAGGATATCAACAAATGAAGATGTGATGCACTAACTTTTAGCTTCTTCGGATCCTTTTATAATTAAGTTTCGAAAAGTTCAAAAAAAGCAGGAATTAGATCTACCTGAAGATGTTAAGGAATTGTTGTTATAATAAAATATTAATTTTATGTATACATGTTTCATTTTAATGTTTTTTTATTATTACTAGGATTAAAAGCGTGTTTGATTTAAAACCAGGTTACATGTTAATTTTCTAATTATTTAGAAAATTGATGGGGAAAGTTGGGGTATTAGAGGAGGGGTGTGTATGGAAGATTTGGATATGATATTATTTTTAATAATCCTTTGAAGTTTAGGGATTGTAGCATTGATAAAAAGGGATATACATCATATTAAGAAATTTTGTTATATGGGAAGTAGGCGTGTTTGTGGGCGAATTTCGTAAATTTTTTAGCCATTGATTTTAATTGCTACAAAACATATATATACCGAATTCGGTTGAAATAGCATAAATTCAAAACAAAATATTGCCATTTATATATTTCACTTGTATGGGGAGTGGGCGGACATATTTTATTCTTCATATATTTCCTAATGATGATAAAAAAAGCATCTGTAAAAAATTTGGATGTTCTACGATGACTCCTTCTATTTTTTTCCATTTCTACTATGACGATAAACCACTGTGTGCCGTAGCACTTGAAATGTTATTTTTTTTTTTATAAAAGTTGTTGAGAGTTCTTTCACTTACTTTACTGCATTTCTGTATGTCTTATTGCGTAGCGCATAATTGTGCGCTTATTTTTTTAAATGTACCTTTAGTGCTTCGCAAAATGATAAAATTTTTTATTGGGAATTAGGACCTCTAATTGGCAGCAAATTTAACTACTACAACCAAAACCTTTTTAATCTTCTATCCATATTTATGGTTAATACAATGCGTCGGTGTGCAAGTGTTCGACACATAAATGTCAATTTTAGTATATAGTTACCCGGACCAGGTTTCAACACAAATAAGCCTGAGCTATTGAGCTACCACTCTGTGTAGCTTTGTTATAAAGCAATAGCTCGTAGAGGGATGCGCCAACTCCTAATCAGGTATTTTATTGATCGCCCTTCCCACTGTTGTATTCTGAAATACAGGCACAATATGGCCACTTACATACGTCCTCATCAATAATCATTTTATGATTTCTCAAGCCCCTATAGCTTTTTAGATCAAGAGATACTATGAACTCTAGCCAGTTTCCTTGTTTTAAGCCTCAAGCAAAGTTCAATTAAACATTGAACCTGTATCCCCAAGGAGTGCATGCCAATAGTTACATAAACCCTTGAAACACATACGTACTCTTACAACTCCCAGCGATCTTTGAATGCACTTTTAAAGTTTTCTGAAAATGATTTAATTGTTTTACAAGCTGTCAATTCCAACACTGATTCAAAGAGACGTATATTGGGTGCATTTTTCTGTTGTTTTCTTAATTTTCTTATAAATGAAACACTCGATAATTTTTTATAAGAACAAATATTTTTTCTTACCAAATGTTCGTCGCAATATTGCAAATAGCTGTTGGATGGTACTGCTCAGTTCGTTTTTTTTCTTCTACCCTTTAACGGAAACGGAAATTTAAAAATCAAAAATTGATTTATCATTCTGTTTGTAACATTGTAAATCTGGGATCTTAAACTTCTTAAAATTTTTCTTTTTTTCAACAATTAAAACATTTTAGAAATGTTGTGTATCTTATAATCACATATAAAACGATAATAAAAACACAGTACAACAGCAAATTAAAATTTATTTTAATAAATATTGCCTATTTTTAGGCAAAAAATATTTTTTTTTCTCCACAAATTTATTTTTACCGGCAAAACTGTTGATTATAAAGTAAAACGTTATATGAACGGATTAATTATGTAATTAATGTAATTCTAAATTTTTTTGAGTTTGTTTTAGCAAAATCGGACAAGTGGTTCTCGAGTTATGTTAAACAAAAAACATCAAGATAAGGAAAAAGTTTAAAATGTCATTAAAAAAAAAAAAACTGACACATACGAACCCCAAACCCTTTGAGGGTTTACTATACTGACCTAGTACCATCACCCTGACTAATTCCATAGTGAAATTAGCAAAGTTATTAAAAGTTTCCCTTCAATGTTGTAGAAACAAAACCTTGAACTTATAAAAAATCTGCTGCCAGTGGAGCATAAGGCCTCATAGGGCTAAACTCCCTTGCAGAATTTAGCTATTTCTTCTGTAGAGCACATTTCCAGGTAATTGAAATGGGAACCTGCTTGTTAGATGTGGCGGGTAACTTAAAAACAAAATATACGGGGCGAATAAAAAAAAAAATATACAAATACAGCGTCTGTATCGAGTGGCTTCAAAAAAAAGCGCTTGTCTCTACAGGAGCGGCCTGTTTTGGGTTTGTCTATCTACGTGATGACTGAATTTGTTAGATCAAACTTTACGATTGCAACACATCGTTGAAACACAGTCCTAACGAATTTCGACTTTCTTAAATGTTAGTTTTAATCAGAAAATATTAAGTCTCTACGTGATCACCGCAGTCTAGCGGTCAACTTATCAACCTCTAATTCAACACAGCATGCACATCTGATTCGGAGGTGCAGAACCCATGTTTGGACATACCTACTAGCTATCTAAGTTTAGAAATATTCTATCAGCTTCTGTTAAGTGGCAACATCACCTAGCAAAAATTCTCTCTCTGGCCGAAATTTCCAACAAATGGTGAAAAATCAACCCTTTAAAGGGATTTTCGGGAACCTCCTTCCCGCAACTTTAAACGTGATCCCCGAAAGTATATTTTCAAAAGAAAAGCGAAACATCCGCAAAGACAATTTTCCTGAAAGACAGAAAGCATTTCAAGCAAGAAGTATACTAAAAGAGACCTCAGCAAATAGTCAGTCCGATGCCTGCTCTCTGGGGGCTACTAACTCCAGTGGTACCAGGTAGAATCTCTGGTCAGCCGCGACAACAGTGGATCGTATAGATATCCTGAGATCTTTCAATTTTGGATTTTTGCTCTTTCTGCCAGCCACGCATGTTTTTGTTTTGTGTGCTTACATCGGTCAATGAGAGCAGTTTCAGAAATAACAGTTGTGCAGAAATTAGTGAGCAATTTCATGCATCGAGTTTTTTCATAGACAGCACCTTTTCAATCGACAATATCTAACAATTGATGTATTGTAAAAAAAAAGTTTGAATAGGAACACCCTAATGGTCTAGAGGTATGATAAACTCTGAGCAGTTCAATTTTTTCGACTTTAACGCTTAGAGAATTCTAGTAAAAATGACTTGACTTTACAACCTATTCTCATACTTGCCAAATATACATTCAAAATGTCATTAAAATTGGTTGACCCAGGAGGAGTTTAAATACAAAGAGATTTTTATATACATATATAGACTATAATTTTCTCTAAAATTCTTTTGGAGTCGAACTCCATTTTCATATAGAAGGGTTAACATATTTATTAATATTATTCTTTCTTTTTTTTTTTAAAGTGCTACATTATATTCGTTGCAACCTTTTCTTAAAGTTTTCCTCACTGACTTCTCCTTTCTTCTTGTAAAATTTTCCACAGCAAAAAAACCCCCAAGAAGTTGTATCCTTGCTGCAGGATTTTTATACATTGTTACTGTCTCTCTAACGTCTAGTATAGTTTTTGGTAATTATCTGTTAGTAGTCTGTTACTATAGTGTATTCCTTACAATGAATGACAATGAAAACGTTGCAAAACTCCGAGCAGTTTAATTTTTTCGCCTTTAACACTTAGAGAATTCTAGGAAAAATTACTTGAAAGTCTATAGAAATGACAACTCGTTGGTTGGCTGGCTGACTGGTGTGTATGAAGATGTTTCATAAAATTTACTTTATTTTAGTTGTGAAAACAGCAATTTAATTTAATGAAGTTTAATTGTATAAATAAAATTGTAGCATAGAAATGGCTGCAAACATTTCAATAAAATGAAGAAACAAAAAAGTTTTATGTTTTTCCAAAAAATCTTTTCAATGTCATAGTCGTTTTTTTTTTTAAAGATTTTGCAATGTAAATAATATGTTGAATTATAGAAATAAAATAAATAAATTTAATGCAATTAAAATTAAATCAAGAAGAAGAATTACTCAATACGTTTTTTCCAGGAAAGTGATAAAAAAATGGATACTGAAGTATATTGATCGATAAATTTGTAATTAATTACACTTAAAATTAGATCATAAATAGTTTATGGCAATAAAGCTGATTACAATTAACTGTAACCATAATTGCAAAAATTCATTAACAAAACTTTAAATTTATATTACTTTGGCTTTATTAAGATGTTCTAAATAATAAGGGATTTATAACTATTAAATAAAATTCATTATAGATTAATTAAAATTCCTTGAAATTAAAAAATTAAAATTTCCTATAACAATTATTTGTTTTATATGTCTGGGGCTTTGCAGTACAAAAACTAGTAATTTATAATTAATGCTTGTGAATCACATTAACAACTAATTACAATTGAGTTTCGCCATCGATTTCCATAAAATTAAACAATAGTAATTAAGGTGTAATTGAAAAACTGAAAAATATAACAATTTTAATTTTCATTGAACTGTTGGTTTTAACTGATGTTTTTGATATTTTAATTTGGTTTAAGTTCATTAAACTTAATTTTGTATAATTGTAGTTAACTAGAAACGTAATAAGTAATTATTTATTGTTAAGTTACAACTACGAGTAATTTTATGTTGAACATTTTAATTTTGATTACTAATTTTCGATTACAATTACATTTAATGAGAATTAGATTTCGCTCTCAATTTATTTTAATCAAATAACTCGTAGTTTGGAATCATTTTATTAGTAATAAGAATGCTATTAAGTAATTGAATTGAAAAAACATTTGCTTATAGTTGTTAATAAAAAATTTCAATTACAATTACAATTATATTTAAATCAAATAAATTTGATTTTATTTTTATTGCTTAATCTCTCTTACTTATAGACGTAAATTTTTATAATCGTTTACTGAATTATTTAACTTTAAATTTCCTTTTTTGTAATATTTTCTTTTTTATTAAAATAACATTAAATTGAAATTTAGTTAAGTTCTTGATTTGTAATCAAGTGATCTGGTATTTCTGCATAGAGATTAAAGCAATTGCAGTTGATCCAAAAATTTATTTAATTGAAACCAGTGTTCGAAAATAATATATCTATTTTTTTGTAGTGATTTTGTAGATGAACGCAACCCTTAATACCGTTCGTAACTATTTTCAAGAAAGAGCCGAACATTATATATTGTTCTGTTCTTCGTTAAAAAACAGAACAATTGAAGTGATACTGTAGACAAACATTATACATATTTTAATGTTTGTTTTTTACATTGATACAGAAATGAACAAACAAAAATTTTAGCAACGGCCGCACAACGAACAGCTTGTGTGTGTATTGTGTATTTGTTTTGTTTGTGTAAAATTATTGTGCTGGCTTTTTGTTTTTTTTCGTATGTGTATTTTGCTTTTGTAAAAAATATTTGGTTTTTTTTGACAGCCAAAAGGGACGAACATTAATAAACCGAACCAAACACAATGAAGTTTGTGGATTTAAAAAAAAACCGAACAGAATTATATGCTCTCATCTTTTGTTGAGTTTGATAAAAACAGTATTATTTTTGTGTTCGAAAGATGACTAACAGGGAAACGTTGTTTTTTTTTTAATGATTTTCTACACAAACACTATTAGCGTTTGTATATTCCACAAATCTACCGAACACTAAGGAGCGGCATTTAGGTTTTATTTTCGAACACTGATTGAAACCTTTTAAATTAAAATTACTTAAAATTTGTAATTGAATATTATAGTAACTTTTAACTTAAAAAAAAAATCCATGACAGGTTCATAATTTTTTTTGAATAGGAATAAGTTCTTGATTTCAATTACTTTATTTGAGAATATTTTAATTACACATTTAATTTGTAAATGAAATGTAATTAAGACTCTTAGTTCTAGTATTGTTGTGCCACTCTCTTAAAAATTCTCAAGTTTTTTTAATTGAAGATTACTTTTTATAACTATTCGGAAAAATAATAAAAAAAACAGCAACAACAACATTCGAAAAAATTTATAAAGGTTGGTCCAACGGTAATGCACGATGTTAATTGTGAGTCACATCTTAACGTCAAGTTTTTTGCCCAACTTAATTTGACATTTCTTTGTTTCAGTGTTTGACAAATTCAACCATGGAGAGGCACACAATTGAGCAGCGCTTTAAGACTGTTGAAGACTTTTTCGAAAATGGGAGTTCAAATCAAAATGCATTTCGTGCACTTTATGATTTTTGGTCAGCTAATCGATTCGTTAAAAAGTAAAATTTCCGTAAAATTTACAATTAACATCGTGCGTTTTGGTTGGACCACTTTTATAAGGAAGAACATGTAAAATAAATTAAAATGGAAAATCATTCAAAAAAGCAAACTTCGATCTACCAAAGGTTAAAATACAATTTGGTTTAAAGATTGATGTTTGACTATTGACGTCAGCAGTTGTCGATGGTTGCGAGTGTAAAACGGCAAATCCATCTGAGGAGATCGAGTGGTTGCGATCGAAACATGTCATGGTAACCTGCCGGACGCGGTTCGAATCCCGGCCACGGTCAAGAATTTAAGATTATCAATAACAATTTTAATTAATTTTTATGTTGTTAAATTCCTTTCTTCATAAAAATAATTTAATGAATTAAAAATATTAAAAAATTTGGATTAAAAACCATAAATAGTTCAACAAAATAACCACAATACTAATTATTGTTTTTTACAATTTCTAAGCAATCCTCGTACTAAACTGCAAAAACCGCCAAAACCATTTATCTCTATTAGTTCGACTCGTCGTCTACATTTGCACAACAATTACAAAATCCAAATTACACCTCGATGAAGTAAATTCTTTAAGACATGTTTATTGATAAAATCAGTTGTAAATACCAACATAAGTCAGCTTAAAGTACTACACAAATAAATTATAGGATCCAAACAAAAGGTATTGAGACAAAATTATATACAACTGCAGCGAAATAAGACAAGAACTGGTAGCCAGCTATAAAAGACTTACCATAATAAAGTCTTTCTTTGCCTAAGCCTTAAGTTTAGCCTAGTCTAGTTTAGTAAAGTTTAATAGCAATTTGTTGTCTTAAAGAAAAAAAAAAAAAAAAACACGGCACGACATAAAGCATCGAAGAAGTTCTTTTATTGTGGTTGGCGTGACAAGATGTTGAAAACTTGTACTACCAGAAACGCATGCGCAGCTGCGGAGGAAAATTTTTTTTACACTGTTGTTACAAAGTGTGAACGTATGCAACAATTTATTGCACGGTTTCAATTTCATAAGTAAATTAATGGGAAATAAAGGACTTGGTTAAATCTAAAAATAAATTCTAAGCCTTATAGTACGTTGCTGGTTAAATTTAATGCGAATAATTTATGGTTACCAAAATAGCAGAATATATAAAGGAATTTTTTCTTGTATTCTGTAGTTAATACATGGTTTACTTTAAACTTGAAAAAGATTGCTAAGGCAAGATTATTTACTACAGCTGTAAGAATTTTATTATAAAAAGGTTAATATTATTAAGCTTCGGCTCTTCTTTAATTGAGAAAGAATTCAGTTTCCTATGAATCTATTCAGTAGTGAATACATTTAAATTTTTTTTTGCTTGATTGGCTTTAAAAGGAGTACACAAACATACAACATATCGCACATGTTCAACAATAGTGTGTTAACTCAAAATTTTTACACTTTCACTTTGTGAAACAAAAATCGACAAATCTTATATTCATATCTAACCGCTGTAAAAATATCATACTATACTTTTTGGTAATGAAACGGTTGGTTTAAGTCATATGACTTTGATGTTAAACTTAAAGTTGTTTTGCTTCTACTGAAAATTTTTAAATTTTAAGTTAATACGGAATTGTTGAAGAGCGGCGATGTGTACTACAGTAATAAATTTAATTAAAAATAAAAATTTTAATCAAGAAAAATTTTATTATTCAATAAAATTTATCAATTTTAGCTTTTCCAAAATTTATTATCAAAGAATTTTGTTAATAAAAAAATGTTTAATTAACAAGATTTTGTTAGTCATGCCTAATTCCCAATTGTTATTCTTGATAAAAACACTGAAATTTATTGTTGGGGGATAAGCTATTCCTATGCGCATTACACTGGTGCTAAGGCCAGATCATCAGGAAACATTCTCCCAAAAATTTTATTAGAAAAGCCAAAAATATTGCGTATGCAAATAAAAATGTAGATTGAATGAGAATTGTAAACACTAAAAAATTGTATTTAAAACGATATCAAAGCTTTAACAAAATACCCTCAATGAACAATTTTTTGGAATTCTCCCAACATTAATTGCAGTTGTGAGCGGGTTATTGGCACATCTAATATCTTTAGCTTTTCTAGAGTTTTTGGGTAAAGGTTTCCTGACGATCTGGTCTAAGCAACCAGTGAAATGCGCATAGAGACTAGCTAATTCTCCAACAATAAATATCAGTTTATTTATCAATAACTAAAATTGGCAATTAAACACAACAAACCAAATCTTTTCTTACGAAGACATTAAAATAAAGAATTTTTTTTTTAATTTGGTTTTTCTTTTTACCCACTTACAACTTCAATTCGAGTAGGAAAAAGCAAAACAATTGTTGGGGAATGTAAGAAAAGATAAACTCACTGTTTATTGTTGGTGTTTTGTTTAAGCTTTGATATTGTTAAAGTAAGACTTTGAGTGTTTATAATTCTTATTCGCTTTAAGGTTTTATTTGTATAATATTTTTAGCTTTTCTAAAATCTTTGGAAAAGGTTTCCTGATGATCTGGCCTAAGCAACCAGTGAAATGCTAATAGAAGCTAGCTATCCCTCAACAATAAATTTCAGTGTATTTAACAAATTTTAAAAATTGGAAATTTAGCACGTCATACAGAAATCTTATTAAAAATCTTATAAGTTTTTTGAAAAATTTCAAGCAACAATCAGATCAGATAGTGTAAAATGGCCTTTATTGGCCTTGATTTTTGGTTAAAATTTGGTATCACAATATCTTTTAATTTGAAAATTTTTAATAAAATAAAATAAATTTAGTTGATTTTTAACGCTGTTTTTAACTTTTGACAGCTTGCAGCGCTATTCTTAACGTTGTACTACAGCGACTTTTCTGTTCCACACTTTATTGTTACCAATTTGGCTATCTCGTTCTTTATAAAAATGTATAACAAATGACTACAGGTAGTTTGAACGTCATTGTTATTATCAATTTATTAATAAAAACGTTGTTACTCCTCTTTCAAACAATTTACTTTAGCTGCACTTTTATGCAGGTAACCACAATTGCGTACCTGCTAGGGTATTCATTTAATCGGGCTTTTGCTTTAATCGGTTAATCGCTCGATTAATTAACCGAGGTTTTGGTTTAATCGGTTAATAATCGGTTAATTTTGTTATTGATCGGTTAACCGATTAATAAAGTTTTGTTATAAATTAAGTAACTTTAATAAATAAAAATGCAAAAATTATTTATTATTGGAGTCTTTTAGTAAAAAAAAAACAATAACATAACGAACAAAACAATTCTTGAACCAAAACGAGCAAACAAAAAAGTAATAATATGAAAAACACATTTTATAATTTATACATAATATTTGTATGTATTTATTAAAAAAAAAACTGTGAGATTTTTTTATTAATTATTTCAATAGTTTGAGATTTTATAAAATAATCTTTTGGAAAAATAATTTGGTTTAAATGTTTAGAATTTAAGCGTTTCTTTTCTTTAGTTTTGATAAAACTTGATTTGGAAACAATTCTTTCACTTATCGAAGATGTTTGGGAAATCGGAAGCAACGCATAATACAGATTCAAGATTACGCATTGCACATGTTTACAAATTTCATTCATATTTTAGCTGTAAATTATACGTCGATGTGACGTAGATGAGCGGAAACATTTCATTTTTAAAAGCTGAATTATGCCATTACTTCGGCTAATTTTGTTAATGATTGTTTGTGTTACAATCGAGAGCTTTTTCTATTGTCAGGTCATCATCTGACTCATCCTGGCAAAGCTTAGCACCGAACATTCTGCAAAAAATGAAATACGAACCCCTAGTTTCTGTTTTTGTACTGTATTTTATGAATGTATTTCTCGAAGGAAATATATTGTAGGAAAAAATATTTTCCAAACATATACCTTTTTTATATGAGACGAAACAAATAATTAAAAACGCAAAAATATGTTATAATACTACAAAAAACTAAAAATATTTGTAACATCGGTTAATCGAATGAAATTAACCGATTTAACCGTTAATCGAAAATTGCCAATTTTAAATTAACCGATCAGTTAATCGGGTAGTAATTAATCGGTTAACCGATTAACGGTTAACCGAATGAATACCCTAGTACCTGCACATTAAGGCAGCTAAATACATTTAAGATAGCTGCATTTTGATTTACCTGCACATAAAATCGTGCAAAGGAGATTGTGCAGCCAAGTCAAAATTACTGTACCAAAAATATTTAATTGAAGCTATTAATTTGTTTACTAGCGCAAATTTAATTAGTTTTTTAATTAAAATCACTGATGTCTTAATTGAAATCAAATTTTATTTTTTAATGACTGAAAGAAAAACAAAAATCATTTTCGCACCACTGGCAAGAACTCGGATTCGAAAGCGTTAGATTCATAAAAAATTACTCCATTTTAATTTGAAAAAAAATTTATCGTAAAAGAATTTCTAATTTTCTTAACTTGATTCATATGCTGCCATTAAAAAATACTATTATTTGGTACTTAATTACTTTATTCAAATCTTTTGTGTGTCTGTTTTAGAT
This sequence comes from Pollenia griseotomentosa, assembly GCA_963931875.1. Taxonomy (NCBI): domain Eukaryota; kingdom Metazoa; phylum Arthropoda; class Insecta; order Diptera; family Polleniidae; genus Pollenia; species Pollenia griseotomentosa. The sequence goes on from OZ007560.1 coordinate 127,516,343, forward strand.
ATTCTCTAGTAAATATTATTTTTATTTTATCTAAAGTTTGTTTTTCTACATTTTTGATACATATGTACATATGTATGTATGTGTATTTACCTATACTATGTAGAAATATATACATATATGTAAATTTATTTTTGACTGTGTTATTTTGTGATCATTTATCTTAATAAATTATGCATTTGCCACAGCAGCAGTGTGGAATCTAAAGCAGTCTGATATGATAAAGTCTTTTTAGCATTTTACCTTAGCATGTTTGCACATGTAGATGAAGGCAACCAACCAGACAGACAGACAGATAAATATTCCAATAGATACTCTACTGACTGACAAGCTTAAAAGAAGCATCAATTTCAAACAGCAGCTTAAGATAAATTTACATTTTACACCATCCCGAACCAAACACAACCATCGAACCAACAAACCAACCAACCAGCCATTCAAACATTCTCATTCATTTAGCAAATTTTAGCAAAGAAATAAAAACGTTCTATATGTCACTATTAACACCTGTATGCTGCAAATGCGATTTAATATTTGATGAAAAATAGAAGTTAGATAGAGACAAAGATAAAAGGAGAATCGAGTTAAAAGAAAAACGAAAAAGAAAACGGCGACGAAGATTTTAATTTGGTTTTCTTCATCAATGAAAAGTTTCTAAATCATCGCCATCATTGTCACCATTGACTGCATGACTCTGCCTGGTTGCCAGGATGGTGGTTGTCACTGGAAATAAAAAATGATAATTACTCTAACGATTTTACTCCAATGAGTTGTAAAGTATGTAATTGAGTTTGGAGCATCCTTTTTTACCATTTTTACCAGAGAAAAAGGTTTAATTAGTAAAAGATTTTTTCTGTCATACTTTTTTTGGGTGTTTTGTTTTTCATTGAAAAAAATATTTTTTTTTTTGTTGATACTGCAAATGATAAGGCTTCATGCTAATTTTATTTTAATTTATACCAAAAGTTTAATTTATGACCAGTTTAATGAGTTCAAGAAATAAAAAAAAAATTGTTTTAAATTAATTTTATTTTATTTATATAAAATAGTAATAAAATGCATCTGTTTTTTTTTTTTTTTTTTTGATGTTTAATATTAAACTAAATCCAATTTAGCTAAATACAAACAAAAAATTATAATAATAATTGTAATTATATGTTATAAAAACTTCTATACACAACACTAAATATATTTGCTCTTTAGAAAAAAAAGAAGAATATTGCATTTATCAAAAATTAATTAAGTTAAATTCCATTAAAAAAAAATGAACAAAAATTCAGATATTTTCCAAAAGAAGAATTTTAAACTGTATTTCCAGATAATTAATTTTGGAATTTGAGGGCGCAAACTAAGTTTGTCATTCCGTGTGAAACTTTTTATTTCTCATCTTTGTGCATATATTCTGGCTCCTTAAGTAATTCTAAGTCGATTTAGCCATGTCCGTCTGTCTGTCCGTCTGTTGAAAATACGCTTAATTTCGAAAAACTCAAAAGAAAAGATTAAACTTTCTTTAAAATTGCTTGTCCTAAGCAGTTTGGAATTAAAATCCAGCAAAATCGGTGTAGTATGATCAGAGCTATAAATCAAAATATGGAACCACCACCATAAAAAATTTATAATTTTGTTACAAAAACAAACATAATTAGTGGAATAACGCACGAAATGATATAAGATTTTGTAGAAATTCGTTTTATACGACTGGAGATCATGCTGTTAAATTTCGTAAAGATCGATCCATAATATAACTTAGGCCCTATATAAACCCTTCTCCCAGAAATTATTTTATTACGCCAAAAACCGTAATAAACAATGCTTTTATAATAAAATTTGGTATATCACAGTTTTATAGAAATTGTTATAGAAATTTTGACAGAAATCCCACTATCAAATTTCATGAAGATCGGTTCAAAATTTACCATAGGCCCCATTATAAACCTTTCTTCCGGAAAACAGTTTGCTATCAAAATAAAATTTAGTTCGTCGCTGTTTTAAAGGACTAGAAATTATACTAATAAATTTCCCATAGGCCCCATTTAAGGCCCACTTTGGGAAATTAATAAAATACGCATTAAACCGTAGCAGATATAGATAAAGATTTCTTCCAACTTAGCTTAATATGGCCAGAATAAACGTCATGCAATTTTGTGATATATATATTATTTTATTTGACTACCGTACTGAAATTTATTCTAATTTTTATATTTTAATAACAAAAATTACTCTACAGAATTTTCGGATGTTTGGTCCATAATGTACCACGGGTGCAATATAAATTCCCCCCCTGAAAGTCATTTAAGTTCGGCTAAAACTGTTATGAATCATGATATTTTATAAATCTTAACCGCAACCAATTTTAATGCTGACGTCGGTTTTGAAAAGGATTTTCAAATAATATATAGATATCATATAGAGCCCACTCCTGAAATATTCGAACTGTCGGTGGAGGGTATCAAAGTTTCGGCACAGCCGAATATAGCACTCTAGCTTGTTTTATTTTATTTTTAATGTTATTTTTAAAAATATTTTTTAAACAAATTAAAATTCATTTAAAAAACGGATCATTTTCATTTAATTTAAAACAAATGATTTTTACATTAATTTTTAAATTTTTTATTTATTAAACAGCATATTCCTTAAAATTTAATAGATTTTACTTTTAAAAAAAATTTATTTTAACCGAAAAAATCAAACTTCATTACAAAATAAATACGAACAAATATTTTTTTTCGGTAGTTTGTTTTTTGAATAACAAACATAAATGTGAAAAATAAAATTATTCGTAAAATAATTTTTTTTTTTCAATTTTACCAGTATGGAAAACAAATTTAATAACCTACAATCAGTTACTGTAATAACTTTATGAGTGTATGAATCTAAATAGTATGACTAATATTGATCTCATCTAAGGGATGTCTTGAGTTTTATACTCACTCTACCATAGTGAAGAGGTTTGTGCTGTTATGTGTAACACATTTTAAGTCGATCTAACGATGAACGTTTGTCCATCTGGCTGGTTGTCTTGCGCACAAGGTTTACATGGAACTTCCCAAAAATCATTTTTTTTAAGAAAACTCTTGCACAGATGTAAATATCTGATAATATTGAGCGTAAAGAATTCTTGTATTAATCTTTTGATAGGTCTACAGACCCCAAATCCAAAACTTATACTTAAATACAATTGCCACCTTCAATTTTATTCAAATCTGACTAATCGCTTAAAATACAAACCATTATTTCCATTTTTTCTGGTTGGACAGGAAAAAGTCCGAAATTATAATGTTAGAAAAATAATTTTACATTATTGTGAAAAAATTAATATTTTTTCATCGGTTTTCATGAATTACGGATAGCAACACAGCCGAAGTTGAGTTGCCAGCATCAAAATCAGGTAACACCGCTCATGTTCAAATATACAAATTGCTGTTATTTAATTTAAAATTTAAACATGTAGGGTGTTCCCTGATTTTGCAGCTGGCAGCTCAGTCAGTTGCCATCCGTAATCGACCCAAAAGATAGTATGTATACCCACACCATTTTAGTCAGGGACCGGAAATAAGAGTTATTTTTCAATTTTTAAAGAAATAAATCATACATAAATGAACATCGTAGAAAACTTTTAATTACACCATCATGATTTTTAGGCGAAATGCATCCAACGTATTGCATGATATTTAAATTTTTGATTTTTATTTTAACAATCAAAAATAAGAGTTATTTTTGATTTTTATTTTTTTAAATGAAAAATAAAAGTTATTTTTGATTTTTATATTTTTAAATGAAAAATAAAAGATATTTTTGATTTTTATATTTTTAAATCAAAAATAAAAGTTATTTTTGATTTTTATATTTTTTTATATCAATAATAAAAATAAATTCAAAACTCTTATTTATTTGTTGATGCCGTATGTATTATAATATGCTGCTTCATTCAAATTTCTTTATGAATATAATGTATTATGTGACTTATCCATTATCAGCTATAAAAACATGAATGCATAGAAATAGCTTATAAGTTTTGGCTGCCATTCAAGTCAGTGTAGAAAGGTCATTTTCAGCACTCAGATTAATATTGGGAGATTTGAGGTATAATTTATCTGAGGAACATTTAAAATCAATTATGATGGTAAAATTGAACACCTGAAAACGACCTCTTAGCACTGACTTTAATGGCAGCCAAAACTTATAAGCTATTTCTATGCATTCATGTTTTTATAGCTGATAATGGATAAGTCACATAATACATTATATTCATATAGAAATTTGAATGAAGCAGCATATTATAATACATACGGCATCAACAAATAAATAAGAGTTTTGAATTGATTTTTATTATTGATATAAAAATATAAAAATCAAAAATAACTTTTATTTTTGATTTAAAAATATAAAAATCAAAAATAACTTTTATTTTTCATTTAAAAATATAAAAATCAAAAATAACTTTTATTTTTCATTTAAAATAATAAATATCAAAAATAACTCTTATTTTCTATCTAAAAATATAAAAATCAAAAATAACTCTTATTTCTTGATTTTTTTGATAAAAGTCATAACAGTTACGGTCCCTGATTTTAGTATACCGACCGATTTAGAATCGCGTTTTGAATCAATCTTACGACGTCTGTCCGGCTGGCAGGCCTTCACATAGCCCCCATACACGTTTCTTTGGGGAATATGTATATGCTTTGTTCTCAAAAACCATCTTATTATGTTGGCATTTAGATAAATTTGGTCAAAACTTATTTTATTGCAATCTAAATCGTCTTACGAAATTTATTGGAGTCGGTCCATGTTAACGAATACTATGCAAGCCACTAGTTGTTGAAATCTTCAGCAGTTGTACAATACTTACAATAAGCGATACTTTTGCAATGTTTCCTAAGAGCTTATGTGAATATTCAATAAAAATTATAATCTTTTTTTTAAATACGTTTTTTTCCTACCTTAATGGTTCGAGAGTTCATCAACGCGCCAGCACATATTGTGCTTCTTATCGTCTGTCCTGTTAAGTCCAAATCAAATAAACGACGATCTTTTAATTTCCGTTCACAGCCCAATTATGGGCTGTGCTCTGTTTACACTAGTTTAATTAAAAAAAAAAAATTTTAATTCTGCATAACGGTTGCTAGAACAAGCAGCATTCAAGAGGTATTAATAAGATTTTTATAATACGTTTCTTAAAAAAAAAAATTTTTCAAAATCGATGAAAAAAATGGTTTATTACGATTTAGTCTGATTTTTTTCTTTAAATATTTGTAAGGCATGAACATACCTAAAGCTGCCAATAAGCGAGTTGCCATTGAGGAATTTCAAGTTTTAAAGCACCAAAAGACGGACAAATTATGAAATGCATATCAGCGATACTGTTATAAGTTGTTTTTTTATATAAGTTTTTGAAATTCATATTTATGCATTTTAACAGAGTTATTTATTTGTTTAACCTTTGTTAAAATTTTTTTTTTTAATATTATGTACATATGCCCCAATGAAATAAAAAAATTAACTAAACCGAAATTGGGTTAAAAAAACCTTTTTGGTATTCCTACATTTTACGATAGATTAATTGTAAAGTGATTAAATAAACCCAGTTAAAATAATTAAAAGATTTCCTAAAAAAAAAACAATTAACAAAATTTGATTTATTATCTTATTATTATTTATTTACGACCATTTGGCGTCCCCAATAAAAAAACAAAAATAAAAATAAGAAAAATTTGCGTGTGGCCTAAATTTGTAAATATTTTATTTTTTTCTTTGTTTAATTTAAATATCTGTTATTTATTAAACAATTTATTTAAAAGCTTTCATATAAAAAACCGGTTATCAGTTTCACATAAACAACCAAACAACAACAAAAAAATTGAATTTCGTTTTTAATAAATTAAAAATTGGCAGATACAAATAAATAAATGATTTCAACTTGCGGCCCTAACGACTGTTATAAACACTACCAGGATTCTAGAATGAACAAAAAAACAAAAAAAAAAAAAACTTTCCAATTCAACCCAAAGGTATATAGACTACAGTAAAACTAAAATAATAAAACTGTTAATAATTTTTTAGCTGTTCACAGCAAAAAAATAAATAAAAAAAATAAAACAAACAAATCTATAGGTGGAAGTTTTCTCTTATACAAAATAGCAAAGAATAGTTTTCTTTATGTTTGTTCTAGAGAACGTTGTGTAACGTTTTGTTTTTGAACCTTTCAAATTAATTGTTTTTACTTTGTTGTTGTTTTTATTTAAGTTAACAAAAAAGTAAAAAAAAAACAATATAAAAAAAATCTATTTACAAAATTGTATAGAATATTCAATTCGCATGATTGCCACTTTATTTCGTAAAGTACAACATCGACAAATATAAATTGTTCAATTTATTTGAATGTATTTTACTGGTTTTCATGTTGTAAGTACTTATTTCTTATTTTTTTTTTTCAAAATAATTTTTATTTTTTGTTTGCTATTTTATTTTGCTTTTTTGGCCACTTATAATTTAACAGATCAGTGAATGTATTTTAAAATCTGTGTGTTAAAAAAGGGGAAAATGCACACACAATGTGAAGTTATAAATATAATTAATACATTTTTCCTTTTTCTTATAGCAGGGATAAAGTAATAATATTTATTACATATGATAAAATGATTGATATTTATATTGGCTCGGTTAAAAGTTTAAATCAGTGTTCGAAAATAAACACTTAGTATCGCTCCTTAAGGCTAGTGTACACTATTATACTTTGTATTAATACATGTCAAAAACTCAAGTAATATCCCAGCGGGAAAAAGAAGGAGTAGGAAGGGCTTCTAGAAGGCCTCTGTACCCCTTCTTTTGGATGTACAAGGCCTTCTTGCTCCATTCCATACTCATATCTTTTTTACACACGTTGTCATTGCGGAGAAGGCCTTCCGCTCTCGCTTCTTCAGCAGGTACATAAGAAGGGTAACGGGACCAAAAAAAATTGATTTTGCTTTTGCTTGTGCAAAAAAACAATACAAAAAATGATACTCCCTTCTCATAGAAGTGAGTGTGGAAGGTGTATCTTATCTTTTATACGAAAAAGCCGAGGCCGAGGATAAGAATAGTAATTGAATCAAAAAATCTTTTAAGCAGGCCTTTAAAAAGGCCTGAAGTAAGAAGGTCTTCTGAGTTTTCCCGCTGGGATGTAAAAGTCTAATAGTGTGAATGCATGTGTGATGAAAATGACAAGTATTATGAAAAAAAAGTTTGACATCCCATACGACTTCATCGTTTTTTGAAAAATACATTTCATTTATTTCATGTGTGAGTGTTTAAACATACTTTGTGTGCTGGTGTGAACACAAACTGTTATGTAAAATTAAATTTTTTGACGACGCGACAAAACTCATTAGATTTCTATCTCACAAAGTATTGTGAGATAGTGTAAACTAGCCTTTAGTGTTCGGTTCGGTAGATTTGTGGAAAACACAAACGCTAAAAGTGTTTGTGTAGTAAATCATTAAAAAAAATAACGTTTCCCTGTTTGTCATCATTCGAACACAAAAATAATACTGTTTTTATCAAACTCAACAAAAGATGAGAACATTTAATTCCATGGTGAAATAATACAGGTGGCAGCACTAAGGCAACAAATACAACATTACAACAAAAATTAAAAATAAGTCTCTGTATACGCCAAAAATTATTTTCAACTAAAATCAAATTTTGCGATTAAATAAATAAATTTTGAGCCAATTTTTATTTCACTATGGTCACTATCTATCTTATATTATTTTAATTTAAATAATCAAAAACTTTAATTCAACAAAATAATACAGAAATAATACATTTATGTAAACACTAGCATTTAACCCGCTACTTCGTTAGCGTCTTATTTTTCTTGGTGGGCATATCTGTATTCCAAAGTTTATGTTCCTAGGTTTTGACAAAAAAGTTCCAAAATTTTTTATCTCATATGTTGATATTCACCTAAAATTTTGTCTTTCTAAGTTCAATATTATAGAAAATTCAAAAAGTACCACTCGTAGAACACAAAAGCAAATGAAAGAAAGTTAATTTCCCGTATTATCCTTTTTGATGCGTTTTTCTCCCCATTTTTGTGCCAAAAATTGCAATGTTATAGTGGGAGCCCATAATTTAGTACGTATATGTCAATGAATGGGGAAAATTTTTGAATTTGAAAACATAGATGGCGTGAAAAAAAGTTCAAAAATATGTATAGGTTTTACGCGTTTACTTTCCAAAATCACAAAATTTCAAAAACGTACCAGACACCTGTCCCCTTTTTTTTAATGAACAACAATAAGTGTTAATGTTTTGTATCTCTTTAGTTTAGGAGGTATGAGGCATTTGCGATGAAAGATGAATAGATAGAGAAATAATCCTTTGAAAAAATAACAAACGTAGGTCAAATTTTCTTCCCTTAAACGGTCGATTTTCGAAAAAGTACCATATAAGCATTTGTAGTTTTTAGATAAGTTACAAATGTTGTATAATTTTTATGTCTATGCGTATTGGTTGGACAAAAAAGTTCCAAAATACAGGTTGTACCCGTTTACTAGCTAAAAGGGCCGAATTTCAAAAAAGTACCAGCCACATGTTTGCTTTTTTATTAAATGAATAACAATAGGTATTAAATTAAAAAAAGTATAAATTTACTAAAAAAAACTGCTACTTAGAGAAAAAAGTACCAATCAATCTCTTTTACAGATTCTCATTCAATTAGGAATTTGCATGTGTAAAAAGTACCAGTCTAAGAATAAAAAAGTACCAAAGAGATCCCTCTAATAGATTCTCATTTACACAAGATCTTGCATGTTTAATTGTATGTTTCTAGGTCCAATACTAACGGAAATTCAAGAAGTACCAGTTAATATACAAAAAAGTACCAAAAACTTCCATCTAAAAGATTCTTATCCACTCAGGACAATGCATCTTGAAATTTAAGTTTTAAGGTCAAATATTAATGATAATTAAAAAAATACCAGTTGTAGAACCAAAAAGCTGAAGAAAGATATTAAATTATCCGTATTTCCCATTTTGGTACTATTTTTCCCCCCATTAAAGTATCAAAAATTGCAGTATTGTAGTAGGGGCCCATAATTTAGTACAAATATGTCAATGAATGGAGAAAAATGTTTTGTAAAGAAAGTACCAAAAATAGTTACGATTTTCACCTCTTAAACGTTTGAATTTCGAAAAAGTGCCAAATTCATATTCGAATTTTTTTTGATAAGTTTCGAATGTGGTATAAACTTTATTTCTAGGTTTATTGGTTCAAAAGATGGGGTGACAAAAAGTACCAAAATTCAGGTTTTACCCGTTTTCTCCCTAAACGAGCCGAATTTCAAAAAAGTACCAGACCCCTGTCCGCTTATTTTTCTAAAGAACAACGATAAGTATTACAGTGTTTTTGTATCTCTACTAGTTTTGGAGATATAAAGTTATCGAATTCACCCGTTTTTACCCCCGAAAGATTCGAATTTCCAAAAATCCCGTCTTAGTAGACCGATTTGGGGAAAGACCCAACTCCGGTCCAAATTTCAAGTTTTTAGCTTTAGGCACATACTAAAGAAAAAAAAAACAAAAAACCAGCAAAATAATTTTACACAAACAAAACATATACACAATACACACACAGGCTATTCGTGCTGCGGTCGTTGCTGAATTTGTTTGTTTGTTAATTTCTTTATCAATGTAAAAAAAGAAACATTATAGAACATTAAGACATAGTGTTTGTCTACAGTATTAATACAGTTGTTCTGTTTTTAACGAAGAACAGAACACTATATAATGTCCGGTTCTTTCTTGAAAATAGTTACGAACAGTATTAAGGGTTGTGTTCGTCTACAAACACAATCACTAAAAAAATAGATATCGTTCTTGGGTGTGTGAGCTGAACGCTAAATTATGTTCCGTTTTATTTTCGAACACTGGCTTAAATACTCTTCTTGTGCTAGATATATTTCCGAATTTTCCGCGTTCTTTAGGAAGTTTTTACACCAGACGTATCCATTGGTCATACAAAAGCTCTTAAAATTAAGTTTTTATAAGCATTTTTAAAAACATTTATACATATTACCTATCGCTGAAGGGTTAAAAAAAACTAGAATACAAGTTGCAGTAGAAACAAAAACATACTAAATAGTAAAGTTAAAAAGGAACTTGGAGCAATATTTTTACTAAGACTACCGCTACCGTCACATTTTCTTAGCAAAAGTTTAAGTCGTATAAAAAAAAAACAGTTTTTAAATTTTATTTGCTACTGCCATATTCACCTACAGTTACAAATTAGTAGTTAAAGCAATAGTCAAAAATGTAAATCTAATAGAACTCACAGAAACAGTAATAGAGATAGCAAAAGATGTACAAATCAAGTAGCATAACCCTGTGGGAAATTTGGGCCTATTGTTCGCAAAGCACTTATTCTGTGACCAGTGAACACAATATCATAATAAAAAGGAACAAATTGTGATAGGTGAAATCATGATATATCACTTTACTGGTGATGTAAAGTGTTAGAACTAGAACCGTTCCCGACCACCTTGGAACTGTCACGTGACAAGTTTGGAGTGAGTTCCCTTTCTTCTAGGAAACATGCTGCTTATATGCGTTCTTGTTTTTTTTGTTTGTTTATATTATGAACAACAAAAAAGATAAACAGCAAAGTTATTTTTATTGAAATCCTATTAAAAAACGCGATTATTTCCAATGTGAACAACACTTTTTGGAATTTAAACGCCTAATTAAAAAACAACATTCAGTTTCAGTTTATCAATAGTATTAAATGGGAATATAGCACATTTAAACAAAACCTTGTTAATTAAATTTTGGAATCCCAAGAAAAACTTTGATAACTAATATGCATGTGGCAGTGTAAAAAAAACTGAACTGGCAAAATAAAATAATGTAATTTGTTTTTATTTTGGTTTTTTCTTTTCCCACTTACAACTACATTTAGTGTTGACAAAAAATCAACCAATTTTAGCCGGGACTGTAAGAAAAGATAAACTCACTGTTTATTGTTGTTGTTTTTGTTTAAGCTTTGATATTGTTACAAGCAAAACTGTGGCTTATAATTCTTATTCGCTTAACAGTTTTATATGTGTAATATCTTTAGTTTTTCTAAAATCTTTGGATGAAGTTTCCTGACGATCAGGCCTAAGCAACCAGTGAAATGCGCATAGGAATAGCTTATCCCTTCAACAATAAATTTCAGTTTATCAATAGTATAAAATGGGAATGTAGCACATTTTAACGAAACCTTGTTAAAATTGATTTTTACTGGACACATTCCTTCATTGAATCAACCGGATGGCTGGGTGAGAATGTCATTAGCCAGATAACTTAGAAATATTGGGATACAGTGCAACGTTATAGCGCAACGGGAACTAATAACTGGACCTACGTGAACTCTGCTTAACTGTGGCTGCCATTCGAACCTAACCTAACCTATTGCTACAGAATATTTTTGAAAACAGGGTTAGCTATAAACTTGTGAGTAATTGTAGGCTGTGAAGCATTGTTAAAGCTTGAATTTGTTCATGAGCATTTGCCAGTGTTTGAAAGTTAGTTTGACAGCAAATACTTTTGTAAGTTCTATCGGGCTCAGTGTTGCCAGAAGTAGCGGAAAATCCCTGCATGTAGGTATTTTTGATACTAAAATAGAAGCGTAGGGAAAATCGGACACATTTTTTATATTCTCCAAAATGTTGGGATTTTTCGTCATGTCGCAATGTTTATGAAATAAATGCAGAAAACAAGTTTTTTTAATGATATTTTCTTGTCTTAAACGGTTAAAAAAAGTTTTTTTTTCCTAAAATCGATTAAAATATATTTCCAGAGTTGTTTGATGTATTTGTTTTTCTAAAATATTCCCAGTTGGCCACGTCTTTAAGACAACCTCGAAGACGGATGCATGACAATTTTAATTCCTGCACGACATGTGAGGGAACAAATCGTCAACGAAATTTTCGAACAAGTGTCGCTTACTTTGTCGTGAACGACTACACGCATGACAATTTCGTCTATTTTGACGTCCACGACAAAAATTATTATATGGCTATTTATTTCAAGCAGTTTTTTAGTATAGTTGGAATTTTAATTTCTTTTATATATTTTATATTCGACTCTTATAAGCAATCCTAAAGTTGACAGTGAAGTTTTAACTGCATGTAATCCATTTTCCAGCCCTCGGATAACTTCATCAGCATTTTTCGGTTTTACTGGTTAGAGTTAATTTGTAAATTTTTTATAGGTATTTAAATCAAAAATTAAAAAAAATAATATGAGAATCTTAAGAAAACCAAGCATCCTAGAAAACTTTGTCGTCAATAGCATTTATACAAGAAAACTTATAAATAGAAGACCACTTATAAGACAACGTCTCTCAAACTGTCGTGGACGACGATTTCCTCTACTTTGTCTTCTAGAAAACCTAAACGATAGGGGACAAGTCGTGCATACATCATTGACGACGATGTTGTCAACGGAAATCTAGCCAATTGGGTAATTAAAAGTTCATACATGTTGTATGTATTATTTTTTTAGTTTTGTACTTATTTTCTGTCAAAGCTTTAATATACATATTCGAATAAAATTTATTTTTTATAAATAATGTTTTTCTTCTATGTTAATGACAATAATGCGTAGGGATTTTTGTAGGGGAAATTTTTTCAACTTGTAGGAAAAAATCGAATTTTTTTAGCATGTGTAGTTATTTTTTTAAGAAATCCACTGGCAACACTGATCGGGCTTAAAAAATAAAAAATCTAATATTAAAACTCACAGAGTTAGATAACTACTACACATTACTTTGTAAGCAGTAAAATACCTCAATATCATAATTATAAAAAGTTTTCTAGGTACTTGTTTATCTTCAATGTACGCTTGAGGTTAAGATTTTAAAATATAAATTATATTCTAAAAAAATCCACTTAAATTTCTTTAAACTTTTAAAAAATTTCTATAAAAGTTTTGTATTAAACATGTTCAATAATATTTTTTCTTCCCCCTTTCGGTATTGATTGAACACTTTGAGTACGAGTTGGTAAAAATGATTTTAAATATACAGTTTGAACAAATATTTTTCTTGCAAAAATTTATTCTATCTATTCTCCTGTTATTTTTTACTCGATATAAATTTAATTTTTATTTTTTTTTTTTGCTATTTGTGATTTCATAAAGAAGGGTTACAGGGGAAAGTAGCATAAAATAAAATGCATTTGATTGTATTTTCGAATAGTTAAAACAACATTTCAATTTTTTACAGAGTGCAACTGCACAGAAAAAATTTTTTAGAGAAAAAAAAAAAATTTTTTTTTAAATATTTTTTTTTCCAATATTTATTTATTCATTCAATGATTTAATTTTTTCTACTATTTTTTATTTGCAGGTATGTGTTGGGATGTATTTTGGCCAGAATTTTTTATAGATTTGGAAGGAGAAATTGTATCATTTTCAAGGGTATTTATACGGGATTTTATATTCTTTTATTTTATTTTCAAAAAAAAAAATTTAATGTTTTGGACTTTTTTTCTTTGTAGAAAAAATAATTTAATTAGAAAAGTTTTATTTGTATAAGTTTATTTAACGCATATATATTATCTATGGGAATTTGAAATTAAATTAAAGAAAAAAAAATTAATATGCAATTAAATTATAAGAAAAAAATTATTTTCTTTAGCAGTCAATCGAGTAATTTTTAGGGTTGAAATATTTAAAAAAATACCTTAAAATCACTTATTTTTATACCTTCCACCACTAGTGGTAAATGTGCGTATACTTAGTTTGACATAAAGTATATATATTCTGGGCCCTTGAGAAATTCTAAGTCGAGTTAGCCGTGTCCGTCTGTCTGTCCGCCTATTGAAAGCAATCTCACTTTCGAAAGACTCAACAAAACAAAACAAAACCAATTTTTGTGTCAAATTGTTTCTAGTTTAAATCCAGCATTATCGGTTCAGTAGAAAAAGAGTTAAGAACCCAAATGTGGGACAACCTCCCTAAAAAATGTAACATTTTGTTAGAAAAATAACATAAATGGTGGCAGAATGCACGAATTGAGCACAAATTTGTTTAATATGACTAATGACTAAAAATCATACTATCAAAGGGAGTTAACAATTGCCCATATGCACTAATTATTGTCTTGTTTAATATCCCAATCGTGTAATTTCGCAATTTATTGGCTAGAAAGTAGAAACTTCTTAACAAAAAAAAAAAAAACTAGGACTTCAAAAAAAAAAAAAAAATATATATATGTATATATAACAAAACACAACAGCTGTTTTCACAATTGACGCAAGTTAGAAAATCGTGTAACTGTATATACTGGGCAGTTATTGTGTACCTATTCCGTTTAGTACCAACTATTTGTTTAAAATAGGGATTGGAAGCAGTTTTATTATTGTGCGTCAATTCAGCACTATCAAAATTGTCTTGTATTGGTGCATTTGCAGCAATCGTATGATCCTACCTTGAGTTTCGTAATGATAGGTCTTTAATGGACCATGAGCCCCATAAATAGCCCACTTCTTAAATATTTTAACTCTCGGTGGAAGATATCAAAGATTCGTCACAGCCAAATAAATTGCGCTTACTTGTTTTTAATAGATTTTTTTTTATTAAAAAAAAAGTATTTTAGAAGTAAATATTTTTAAAGTATTAACTATCAGACAGTTACTATAAAAAGATTTGCACACAATAATAAGTTTGCAAGATTATCCCTCTTATGCTTAAGAGAAGGTTCGAAAGCTCTAAATGTATTATAAACAGTCTCTAACACGAGGAAAAATAGCAAAATAGTTTAAAAAAAACTCGGTGAAAACATAATTTTTATTAAATAATAAAATAAACCAAAATTAAGGAAAAATTTCGTTTATAATACAAAATTTTAAAAACGTTAATGAATGAAAGTTCGTATGATTAACAACATATTTTTTAACTTTTTAAATTTGACTTAAGATGTTTTGTCAAAATGCCACAGAATTTTTTTTTTTTCATTGTCATTAACAAAACTAAATATTTTTCATTAATACGATTTCTGTATGACGTGCTAAATTCCCAATTTTTCATATTTGATAAATACACTGAAATTTATTGTTGAGATAAACTCACTGTTTATTGTTGGTGTTTTGTTTAAGCTTTGATATTGTTACTTACAAGTAAGACTTTGAGTGTTTAAAATTCTTATTCGCTTTATGGTTTTATTTGTATAATATTTTTAGATTTTCTAAAATCTTAGGAAAAGGTTTCCTAATGAGCTGGCCTAAGCAACCAGTGAAATGCGCATAGAAGCTAGCTTTCCCTTAACAATAACTTTCAGTGTATTTATCAAATATGAAAAATTGGGAATTTAGCACGTCATACAGAAATCGTATTAATGATAAATTTTGTATTCCCGTAAATAACTTTGATACTAAATATTTTTAATTGTTTTAATATGTTTTTATTTTTAATAAAAACTAAGAATTAGTATTCCCCAAAAACTAAATGTGTTTTTATTACTAGATTCCCAAAGGGGCCTCAAGGTACTCCTTAATGTTTTCTCACCTGGAACGTAAACGACTCATTGAACGGGCTAACAAATATTTTTTTGAACTCAGATACCCAAAAATACCCTAAAAAATTATTTTCATAATATATTAATATTTATTCTGAAACTTTGCATTAGAGGTTTATTTATAAACACTTCAGCATTAGTTAATTCTTTATTCGAAAACTATTTTTGTTTAGAGTCGTTAATGTCGCTCAAATATAATTGAAGATTTCTTACAATCAATTATTTCTAATACATTTTTATACTCTTCACCACAGGAGGAAAGGGATTTACATAAGCACCTGTCTTGTAAGTCTAATGCGTTAGTGTAATATAAAGAGTATTAGATATTAAAAATGAGCCAAGTCGGTCCACTATTTCAGCTGGACCCCATACAAGTGTCCTTCCGATTTTAAAGGGTGGTCCATACAAAACAAGCAGGGTTGATAAAATAAAGCTCAAATATTGTCTATATATGAGATTAGTTTGATTTTTAAAATCAGCGAAATCGAACTATACAGCCATGTCACCGAGAACAATTCCATTAGGAATGATTCCGTTCTGAACCGAAGAAAATATATTTGTTTATTGGTAGAAAGTGTATTTTAATAGTTTTTTGGCCTTTCAGATACAGAAAACTCCCATTCCGTTCATGAAAACAAAAATGGTTTTATTCGTCATTTTCTAAAGCACCAAAATACGGAAAGAATTCCGTTTCCGAACGGAATTGTAATCTGTGACGTAACTGATAATTTCACCTTTCTTCCGGAATAAGAATGAGTGCGCGTGATTTTAAGACTTAAGAAATGATTCATGAGTGAGCGTGTGTGATAACAATAATTTTGCTAGCGATTTGAGAATCTTAATATGCCTTGTGCGTGAAAATACGTGATCGTGATTTTGTGAACATTGCATAATTGTATATAAAAAACCACTCACTCGCACGTCTCTAATTAAAGAAAAAATCACTTATATTTTTATTATTTAACAGAAAAATCAATTTTATTTTATTAGTAAATTATGAGCTTTTGCGGTCTTTTCTGTAAAATGTTCGCTAAAACTTTGTGGTAAAAACGACCAACATACCATACATATTTTATATTTGTTCGTAAATTTAAACAAAATTAAATCCAAATTGAATTTAAATGAAAATTATTATTTAATTTAGAAATATATATTTCTAAAAACAAGCAACAATTTTTAATTTCAATTATAGAATTCGATTTTTTTCCGTAAAATAAATTTAATATCGAATATTTCTAAATTAAAAATATATAACTTACCTTCTGCTAAAATATGCTGTGTTTTTAACAATAAAATACCAATTATTATTGTTGTAATTATTTTGAAATTATGCCATCTTGTTGTTGGTGTAGCCATAGCTGCTGCTTTTGATGTCAACGGAAATGGCGTCATTTTTGGCGCCATTTCAAAATGTCTGCTTTTACAAGTGACTAAAAACGTTTGTTTGTTTTTCCTATTTTTGTATTTTGACTAAAAGTTTTAACTGCAAAGAAATGAAGAGCAAAAGAAAGAATTGTGAAAAAAGATTGTTATAAATGTATTAAGTAGGAAAAAAATATAATAAATTTATTTTAAATTACTTTTTTTTTTTTGCAATTAGTTCTCTCTACTGCGGCAAATAACAATATTTAGTTGTAAATTTCATGCTTAATAAATTTCAAATCAATTTAGCTAATTAGTTGCGTTGGGTCGGAGGATGTCAGACCAAATTGTAAGTAATAGAAAAAATTGTGTAATGGAATTTATATTTTAATTAAAAAAATATGAAATTAAAACTAAAAGAGCAGGCAGGGTAGATGAAAATTTAATCGAAAATAAGAGATAATTAATGCTAAATTTTTATGCAGGACTGATGAAAAATATTTTATTTATTAATGAACACTTTTTTAATTAAAAAAAACAAATAGAATCTAGGAATAAATTTCTCTTGGTGAGTAACATTTATTATAAAAATTTTCGAAAAAATTCGAATGTGTATTCTAAGTCAAATTACAATTTATAAAGCTGTCATGCTTTAATAGTTTTAGGCCCGCTTTCACAACTTACCGATAGCTTAAAGTGGCCTTATAAAAAGTGTTTCATTATTAAAACTTTACTTTAACCTAAAGTGAGCGATAGAGTAAATAAAGGTCCCTGGTAGGTTAAAGTAAAGTTGTAATAATGGAACACTTTTTACATGACCTTTAGCTACCGGTAAGTTGTGAAAACGGTCCTTATTCCTTCAATATTTTCCAGGAATATTTTCAACGCACTATCAGAACTTTTGTTCGTTTATTTCTGTTACGAGGCTTACTTTAGCTTACAACAAAATAAAAATTCTGATAGTGCATAGAAAATATTCCTGGAAAATATTGAAGGAATAAGACTATTAAAGCATAAAAGCTTTAAAAATTGTAATTTGACTTAGAATACACATTCGAATTAACATGGAAAATTTATATTCAAAAAATCTTGTATAAAAATTACTTTTTTAGCAAAATTGTTGTATTGAAAAAACTTCTTTAATTTCAAGAAAATGTTGCTTAATTGATAAACAATTAATTAAATTATTCGTAATATTAAAGAATTTGTTTGTATTATTTTCGAATCCACTATTTTACTTTTTTCAATAGCAAATTTACCCACAACTAAAATTTTAAGTTTGATTTCAAGTAAGTTTGTTGTATTGAAGAAATTTCATCAACCTCACAAAAGTTGTTTTTTATATACTCTTCACGGGTGGAATGGGTATATAAAGGGTGGTTCAACCAAAACGCACGATGTTAATTGTAAGTTTTCAGAGAATTATCTTATTTTTTTATGATGATAGAAGGATCCATAACAATTATGTGTGAAATAAAATATCGACCAAATGCTCGCCACGTCTTCGCTGACATACCTCTATCCGATGGTCCATATTGTCAATGACTTTGAGACATAATTGAGGTTCAATGTCTTAAATGTGCTGAATTAGCTCATCCTTTAGCCTTTGAATTGTTCTTGGCTTACTGACGTACACTTTTTCTTTTAAATATCCCCAAAAAAAGAAGTCAAACGTTGTCAAATAACATGATCATGACGGCCAATTAATATCGCCATGACGTGAGATAACACGGCCATTGAATTTTTCGTGCAAAAAAGCCATTGTTTCGTTGACTGTGTGGCAAGTGGCACTATCCTGTTGCAACCACTTATCGTCCGGGTCCATATCCTCAATTTCTGGCCACTAGAAGTCTGTTTTCATCTCGCGTTAGCGAACACTATTCACAGTGACTGCTTGGCCGACCTTATTTACGAAGAAGTACGGCACGACGACGCCGCCAGCCCTGGACGAGCATGCACAGGTGTTTTCATATTTCCTACTGACCCGGTTTGCTAAAATTTGAGCACAATTCTTCCGATTGTGAACACATTTGGTCGATTATGCTGACCAGAAAAATCACAAAGTGCAAGAAATGCACGCCCATTTTCGTAGGGCTTCAAAAGTTTTAACGCGCTGCTCAATTGTGTACCTCACCATGGTTTAATTTGTCAAACACTGAAACAAAGAAATGTTAAAAGCTTGACGTTAAGGTGTTACTCACAATTAATATCGTGCATTATGGTTAGACCACCCTTTACATATATGTTTGTCTCTCCATTTGTAATTTCTACAATATTAATCTTAGACCCTATAGAGTGTATATATTCCGGTTCCCTATGAGTAGCGAAGTAGATTAAGCAATGTCCATCTGTTTGTCTGTCCGTATGTATATTGAAATGGGGTTTCCGAAGATCCCTGAAATGATGAGGACTAGGTTGTGGTTTATTAACCTCACATATACTACGTTAAAGTTTGCTATTGAAAGTCAGCCAGATCAGTCCACAGGCTAATTTATGAGCAAGAAAACCCCACGACTGCCTTTAATATTTTTTTTAAAAATTGCTTACCTATAAAATCCCTTGTTGTTTTTTTATTTTAACTTATTTAATTTTTTTTACACATACCAAACACATACATTCTTTGCCTCTTAAATAGGTTATTGTGTATTAAGCGAACAACCGTACTCAATATCGCTCATTTGCTGCAATAACGTTATAAGTCAAAAAATCACAAATTTTAACTTAATATCACTAATGCACAGTAAATCATTCTTATGAAGATATTGTTAATATTTCTTATGAAGATATTTTAAGCTCAAATCTTGAGAGAAGAATAACATTTTCTTTTTCCATTTTGATGTGTGTAATTTAATGGGTCGATTACGGATGGCAACACCTCTGGAGGTTAGTTGCCAGCAGCGAAATCAGCCAACACCGTTTATGTTAAAATATACAATTTTTTTTTTTATACCTGATTTCGCTTCAGTTCAGTTGCCATCCGTAATTGACCCATTAAACTTTAAAGTCGTTTGACGTCAATGTAATATTTTTGAGTAATGACCGATGTTGCAAAAATTTGGAAATGTGACTAAGTGGTCATTTACATTACTTTCTGTTATTATCGCACCATGCTGAAGAGTTCATAAGATTCGGCTTAGCCGAATGTACCGCTCTTAATTGTCATTTCTTAACAGTTGAATTTTTTAGTGAAGTTGTTATATTGAAGAGGAACTTGGCATAAAGCTACTTTTTAGGCTTCCAGATGGCAGCAGTGTATTGCAATATTATATATCGAGACATGATTTTTTTTTCTTATTCTATTCCCACGAAGCTCTACGCTTGTCGAACCCGCCACTGATAAACTAGCTCACTACTAACTAGCCTACTGGGGACCCTGCATATTAACGGACATTCAGGCTGCCATTGTAGCTCTGGCTGCTGTCTTTATGACATCTAGGCTAACTCTGGAATGCCGGATGTCTTTGAATGAGATTGCGGAACATTCCAGGGTAACGCTGGCTTAAGTACCAGGGTACAGTGGGTGCCCGGGGAACAAATTGCAGATGGCCAAGCCAAACAAGGCTCTCTCTTGGACGACTTGTTAATCGACGGCCTTATCGGCATTTCAATGGCTCGCTGTAAAACCCTAACTAAACGCGCGTTGTACAGAAGAGCTCGGGAGAGATGGTAGGGTGAGAATACCTGCGGTGAAAACGCACGTGTTACTTGGTTCAGGTAAGGACCAGATTAGAACAGTGATTTCAGTCATGAAGGGTCACTGGGTGATAGCGACTCAAGAATGTGTCTGGATAATAAATACTACTGTATAAGTTGTCATGATGATGAGGAGGAGGAAACACTAGACATAGCGTGCCCCGTGACCAGGGCAGGCTATGTCTAGTGTAGGACTGAAATCGATCTCTCTGTTTTTCAGTCGGGGTTGTTCGAGTGCTGTGATGTTTTGGGAATAATCAGGTGGATACTGTCTGACTCTGGTCACTGGCTAAGGGTATCACAAAGAGACCGCTATAAGGATCCAAGTCAGCCGTTCTTGTGTCTCTGTTTTGCAGGGTGTCAGGGTGGTTTGAGGCTGCAGTGATGTATGGCGAATAATCAGGTGTATACTGGCTAACTCTGGTCACTGGCTAAGGATATCACAAAGAGACCGCTATAAGGATCCAAGTGAGTCGTCCTCGTGTCGCCTGCCTATTGAACCTAACCTATATTGATTCTTCTTGATTAATAGTGAATTATTGTTTAAATTTAAGTTCATTGTAGATTTAAAACTGAATGGATATTCTCTGTTTTCAATAAAATAGAGAATAACCAAATATCCTTTAACACAGTTCGTGAATAAAGTAAAATTTTTTACATTATCTTAAAGCTTTTGTATTAGTTTCATCAACTAATTGCAGCTGATATTTTTAGCAAATTAACAAAATTACTTTGCGTTTTATTTCCTCTATTCTCTCTAAAGCTTTTGTGATTTATTTAACCAATTTAAATATTACAAGTAAAAAAACTTTAAACAAATTTTAAGCCTAAATTTCGCCACAACTCTTGTTCTTGGCTGAAAAAGGATGTCGAAGTCACAACACAAAAAAATCAAGAAAAAATTAAATGGAATCCCATTTAATAAGTTAATTGTTCCTCATTTGTTTTTTTATTGCTATTTTACTTCTTTTCCTTCATTCAAAAATAAGTCCCTGCTACAAAACTATAGAATTGGAATTAAAATACATTTCCTTTGCTAGTGTTCTTCCTTATTTTCTTCAAAATTAATTCTTTAGCAGAAAATTCTGTGGCACTTGTTCTTTTAAGGCTGCTTATTCTGATTTCATTCAGTTTTTCTTTTAGTTTTTCATTAATTTTTTATAATATTTGTAAGACACTTTTTAGTTTCTTTCCTCCTTAGCTGTCTTTTTGCTTCTTGCGACATTCTTAAACTCCCACAGTGGTTTCTTTATAATCCTGTCAACACTTTGTTCTCGTTTGTAACGGGAATTTATTATTATCGCTTTGGTCATGCCAGTGCTTGTTGTTTTTTCTATCCCGCATATGTATATGGTTAGTCTGACGGAGGAACAGTGAGTGGTAATGTGGTAAAATGATAATGATGAAGGAAAGAGAATGGTTGAAAGTTACTCATTGCCATTGTTGCTTTTGCTAAGGACTTCCTGCTGCTTTAAGGAATTAGAAAAAACAACACAGCAACATACACGTGCTCTTTTTCTGCCTTAGGAGGTCTAGAATGGTACTAAATATTTTATCCAAGTTGGTGTTCGGAACAAGAAAAGTATGGGCAGAACATAATTGTATCACCTATTAATCGTTGTAATTTTATTTTTCCCTAAAGCCTGTTAAGAACAATGGGATAGTGGGTGCTTGATATTTGTTAAATTTTTTATAAAGAGTTTGGTCATTGGTTTAGAGCAGTGATGCCCAATTATCATATTTCTATACTCGCGAGAATAGGGGAACAACTTTTGCAGCAGCGATATCAACACACGTACACTATACATTTTTCACTGCGCATCACGTCATCATAGAATGCAAATGAGTGTTTGTTGTATAAAATTTTAGAGAGAGAAAGAGAGAGAGAGAGAGAGAAAGTACACAAATGTACTTTGTTTAGCAAAACAAAATAACGGATCCGCGCAATGCGTTTTTTGATTCATGCACTATAAAATTATGCGTGTGAATGCCGCTGGCGACCATTCGGCTGTTGTTTTGTTAACCTTTCAACAAAGAGAATCAAATAAGTTGCCATTTAGATATCGTTGAAATAAGATCTCGCTACGTGCTTCTACCTTATGCACATAATTGTGATTGTGTGTGGCATTTCTAAAAGCACAGTGCTATAAACACTGCGTGTATTCAATACGATTACCAGCTTACTTTTTTTGGGGCTTAAGATTAATATACAAGAGGCAACTATTGCACGTCACTACCTGTATCATGCACTTATTACCAGTGTATGATCTGTCAAATCTCTACTGCAAATGCAGCCATAGAGAAACCCAGTGTTACTGCTGTAACAGTTCGGCTAGTGAAAAACTTCAGCTAAATACAGCTGTCGCTTAGTTGATAATCTAAGTAAGAGTATTTTGCGGGTCGTTCCGATCTTCTGGCAGACCTTGTTTAACTATCCATTAACTCAACCTATTATTAAATGTTGAATAAGTTTTTTTGGATTTAAGTAACAGCTTTAAGAGCCTCCCAAATAACTGATCCAGACCCCTAGGTCCTAACAAATACTGCTTCCTGCGGCACCAAATTCAAATCTGGTCCACCGTGAATTTTTAGTGATCGTATAACTTCAAGTGAAACTTACTATCTTAGCACGCCGAAACCAAAGCAGTTCACGCTTTCTTCAATCACTGCATTTAAAGTTTGATATTTTGTAAGACTCTGACCCATTGTGCTGCCAGCAAGAAAAAAAAAAGTTCCAAGTATTATTCTCAAGGATATTTTTTTTATTTTTGTGTAAAATTGTGTGGTTGCAGTTGGTTTATAGTATAATTTTTAATGCACTTTTACAATATCTATAGATTATAAAGTACAGTGTCTTTATGGTCAATAAAATTATAGTTATACTACTACACCATTTCTTTAGCAACAGAACGAATTTATTTGAGAGAAAGAGAGACAGAGGTCTCATAAAAAATAGGAAAAGTGAAAGTAAAGTAAACTTTAATTAATTTTTATTAACGGGGGTATTCTGAGAATCATGTGATATCAAATCACGAGCTGTTAAAATCACACGTGTAAATTTTGTAGTGTACTGAAAGTCATTTTGAAAATCACACCGAAACATACAAAAACGGAACACCAAAATATCACACGTGTGATTTTAGAGGGCATATGTGATTTGAAATAACGTAATTTGAGTTAAAGTGATTTTCAAAACAGGCCTGCATATATTTTTCTATTGCTACGGTGTAATTGCACAATTAAATTTATAAAACTGCGTATAGCCCACTGTTGGTTTTCTGTTCTGTTGTCCACATTTTTTTTTCTTTTATCATCATTATGCTTATGGTGTCCTATTGAAACTTTGGCAAATTCTATTAATGTTTTAAGACACTCGCAAAGACAGTGAATGGGAGTAAAAGAGATTTTAGAAGTAAAGCTAAAGAAAACTTATTACAAAAAGTCATTAAGCTGCACGGAATTGAAAACAAAATAAAAATCTTAGTTATTTCTTTATTAATTGATTTAGGAACAAAAAAATAAAAAAAAAGAAAATTTAATTGTTAAAGTAGACTAAAAAAGACACTATAAATTACAAATTGTTTCTCTAACCTATAAAAATAAAGTTTCTAGAATCTGAAACTATAATAGTAAAAAATTGAGAGCTACATCAGCCTAGACCTGTTTACTAGGGCATCCATTTTTTTTTTATATAACCAGAATTATATTAGATTAAATAAAAACAAAATTTCCTTTCATTTAAAGTAAATTAGAAAAAATAACATTTCCTTAATATTTCTTCAGGTCAACAAACTTCTTAATTAATTTAATAAACCTTTTTTTAACGCCAACCAACACTTTAAAATGGTTGAAATTGTTCAAAGGAGACAACAAAAGTAGCAACCCATCAAGTGTCATAAAGTATGAATAACTAGAAAGAAAAAGTTAAAAGCGTAATAGAAGTAATAAAAAAAGGAAAACTGATTCTTAAGAACTTTTTACTTAACGAAAAGTAGCAACAACAACAAAAAAAATTAAATAATACAAGTCAAATGATAGAACTTAATTGGTAATCATAATGGAAGGATACAACATAATTACTTGGGAAGCAAAGGAAGTACAAATCTACAAACTTTATGCGCTAGTAAATGTGTGTTAAAGCTTTTCAACAATTAAGTTTTTTAAATCATTACAAGGGCGTGAGTGCAAATTTCGTACAGGACACCCAGTTTTAAAACTTATGCACTGAATTTATAAAAAAATTCTATTCAGTCTGACAACTTATTTGGCACAGTGTTTTTGTTTTTTTTTTTAATCTGTACTTAAAATTGGGAATCCGTTATTACCAAAAAGCGTTTCCGAACTCGAAAACTAAAAACTGTCAAACAAAAAAAAAAAAAAATTTGTGTACAAATTTTCGCCTTTTGAGTTGGTTTGACAGCGACTGTTTACATTTAATGAATCAGAAGTAAAAGCCACAGTTTTTCTTTGGCTAATGACAAATGAAGAAGCGGAAGAAATGGCAGTTTGTCTACTTTGACTGCAGTTTTTTAAACGCTGCTTTTTGGTAACATTCAGATTCCGCGGAATCCTTATTTCGAGTACGGGGACATACCTATTTAAAAGTTTACATAAAAAAGAAACAAATAAAGTAAACCAAGTTAACCATTTCCGAAAGGCATCTTCTTCAAAACATTTTGAAAAATATTTTTTAGCAAATGGTAACTTTAACAATATGATTGTCACCGGCAAACTTATTATGATTAAATTGCTCCTCCACCAAAAAGCTTCAACCTTATTATGCTTGCCACCGAACATGTTGAGTTTAATAAAAACACGTTATGGTTGAAAAACAACAATATTTTTAATAGTGGTAAATATATCATGTTAAGAGTCTACCATATTATAGTTGTGGATTCATGATTGAGCATTTATTTAACCATAATATGGCTGCCAGTGAAACACTATGGTTGAAGGAATCATAATATGTTTTCCTTACATTTAAATGTAATTACTCAAAATTTATTCTTATTCTTTAGATAATTTGCTGCCAGTGCTGGACGAAGAAGTTGCCCATCACTATTTCTGATAAATCCTAAGGTATCTATCTGTTTTAGAAAGGTATATTGTAATAATAGTTTTTCATAATGGTACATTGAGATCCTTGCGAATAATCGGGTTTATAGCACACCAGGGGGGCTGTGATTATTAGGGGAGAAGTGTGTTTTGGTACCATTGAATTTTAACAGTAAAGCTAGCTAAGAAAACTAACTTTCAATTTTGGAGGCGGGGCAAGTGCCCCATAAGCGAATATCGTAGCACCAGATTGGCTTCTAGATACAGTTGTAAAGTAGAAGAGTACAATCCAGGCTAAGGACAAAATTTCTTCCAATTTTTATTATTAATTTGAATAGCTTTTAGTTTTAGTTGAGTTAATTTTTCCTCTGTATAGCATTTCCATGTAAAACGTCAGTCTAGATGTATTTTACATGCCAATGTTGAGGTATTATTTGGTTATTGACGTTAATAGAGGACAGTGTTGCCAATGGATTTTTCGAAAAAATACATACACATGCTAAAAAAAATCCGATTTGTCCCTACACGTTGAAAAATTTCCCCTACAAAAATCCCTACGCGTTATTATCATTAAAATAG
Organism: Pollenia griseotomentosa; assembly: GCA_963931875.1. NCBI lineage: Eukaryota > Metazoa > Arthropoda > Insecta > Diptera > Polleniidae > Pollenia > Pollenia griseotomentosa. Next base: position 127,542,570 of record OZ007560.1, read on the forward strand.
AAGAAAAAACATTAGTTATAAAAAATAAATTTTATTCGAAGATGTATATTAAATTCAATGAAGTCTCTCTACATTAGGTATGATCCCGTGCTCAACGTTGGGAGCCCGCGGGATCTCAATCTTACCGAAAACTGTTCCCGTACTTAAAGTTTGGTAAAGTGGGAGATCTTTTAAGAGAATAATATTCTTCTTTTTGCACGAAGTAGCCCGTACTTTATGTTTGAGCAAATTGATAAAATTGTTAAACAATCAGCTGTGTCAAAAATAAATGACAACCTGCAAGCAAGTTAACAAAAAAAAATTAAAATAAGAAATATTTATAAAATAAACAATAGAAAATTTTGAAAATTTTAAGTATATGCTTGAATTTTAATTTTATGCATACATATTTCATGTTAAAGTTTTCTTTTAGATCAGAAATTTGGTTTTATTGTTCCCGTAGTTTTGTATATTTTTGTCTATTAGCGAGAGAAGTTTTTGTTTACTCTCATTTTGCCGAACTTTACCTAAAGCCCTTATGACACTACATTTTTTATTCATTAATTGATATAGAATTGATAGAATGAAACAGTAAATGTTAGAAAGAGCAAACTATAAAAAATGTAAACAAAGTTTTTTAGTTTTTTTCTCTTGTTATGGTTTTGTTTCAGGGATGGCGTTGAGAATTTTTAAAATTGTACCAACAACCTTTAAAAATTGTACTTTTTTACCCTAATTGTACTTAAAGATTTTTTTAGTTGAAATTAATTGTATTTATGTTCATAAAAAACACCACAAAAAGGTATTATAAATCTTAGTTTAAAAAGTATCAACAAAAAAGTACAATTGAAACAACTTAGCCATCCCTGTTTTATTTATTTTATTAAATGCTGCCAACTTTTTGTTTATGAAAAACCTAAAAACAAAACGCGGTAAATCGCTGAATTTGCCCATAAGCCGCTGATTCAGCAACACTTTTAATATTTCAAGCTTGAAATGTCAATTTTAAGTTAAACAATTTTACATTTTTTTGACGTAACTTCATTTTTTATCGATAACTTTAGTAAAATTTTTGACAGTTTGTCATTTACCTTAATACAGCTTAACTCTTTGCACTTGGTAAATTTTTGTATTACATTATATTTGTACTGTTCACCAAAACTTGAACAATTCATTAAAAATGTAGTGTCATAAGGGCTTAAAAAGTAGGGGATCACACCTATTGAATGATAACTTAGAAAAAACATATACATACATATTTGTGTCCCCAACTTTTTAAACCACAAACAACTCTGGAAATATATTTTGGAGCTATTTTAGGGGAAACATTTTTTTTCAACCGTTTTGGACAATAAAACATCATTAAAAAAACGTTTTTCCAGCATTTATTTTATAAATAATACGATATGACGAAAAATCCCTACATTTTGGAAATTATGAAAAATCTGTCCGATTTTCCCTACGCTTCTATTTTAGTATCAAAAACTGATAGAGGGGCAAGATTAGCGGCGCAAAGTGAGTGTTATATGTATGTTTACATTTTGGCTTATTGATCTTTGTCTTTCATTGCCTTAACTCTATTTCCAATTATCCTGTATGCTTGGAAAAGCTGTTTCATCAGAAAAAGTTGAATTTTGAAGGAGAGGGTACAAGATGCTTTCAAGTGGGACTCCACACACAAAAAAAAAAATATTGTGATGCCAAATAATTTGAGCATTTGACGATTATGCTGTTGGGGTAAACAAAAACTTGTTGTCGTAAATGAAAACCTTTTGTCGCAAGAAAATTTCCAACAACATTTTTTTTACCGCAACAACATAAAAGTATTTGAAGTTTTTCAACAGCAAAATTATTTGTTGCAAATGAAATATCTTTTGTCTTTAAAGGTTTCCTTCTGAAATAACAGCACATTGAAAACTGCTGTTGACGTAAATGATTTGCATTTGCAGGAAATAACAATTTTTGTTGCCATAAAATTTTTATTTTTGGAATCAAATAATATTACTGTTGTCGTAAAAAAATTTGTATTTGAACAATGAATTTACACTTTGGGACAAAAGAAACAGACTTGTTGCTACAAATGCAAAATCTTGTTGGGCACAATCCGAATGTAAATTCTATTTGAATCAAAATCAATTTCTTTTGGCATTACAGTCTTTTTTTTGTGTGCAGCATCAATCGGCTGAGGAAATTTAAATTTTAATATTAGCTACCATGTCATGGGGAAGTTCGACTGTAATTAAAAACTTGCTTTACAATCTCTGCCACACACTTCTGGGCAGCGTTCGTAAGACTTTTACGACCGTCAGTATTGAATTTTCGTAAGTCATAAGTTTCATTAAAAATATATATTTTTCGAAAATCGTTTTCTTTTATGGAATAAAATGGAGGCAGCTAACATTCTCTAAAATTTGTGTTCCTCCTCTAATCTTCAATAAGCTAAAATAACTCACGTTTTATGATTTTAATCTGCAATTTTATTTAAAACTTTTCTGTTTATAATTTATTGCTAAATCCGTAAAACATTAATAATAACAATAACGCGATAAAAAAATAACAACGTCATGTAAAACCATTACATCAACATTAAAATCGTGTAACAATAAATTGATGTATGAAAAAATACATGTAACAAAATTCATCATCATCATCACTGGAATGATCAGATAACATGGTCAAACGTTCAAAGTGTCCCATCAAATAGCTGGAAACATATTGTAGCTGTTGTAGTTTTATTTGTTATACCTGTCATGTCAAATATGTATATTATGCAAATTCCAGTAAGTAAATTACCCAGCAGTTTATGGAACAGTGCCCATGTTCTGTAACTCTCGCGGTGGGAAACTTTTCGATTGAAATGTGTGAAATGAAATAAAAATGCCATATATTGAACAAACAGCTGTTTTTCTCACTAAACTGTGTCTGTAACTTTTTTTGGCGATTACTAGCTGTCACGTATGTAAATTACTCGCCAATTTACAGAAAAGGTGTCTCTGTTATATTTTTGTGAGAAAAGTTCCCGCTTTGAACTGTCAAACAAGCTCACGAATAAAAATTAAAATTAAAAATACTAAGAATAATAATATTTTGTTCTTGGCACATTTTTTGTATTGTTTAACTATTTTGCTTTTAACATTTTTATAAAATATCTAATGTTTTCAAAGCTCGTTTGCAAACAAAGAACATCAAAGTCGCACTTTACATTATTTGGTTTAGCCAACGCTTGTATTTTCGCCGCTGTCGTAAAAAAATTTTAAATTTTAGTAAATTTTGGTCGCCATGAACGATATGTAAGACTGGCGTTCTGAACGTCTGCAATGTCGCATCGGCTTCGAGTGCAATGCCATGACATTTTTAACATAACGACGTAATCTCTTTTGATAGTTTTCGACATGAGTTACAGACACACTTTTTTCTCACACATCTTTTCGATGCGAGAAGTTCTCACTATAGTTACAGAACATGGGTACAGGTAAAAGTAATATGTACTTAAGTGTCATTATTGTCGCTTTTTGCATAACCATTTCTTAGTTTACAAATAACTGTTAATTGCAATTGCGTTAATAAATAGATGATTTTGTTGAGAATGATAAATTGACTCCTGTAGATAAAGAAGGTACTTGGTGGATTAGATCCTTCTTAATTTGTCTTTATGAGAGCAATTTATTGTTACTTCCTGCATTACCATTCGCAAGAAATGTATCCACAGGTGGGAGAGAAACTTATTTACTCCCAATAGCGATCTTAAAAGAGTCATAGATTTCAAGGGATAATTGCTACTTTCATTACCAGTGTATTCAAATTGTTTTGAGCTCCATCGGATGTCAAAATCGTCAAAATCGTCAAAAGTCAATTTTATTCAGTTTTGGTTTATTATTTTTTTTTTATTTAAAAAAATTAAATTTTGTTTACCCAAAAAAATCTAGTATAAAATTGGAGTAAAAAAACGCCAAAAACCAAGAAAAAAGCAAAAAATCGCCTAAATGATAAAAATCTTTAATATATCTTTAACAGCAATAAATTTTGTTTGTGATAACTAGGGATGCGATTTCCATGCAAATGCATGTTTTTTGTCGATAGTCTAAGAACGATTTCGACCAATTATCTTTTCGAACCATTAAATTTGCGTTAAAATGGCATCGATTTTATATTGCATATTGTTGCATATTTTTGCATATATAGATTTTAAATGCATATTTTGACATTTTTGAGTGATTCTTTTTAAATTTCCATATTATAAAAAAAGTTCTTAAAAAAATTTTAAGTACACAAAAAAACCTTCCAAAAAAACTTTAAAATCAATAAATAAATGCCTTAAATACAAGACTTTCAAGTTTTCGACAAAAGATCCTTCTTTTTTAAACCAATGCAGCATTCTACATGGTTAGGGGTTCCAATGAGTTTAAAATATTTCATCCAAACGGTTACAAATTACTTGCTTGGCATATGTGTTATACCGCGTTGCAGATGAAATCAGAAGCCAATTTGATAATATTGTAATCTATATATATAAAATTGTAACGTTACTGACTGACTGACTGACTGACTCACTGATTCATCATCGCACAGCCTAAACTCCTGTAGCTAAAAACTTGACATTTGGAGCAGAGATAGGTGACTCCCCAAATCGATCCACTAAGACTAAGGTAAAAAAGGGTAAATACTTATCGTTGTTCTTTAGAAAAATTAGCGGACAGGTGTCTGGTACTTTTTTAAAATTTGGTCCTATTAGGCAAACGGGTAAAACCTTAATTTTGGTTCTTTTTTGGCACCCCATCTTTCTTTTGAACCAATCAACATAGGAACATAGTTTTTACAACATTCGAAACTTATCAAAAAAATACGAATATGAATTTGGTACTTTTTCCAATTTCGAACACTTAAAGGGTAAAAATCGTAACTATTCTTGGTACTTTTTTTGTGCAAAACATTTTTCTCCGTTCATTGACATATTCGTACTTAATTATGAGCTCTCACTTCAATACTGAAATTTTTGATAACTAAATCGGGGAAAAAAATAGTACCAAAAAGGGGAGATACGGGAAATTTATGTTTTTCTTTAGCTTTTTGTTTCTGCAACTGGTATTTTTTTATTGTCGTTAATATTGGACCTTAAAACATAAGATTCAACATGCAATGCCCTGAGTGGATAAGAATTTAGAAGATGGAATTTTTTGGTACTTTTTTATTCTTTGATTGGTACTTTTTTAATTTCCGTTAATATTGGACCTAGAAACATAAAATTAAACATGCAAGGTCCTGAGTGGATTAGAACCTGAAAGAGAGCTTTTAGGTACTTTTTTTGTTCATCAATCGGTACTTTTTGAATATCCGTTAGTATTGGACCTAGAAACATAAAATTCAACATGCAAGGTCATGTGGTCCTTTTTTACAAAATATTTGTCTCCATTCATTGGCATATTCGTACTTAATTATGGGCTCCCACCACAACACTGAAATGTTTCATACATAAATGGGGTGAAACAAGTATCAAAACGGATAATACGGGAAATTAACTAACTTTCATTTGCTTTTGTGTTATACGAGTGGTACTTTTTGAATTTTCTATAATATTGAACTTAGAAACACAAAATAATAGGTGCAAAGTCCTGTGTAAATATCAACCTATGAGATAAAAGTTTTGGATTTTTTTTGCTAAAACATAGATACATATTCTTTGGCATATAAATATGTTCATGAAATAAAAAGCCCGATTAAAAAGTAGCGGGTTAAATGCTTGAATTTAAACAAGTTTAAGCCTAGAAAAGTAAACTTTGGCATAAAAATATGTCCACGAATATAAGGAGACGCTAACGAAGTAGCGGGTTAAATGCTAGTTTTTTATATTTTTGTTTTTAGTTAAATTAAAAAACGACTTTTTATGGATTTTTTTTCAGTTTTTAGTGCATATTTTTATTTTGTTTGTGCTTATTTTGAATTATTAATTGCATATTTTAACCCCTTTTTCGATTTTTTAGTGCATGAAAATCTCAACCCTAGTGTAATCAAATTGCTACGTTTTATAATGGAAAAGGTTCGTAAGCTCTTTATCCCTATACTCATGTTTTAGGGAATCTTTAATAAAAATTCGTATTTATTAGAAGTACCTAAGAACATCACTAACTATTTTATTAATGACCAAAAACAATTTCCATATCGCCACGTTTGGCGAGAAATCGCAATATGAGACAGCCCTGTTCATTACTACAAAATAGTCGTTTGTTGAGATAAATTGACGATTTGGGACAATAAGAAAATCAGAAAAAGAGGAGATAAAACCCAATTGACACTCTTATTACACACAGCAACAGATAATAGCGATCTCATAAATTTCGTTAAATAATTCTTATGCTAAGTTCACACTTAGGTTTTTAAACGCGTTTAAGCAAAATGTTGATTTAGCTAATCAAAGCCGTTCACATTACATTTGAGATGATTAAGATGACAGATGATTAAGAAAAAAAAAACACAACAAACACACAAAAAAACAACAAACAAATTTATATTTCTTTAAAGTATTAAAAATGGATAAAACACTTTTAAAAAGTTATCTGAAGATTATTTTAATCATTTTAATGATGAAATTGTGTAAATTTATGAATTATTTAAGGAAAAAAATAAAAACATTAAGCAGAAATCTTGGCCGGTTGTACACGATCATGTTGGCGATTCCACATTTGAGGTATGTTCAGTGGATTCTATGTGATTTATGAAGTGATTTAGTTGTAATCATGTCAATTTGAAGTGATTAACAAATCACTTCAATGTATGGGTAATCATCTAGATTTTGAAGTGATTAGAGCTTAATCACGTTCGAACTGCTTAAACGCGTTTAAGAAGCCAAATGTGAACATACTATTAACTAAAAATTTTTAAAAATTTCTAAAGGCCTTGCAACTTTTTGATCTACCGGAAATTTTTATCATTTAATTCCCATTCACAAACTCCCAGTAACAAAAATGAAACGCGACAGCTTATTTATTCATGTTTTTTTTTTGGTTATTGATTGGTTGTTGCATAAAAAACAGCAGTGAAAAACGCGTATTTCTTTTTATTATTATGCTTTCGGATAAAATATTTAAATTTTATTTTGCTTATTTCACAACATGCCCTCTCCAGCTTTTAAATCTGTTTGTGTGTGTCCAATTCACCTGTTTAAGCGCCACTCAAATTTTATTTTACAAAAAAAAAATTTAAATTTATTTATAACGTAGTTGTTGCACAATTTCCATTTAAAGTTTTTGTTGCAATAGTTGTTGTTATCATGTAAACACATTAAAGTTGTTGCATTGAAATCGAACTGAGAGCACAATGCGGACACTTACATGCAAAAAAATTAAAAAAAAAAAATAAATAAATAAGATAAAAATGGCTAAAAAGCGGTAAAAATAAAAGCAAAAGGGAAAATATTGTTTTATCGACCATTTGCCATCTCATTACCTTGTCAATTTTTGTTAAAATCTCCAAACTGCTTGTGCAGCTACGTAGACAAAAATGTTGTAGGGATTTAAAAGAGTGAATTTATGGGATAAAAAATACTGGTGATTAATTGCAAAAAGTCTCACAACCTATAGAATATTTGCAAAAAGTATTTCTAAAATAATTCACTAAAACTGTGGTCATATTGAAGAGTAGCTTAAGTCGATATAAGACGGACTGGAGTTAAAAAAAGTAAGATCTTCTGGAATAATTAAAAATTTGAAGTTGTTTAAAATACTATAATATACAGACTTAAAGCTTAAAAGTACTCGTATAAAACTTCAATAAAACTGAGGATATCTCGAAACCACAATATTCGACATAAGCTACTTTTCCTTATTGGCTCAGAAATATAGAAACGAATAAAGAGTATATGATAACACTGACGAATACCAATGCGGATTTCGGAGAAACCGTTCAACAATTGATCAAGGCTTCATCATCACACAGATCTTTGAACAATGTTATGAATATAACATAGATTACACTGCTAATTCATCGACTTTAAGCAGGCTTTTGATAGATTGCATAGACAGCAAATTGCAAAAGTTGTGATACAAGGTGAACTCTCTGAACCTCTTGATCTTATAGCCGGTGTTAAACAGGGAGACGCTCTATCCTCTCTTGTATTTAACCTTCTACTGCATACCAAAGTAGATGATGGTAATCCAGGCTGCACAATATTTAACAAATCCATTCAAATTTGCGCGTATGCTGATGAAATTTTGATAATGTCTAGAAACAAATCCTACCTTATAGATACATTTAAACAACTTGAAAGAGCTACTCGCTCAACTGGCCTGGAAATTAACATAAACAAAACGAAATATTTGTTAAAGTCGCCTAACAACGAGAATGTAACAGATCTAACCTTTGAACCGTATACATTTGAAGCCGTGCAACAATTTTATTATCTTGGTGTGATATTAAGCTCTCACAATGACACAACAGCTGCAATTCAAAATCGAATTCAAGCAAAAAATAAAGCTTGGTTTTTACATTTAAAATTATTTAAATCAAAGCTCCTATAACGTCAGAATAAGGCTCGACTGTATAGATCTCTTATAAGACCAATTTTAACTTACGGATGCGAACTGTGGACGCTTAAAGCATTTGATGTGAACCAGCTGCTTTGTTTCAAAAGCAGAATACTTCGTAAAATGTTTGGTCCGATCAGAATTAGTGAAGACAATTATCGAATACGATTCAACAACGAACTAGATATGCTGAGCAGATATGAGCAGTAAAGTGTTGTAAGATACATAAAGGCCCAGAGAATTCAATGGTTAGACCATGTAATAAGAATGCCCGAAGAAAGAGTGATGAAAAAGAGATATCAACAGATCCCGGAAGGCTCTAGAAGAAAGGATAGACCCAGAAAAAGGTGAAAGACAGACGTAGTGAATGTACTGAGAAAACTTAATGTCTCAAACTGGGTTGATAGAGCGGCAGATAGCAATAGTTGGCGAAAACTTGTGACTCAAGCAATGGTCCATCCCGGGCTTGAAAGGAGTCTGATAAGCTCCAATATTTTGGTGATCTGCTAATTTTAAGCCCCCCAGATAAGCTTCAGTTATTGACTGCAACTACATCACGCAAAAGCTTAGCGACAACACCAGAGAGAATGATGCCGAGCAAAATAGGTTAATTCCGAGTTTAAATTTCGTTGATAAAAAAGGTACTGAAGGAAATTTTTTAACTATACCACCATGTAATTTGCACGCCGCAGGTATCCTCTCAATCAGTGTTCGAAAATAGACAGAACATTACTCAGAGTACGGCTTACACATCCATAACGATATTTTTTTTAGTGTTTGTGTATTAAGACACAATCCTTAATTATATTGTGTTCTGTTTTTTTTAACAGTGATACTGTAGACAAACATTGCATTTTAATGTTTCATAATGTTTTTTTTTACATTAATAAGGGAATAAGAAAACATAAAATTTTAGCAACGACCACAGCAAAAACAGATTGTGTGTATATTGTGTACATGTTATGCATATGTTAAATTTTTTGCTGCCTTTTTTTGTAAAACATTTGTGATTTTCTTAACCAGCCAGAAGGGCGCTAAGCACAACTGAAGTGAACGAACAGTAAAGTGCTCAACCGAACACAAAAGATGTTTGTGGTTGAAAAAAAAACAGAACGCATTAAAATGTTCTCATATTTATGTTGAGTTGGATTAGTATCGTTTTATTTTGTGTGCGAAGATCACAAACATAGAAACGTTTTTTTTAACCGAACCATAAAGTGCAGTATATAATGTTTATTTTCGAACACTGCTCTCAATACTTTTAAGTGTTGATTACGTGTTAAAGTTTGTCAACTCGTTTAATAGTTAATATTTCACTAGTTCATTAAATACCCATTAGGGCACCATACACTATCAAAAAGCTTGATGTCAAGCTCGTGTACGTGTGGTGGACGTAATATCTTAATTGGTTTGATTTTTCATCAAGTGTTCCCTGCAAATAATACGACTAGTCATACACAAAGCCCATAAGGGACAAGCATTAGTCCAAAGGTAACCGAAATGTGTTAAAAAAAACATGGTCTATTTAACATTACGATGTCCTAGGGCTGAACCATTTAACCCAGCCTTACATTACAATGAAGTAGTCTTAAAACTACTCCATGTTCATACATACTCCCTGTGGACTAGTTTTGAAACTTTTCCATGGTATACTCAGAGGATTAGTTTTGAAATCGTTAAAAAAAAACATGTCGTTTAAAAACGAAAACATGTCGTTTCACTACCCAGTAAAAACTTCGCCTACTTTTTTAAAATAAATATCTTCTTTCACTCATTAATTAGTAGATTTCTTCTTAATACCCAGTAAAAACTTCGCCTTCACAATAATGTGTTGAGTAATCAGAAAAACATAAGAGCACTACTTACAATTCTACTGAAAGAACCAATGAATTTTACAAGGGATGCCCCAAAATGAACGCATTCAAAAGCAAGTCATTATTTTTTTACTTTAATACATCTAGAAAAAATTAGTTATTGAAGTTGTTATCGATGTAGTTTTAGAAGAAAGCTACTAAATAATGAGTTAAAGAAGCTATTCATTTTGAAAAATGCGTTCATTTTGGGACATCCCTTGTAAAATTCATTGGTTCTTTCAGTAGAATTGTAAGTAGTGCTATTATGATTTTCTGATTACTCAACACATTATTTTGTAGGCAAAGTTTTTACTGGGTAATAACTACCCAGTAAAAACTTCGCTTACTTTTTCAAAATGAATAGCTTCTTTAATTCATTATTTAGTAGCTTTCTTCTATAACTACATCTATAACAACTTCAATAACTACTTTTTTCTGGATGTAATTAAGTTAAAAAATAATGACTTGCTTTTGAATGCGTTCATTTTGGGACATCCCTTGTAAATTTCATTGGTTCTCTCAGTAGAATTGTAAGTAGTGCTCTTATGTTTTTCTGATTACTCAACACATTATTTTGTAGGCGAAGTTTTTACTGGGTATAAATACTTCTATAACTATTTATTTTTCAGCTGTATGTAGATCAAAAGTAATGAATTACTTTGTAATGAATTGGAAGTAGTATTTTTACTTTTTCCTGATTACTTAACACATTATTTTGTAGGCGAAGTTTTTATTGGGTACAAACTCTTTTTTAACAATGATATAATTTATAAATGCATTACACTGGACCATGTTGTAAGTAGTCCATTTTATCTAAAATGTAATGAGTAGTCCAATTTTATTTGCATAGTTGTCGGTGTCGCACATATATACATTTTCGCTAATACTACCACAGCGTTTGATAGTATGAGTGTATGGTGCCCTCCACATCAATAAATCGCTTACAAATATTTTGCAAAAATTGACAAAAGTTGTTCTACATGGATAAAGATTTTGGTATCTAGACAGATAATATCGCCTTTGCAAGCTTAGCCCTAAAACTTACTTAATTTCTTTTTTGTAAGCTCTCAACTTAATTTAGGTAGCAAACAATTTTCATCTACTGAAAAATACCTAGAAATTCTGGCTCTTTTATTTATATAATTGTGCATAATTTGATGTGTAATCAGAGAATTGCAATGTGTCTTTTTGAAAAAGTACTCGAAGATATTGAGGAAGAGAAATCGGGTATTCTAATTCTATGACTGCTGGGTATACTGTAAAATGGTTGCGCTAATAGCATTTGTGAAGTAAATAGGGTGTTCAATCGATCAATTTTAGACAATTAATTGTTCGAATAATTTAAAATATCTAATTTCGATTAAAGAATTAATCGAAGAATTTATACCGATTAATCGAATGATAATAATATATAGTTTTTCTGTTAAAAGTATATTTTTTTTAAAGTTTTAAGTCGAATAAACATGTATGTGTAAAATGTATGTGTCTGTTGGAATTAAAAAAAAAAAAACAGTCATGTTTAGTGAGTAATTAAGCTTTTATTTTTGTTACATTTTTCAACACAACTTATTAATTCATTTCACAAAAGAAAAAACGACAAAAGTAGGTATGTGACATCAAAGATTGATATTAATTTATCTGGTATGTTCTAGAAATCGAAATGAAGTGAGATTGAAATCGAACGATAATTCAAATTCAATTACTATTTACAAAAAATGAACCTAGTTTTTCGTGGTTTTAAGTGTTGTCCCTTAAAGAATTAAGTAGATAAAATTTAATATTTCTATTAACTTTCATTACAGGGTTGTTTTTAAAATTTGCTCGATTTTAAATCCACTTTACTTACATTTCTAGAACACGCCCGTATTTTTTAACAACATAGTTCATGCGTTTCTCTCTTTAGAATGATTTTGGTTTAAGAATATTGTACGAAGAATATATCAAATAATGCTAAATGTAACAGGTGTCCGAAAATGTATTAATATAAATGTGCTTCAACAACTTCACTAACTTACCACTTACACTTACACTGTGACTATAACATAATACTTAAAGAAGATGCTCCATCAACAAAATCAAAGGGGCTACAAGTGGTCCAATGAATAAATATTTTAAACAAGATACTTCGATCGATTCTCTAGAGGAAATTATTTGCAGAAGCATAGCAGAGGATGGAATGTCCGTGAAAAGTTTCAAAAAATTCAAAGTTATATTGACCCTTTTAAAAGCTAAGTGCCCGAAAGTAAAGAAACAATTTGGACAGTTATCGAAAAAAATCTCGTAATTTATAAATTTTCTGGATTTAGAATTGTTCGATTAATCGATTCATTTTAAAATTTTATTCGTTTAATCGAAAAAGTTAAAAATGCCAATAATCGATTAATTGTTTAATTGAACAAAAATAAAACCGGATTAATTGAACACGCTAGTAGTAATCCATAAAAAAAATAACGAAGATCATTGAAATAAAATGTATGTCTACAGAACCATTACAATTGTTCTGTTTCACAACGAACAACAGAACACTACATATATCGCTCCTTTATTGCAACATAGTCATATCTCAAAAAAAAAAAAAAAAAAAAAAAACTTGGCAAAATGCGATTAAAGTTTTCATAATGTACCTTTAAGCAAAATGTTGATTAAGTTAATCAAAGCCGTTCACATAACATTTGAGATGATTAAGATGACAGATGATTAAGAAAAAAAAACAACAAACAAATTTATATTTCTTTAAAGTATTAAAAATGGATAAAAACACTTTTATAAAGTTATCAGAAGATTATTTTAATCATTATAATCGTGAAATTGTGAAAATTTATGAATTATTTAAGGAAAAAAATAAAAACATTATGCAGAAATCGTGGCCGGTTGTACACGATCATGTTGGCGATTCTACATTTGAGGTATGTTCAGTGGATTCTATGTGATTTATAAAGTGATTTAGTTGTTATCATGTCAATTTGAAGTGATTAACAAATCACTTCAATCCAAATGTGAACATACTATAAGATTTCGTTTCTGGGCGTGTGAACCGTAAGCTAAATACTGTTCTGTTTATTTTCGAACCCTAAATTTTACTATGCTATAAACTAAGCTCCTACCATTTTTATAAATTCACTCTTTCACAACTCTACATCCTCTCTACTTTGCACAAAACACAATTGCATGTTGTTGCACTTTATTTTATATACACATTTTTTTTAAAACTGACTTCTGCTTCGGCCTTTGGTTCTGGTCTTATTCAATTTGCTGCTGCATTGTCGTTTATAAGGGGAAAAAATGCAGAATGTCATTACTGATTGAGTTCTACAATACCCATTCATGCATGTGTTTAATTGACGGCATGTAATGAAATTCAATTAACACACCATAATGTGGACACATTCTATAAACGGCATATTTTTATAAACATCCATATTTACGTTCGTACATAGAGAGAAGCAACATCTATCGAACCACTAATCCCTGCAAGGGACGAACATTCACTAATTTACGATTATAATATAAAATGTTTATGACAGTTTTGGACATTTTCTTTCTCAAAATTTTGTCTATTGTGCTAAGGTAACAAAATGTTTCCTGTATTACGTTGACGCAAGTGCATATGGGATGGGAAATAGCTTTCCTGATTTTGTAATAAGTTTCACAAGGACTACGACGCACAGTTCGTTGTTTCCATCTAACGATGGAACAAAAATAGAAGGAGTTGACGCAGACTTTTGAGATATCGTGCATTACTTACATTTACGTAAGTGAAGACAAATGAAAATTGTGAAAAAAACGGACTAAGGACACGCCTACCGCGTATGTTCTAAATAGTAAATATTTTTGTATTTGCTATTTTGCTCAACACAAAATGTGTAAACTTATCGCGCTTTTTACTGCAATTGTGAAACGGACTTTTGGTCCTGTCAAGTGTCTTTTGAAGAAAATATGAAATTATTTTTACAAAAATTATCCGAATTTCATAAAAGTTGTTAAAAATCTAATAATACAGTAGTGACATTTACTAAAATTAAGTGCCGTTTTTGGACAACGACGCACACTGTGAAAAATGCCAATTTAGCGGCGGAAAACTAATAAAAATAAACTTATAGTCTGATCGCCAAAAAATGTATGGATGAATTACGATCTAGGATGTTGGCTATAAGTTCCGTAAAAAATTAGGCAGCTTTGTTTTTCACAATAGTCTGATCAACAAAAAATATATGTATGAGTTATAGGGATTGATGGACTTACGCTATAAAAATTATGCAGACATTTTTACACAGTGGGTGCCATATGTTGATAGATAAGAACTCTTTTGACGATAAAATTTTTTAGTCGACAACTGACAGCTTGCAAAAATATCCTACATGCAGTAGTATTCCAAAATAAGTTTTAAGTTAAACACAAATTAGCACTTTTAATTTACAATTAATTTTATTTAAACAAGCTTAACAATGATAAATATTGAAATTTTTTTCACAATCAAAAAGTAATTTCAATTTTTGGGAATACAAAATTTTAATTTCAAAAGATTTTGTTATTCGTGCTTAATTCCCAGTTTTTATTATTGATAAAAACACTTGAAATTTATTGTTGATGGGATAAGCTATTCCTATGCGCATTTCACGCTTAACAGTTTTATTTGGTTTAATATCTTCAGTTTTTCTAAAATCTTTATGGATGAAGTTTCCTGATGATCTTAAGCAACTAGTGAAATGCGCATAGGAATAGTTTATCCCATCAACAATAAATTTCAAGTGTTTTTATCAATAATAAAAACTGGGAATTAAGCACGAATAACAAAATCTTTTGAAATTTTTTTTCACAACGTTACGCGCTTAGTCACTTTCGAATTCTGAATCTTTTTGGATACTAGATTTAAATAATAAATCTTGTACGGTTTGAGTGTTTATATGATGTCTTTGACGATAACGATGATACAACGGAGTCTTAGGAATAAAGTAACGAATTAAATAGATCCCTCATGGTCAACTCGCGAGATACTGTTCTAATCCTATAATTCTGCTTCCTCTAAAACCATTAAAATGGGCAAAGATACAGATTTTATTATTTCAGCACCATGAATTAAGATGTTATTTAAATTGGAATGCATGCTGTTCCAAATAAAATGCAAAAAAATTAATATTGTATTTCAAGGCATTGAAAACGATTACTTTCGCCCATTTGGAAATTTACAAATTTTAGAAAAATACTATCAGTATTTTAGGAGTTTATAGGTAACAAACAAATGAACATGAATAGCACATCATTATTATTTTTGTTTAAAGATTTTTGCTTTTCTCATCTGAAACCATCTGTGCATGATTTCATGCAGTTTTCAAAAGAAACCATCACTCAAATGGGGTTTCTTTTTTGGAATGTATTATTTTTTTTTTTATCGAAATCATTCACAGAAATATTAGGGCGCAAAAATTATCCAAATATGTTTTTGAAAAAAAAACTAATTTTTTGTTCAATAATTTTTTAGAAAGTGGCAACGCTGCTTAAATAACAAAATCATTAGTGGATTTCAGTGTTTGGTGCAAAGGGTTTTAAAAAAGAGCAAATGCAAAATATTGTAGTTTTCTTTTTAAATTTAACGGAAACTCTGTGTATTTTGTTGTTGGATTAACCAAAAGAGCTACACTGAACTAAAAATCCAATGAAAATGTACGTAAAGAAAAATTTATTAAAATATTTTCGTTGGCTCAACGAATTATTCGTTAATATAATGAAAATTTAGGTATTTTACACTATTATTGTATACATTAAATTTTCTACTGAAAACATGAGGCACAAAAGGACATCAACTTAGCATTTACACCTGAAAGTGGATTTCTTGAAAGTTGCAATACACTCACACTTTTCCACTAATGCGCACATAATTTTTGTACTTTCAGCCCATCGGCTGGAAACCCCAGGTAAGCAAAAAAAAGAATACAATTTCTTAAAAAAGGTCGTGTAATATTGTTTGTCTAATATGTTTTAACTGCCATCACGGATAATAGAGGTAATCACGGTTAATCGAAACAAACTATTGGAAAACATTGCAAACAAAACACCATCGACTGATCTTTGGCCATCACGGTCGGGGTTACTTTTTCTCTTGTGCGACCAATGAAGTCAGAAAAAATATATTAATACGTCTTAGAACTTTTTATGATCGATTTGTTAGTTCATATTTTACTCTTTAAATTAACATATATAAGCTAAAAAGCATTTTTGCAGCATATTTTTTTAGTTTCTGATACTTGTTGGATTTTTTTAATTCTAACAAGTTCGGAAAAAAATGAATAAAATAAACCAGATGGCTTTTCTATTTAGACCCACATAAAATAGATGTATAACACACAGAAATATTGGTGGATCTAGACTTTTTAGTAAACCGATTGTCTAAGAATCAGTTTCTGAATCGGTCTAGCTAAATGTGAGTCCGTGTAAACTTTGTGTGCAGATTACATATAGCAATTTTGGAGATGATTTAAAATTGAATTCAGTATGTTTTCGTTATAAGGTCCAATCCTATGGAAAAGTGGTAAATTCGATTTATAAATTCACATAGTCCCCATACCAACTTCACTTCGGAATAGTAGTCAATAACCACTTACTTATAATGGTATTAACCCTTAATTCGGGCCAAAAATATTTATTTCAAAATCTTCTTACCAAATTTTTTTAGAACCGATTCAAATCTTACCGAAGCTTCCATACAAACAGCACTGCCGAAAATGCCAAAACTTTCTTAAAATTTTCAGTGTTGATATGTTTGACTTTTATAATAGCTACTTTGCAATGGCAATAGTAGGTCCTGAATTGACTCATATGCATATGTCTCCCTAAAATCACTTTATTTGGAGGAATAAAATTAACAAACCAAATTGAGTAATAGGGAGATCTGAAAATTTAAAACTATAAGAAAGATCGAATTTTTTATTAGCTCTTTTAGAAAACTCATGACTGGTAATCAAACTTTTCATTAATGGTGTTTTCTTTTCTACAAAAAATGTGACATTTTATTTAAAAAAAATGCAATTTGGTGTCTGTTTCCTAAAAATTTTGCTCCCGAAAATGATGAGTTTTTTAGAATAAAACAAGTTACCCTTTTTGGGAGCAAAATTTTTAAGAAACAGACACTATATTGCAATTTTTTTAAAATAAAATGTCACATTTTTTGTAGAAAAGAAAACACCATTAGTTCTTCCTATATTTTTTAAAATAAATATTTTACCTTTTAACCACTTTCCACCAAAAGAGACCGCTATAAAATAATTGTAAATGAAAATTATCTTGAATTGACAATCATTATCTTTCCTGTCATCACATTCAGCAAATATTTTCTTGCCTTCCATTCCAAAAAAAAAAAAAAAAAAAAAAAAAAAAAAATATAAAATTTTCATCAATAAATAAAATAAAGACAAAAACAGTCCTGCTATCAGTTAGTCATTCAGTCAGCCATTCATCATCCATTTACTTGTAGGCCGAAAAGGATGTGACATTAAAAACATTCAAAGTGATAAGTTTGCCGCTGAATTATTTAAAATTTACTGCTTGTTGTCCTTTAACGATAAGAACTCTATCGAAAAAAATTGATGTCAGTTTTTTTTGTCAAGACAAGGAGAATTGTGTAAATACAAATTGCCAATAAACGCATATGCACAGAGGACAATAAGAAAACAAATAAATAATACATTTAAGAAACCGTTTTTATATTTTTTAATTGCGAATGCTTTGAACGATACAGGAAAAACAAGAAAAAGTGCCATCTTTGGCTGTGCCGAATCTTTGGTACACTCTATAGGAAGAAAGAATACTTTAGTAGTGGGCTCTTAAAGGGATATTTGATAAATTGTGTATATTAAAATTGAAGGACAATTGAAGGCAGACATCATTAGCTGAATTATAAGTATTTTTTTTTTTTTAATATTAAAAATCGCTTTTTTTTCAAAAGGCAAATAGATAAAAATAAGCTTAATTTCTGATCGCTAATATAACCTTACCAAATTTATAGTTTTGCACTAAATATCAATTTTTTCTATGATAAACTATAATCGATATTTTCTCGAAAACTCTGATTGCTAAAGTAAAAACCATAGATGGGGGTAGTGCACTCATTTTGCAGTTTCAACTCACACTTAGTCTGCTTTCACACGTTTCATCTTTTAATGCTCAACTCCTATGTTTTTAGGTGAGGGAAGAAAGAAGAAAGGGGGTTAGTACGGAGATGCCTGTACTCGGTCAGTACGCTTTGTGTTTTTTATGCGTTGGTATATGCACAACGATGGCTGCGTGTAATTTTTTCTTTTCTTTTTCTCTTTGATTTGCTGTTATTAAAATTATTGTTGTTTTGAAGCGTAAAAAGTTGAAGCCCGTTGCTGCGTGTGATTAAATTGGCATCTTTAAAAGGGAATTGAAAAGAAGTTGAGCATCAAAAGATGAAACGTGTAAATTCAGACTTAGTGATAGTGCAAAAATATTGCAATTATTTTGTTGATGTTCTATTACTATTACTAAAAATCAAAAAGTTTTTCCTGGTATTTTTTTAAATTTTAGTAAGACAATACTTGTATGCAGCTTTTTTGAGTGCATGTCCAAATTTTGCACTACAACAATCATCACTAAAGCTGGTAAAAAAGAGTGCAAACTAATTTTTTTGCAGTTTTATTTAGTGATAGTGCACTGCTGATTTAAATCAATATTTAGTGCACTACCCCCAACTATGGTAAAAACAAGCTTAATCACAGCGGATTTTGATAAATAAAGCGTTTTCCGCAAAAATAAAGTTTTCCATGTAAATATCGATTTTTTATAAAAGAACAATTTTTTTTATGAAAATAATGATTTTCAACAAATTGCGATCTTTGCTAAATACAAATAATTTTTATAAAAGAAAAACCTTTTCTTTTTGATCAAATTTGAGGTTTCCGGTCAACACCTCGTTTAATAAATGAACAATTTTTTATAGTTTTTTTTATTAAAATAAAAAATATTTTTTTGTTGTACCAAATCTAATGAATAAAATTTTCTACAGCTATAGCTGAATTTGACTATCTTTGGCCCAGTTTGAAATACCATATGGGCATTTCCACAGAAATGTCAACCGCAGCCAAATAATTCAAAGTCTATAAAAGTATGTTGTTTTAACATATTTTTATAGGGAATCTATCAACTCTCAATGATTTAAACAAATTTTACATTTATTCATAACACACTTAGAAATATTCAAATGCAAAGTCGAACAAGTGAAAAAGTTCTGTTTTGAACATTTCTATTGCATGTTTTGTTTTGCTAAATGATCTTAATGAGAAACATTATGAATTGACAATTGCTTTTTAAATCTCAGTTTATATTCAAACAATAAAGAAAAAATGTAAACGGAAGGATGCGATTGCCAGTTACGGCAAATGTTTTCTTTGTTTTACCGTATATTTCGATGTAGCGTGCGACATTGAAAAAGAACATTTGTTATCAGTGCGTCGAGGGTATTTGCACAATGCGTTTCAAATATTAGTAACAAACAGATATTTTTATTGCAAATTTAATTTAAAAAATTTTGCTGGAAAATAATCAGTGCTTTTTTCTTGGTACTTATTTTAAGTTTGTAGCTTGCGACATCGTAAGTGTAAAATGCATAAATTCAAAAAATTTTTTTTTCCTAAAATATCTTTATTTGCGATGGCCAACAACTACAAGCATAAAGGACAGCTTATTCCATTAAAAAAACTTTATTTGAGACAAGCAATACTATTTTCAGTTAAGATAGTTTTTGTTTTATATTTGTATATTTCAATAATTAGTATTGTGGTTATTTTGTTGAACTATTTATGGTTTTTAATTCCAATTTTTAATATTTTTAATTAGGCTTAAGTTCATCAAATTTAATTTTCATTAAATTATTTTTATGAAGAAAGGAATTTTACAACATGAAAATTAATAAAAATGTCATGGTAACCTGCCGGCTGCGTTTCGAGCCCCGGCCACGGTCAAAAATGAAAGATTTTCAATAACAATTTTAATTAATTTCCATGTTGTAAAATTCCTTTCTTCATAAAAATAATTTAATGAAAATTAAATTTGATGAACTTAAGCCTAATTAAAAATATTAAAAATTTGGATTTGTATTTTTCTTTATAAGATTATAACTTTTGTTGAGAAAATTAATATTTTGAATGAATTTAAAATAATGTAGAATCATCTTACGCATGTCTAATTACATAAAAAGTAAAAACATAAACATAAAAGTATGATGAAACAATATGTCGCATGCAACATGTAGCGTGCGACAGTGATTAAAATTAAATAAAAAATAAACTCCACAATATTTTTGAATTAAATAAAAACCATTATTAAGATACATCAATGCATAATATTTTAAATTTAGTCGCATTAAAATATTTTATCAGGTTTCGCTGAAATCAGTGTTTGAACTGTTTGCCGTAAAAACAACTTCTGTTTTTGTCGCATGCAAATGCCTTGGGTTTTTTTTAATTTTCTTGAAAACGAACAATTGCTCAAAATCAACCTAAGCACAAATTAAAGTGCTACTCAAGAGCTATACGTTTCGCCTTTTGTCACAATAAAATTAATGTTTTGGTTTATGTTTCTTTTCACTTTTAAGGCGTACGAATGTCGCATTCGACATTGGAGAAATGCCAATATTTGATTAAAAATCAATTTCCCTTACAGAACTCATATACAAACTATAATTTACTATGAACCGAACGAATTTCTAACAATATTTTTTATAACCGCATCACAATAGTGGATGTTCGGCGTTTTCGCTGATGTTTGTAACACTTAAAATATTAGCTCTAGACCCTCCTTTAAGTATTCCGATCGCAATTTTGGAGATAATTTGGCACATAAGCTCTAATTAGCACAATTACCAAGCCTATTGAAAATTGGGTGAATCGTTAGATAATTTCACATAGCCCTCATACAAGCTTCTTTCCGGAATAGGGTCTTTGTGCTCATTAACCATCTTGTTATCGAGTCATTATCGTAAAAAAAAACTTAGACGACATAATTTTCTTTTATTTAATAAATGACTTTTTTGGCAACACTTGCATTATCTTCTAAAATGTCCAGGTCACATAAGGTACTGTTACGATTTTATAGCAAAACCAATTTTATCTTAAGCGACAACCTTCATACAAAACTTTTATGATATTAAATAAAAAAAACCTTCTCCTGTAAAATTTTGTTTTTGTCGCTTAAGCTTTTTTTTTTGCGGAAATGACTCGGTATGTTAATATTAAGATTTACCTTCCATACAAATAATACTCCCGAAAATAGCTTTTAATGGCATAATTTCCCTACAAATGTTGGTATTAACATACAAATTGGCGATAATAACTTTTACGATCAGGGACCGAAAATAACAGTTATATTGGAATTTTAAAACAAAAAAAGCATCAAGAAGTAAATGTCGAAAAACTGATTCAAGTATACCATATTGATCCTTATAAACTTGTCTATGATAAAATATATTGATTTTTATAATTTTGATTTTTATTGTTTCGATCAAAATTAACAGTTATTTTTTGATTTTTATTTTTTTTGAACAAAAATAACAGTTCATTTTGATTTCTATTTGTTTAAACAAAAATAACAGTTATTTTTTGATTTTTATTTTTTTGAAAAAATAATTGTTATTTATGTTCAAAAAAATAAAAATCAAAAAATAATCGTTATTTTTGTTCAAAAAAATAAAAATCAAAAATAACTGTTCTTTTTGTTCAAAAAAATAAAAATCAAAAAATAACTGTTTTCATCTGACTTTTATGAAAAAAGGAATAACTGTTACGGTCCCTGTTTACGATAGCTACTATGTGATGACAAACACACAAACCTACAGAAAGAAAAAACTCGTATTAAATTGAATTTTTTCCCTCCTTATTTTTAGTACAAGTCGTACTCAACACTTAAAAGTACTTAAAACAATCAAAATGGGATAACTTTCGAGAACCAATATGCGTGCATACGCGTGTTTTTGTAAAATTTTGTTGTAGAAACAACAACAACACTACAAAAAAAGGTAAAAACGATTTAATATTTTTGTATAGTAAGAACAAAATTACAAGAATAAAAATATAGATTATTTTTATGTTTAAAGAGTAACATAAGAAGAAATAATTCCCATATTCTATTTGTTAAAATTATTTAGGTTAATACAACAAATTTTCAAAATAAAATGATTACGAAAACCATAGTTGCTGGTGTCTTATAATTTGGAGTTAATCTGTAAACAAAGCGCGAAATACAACAAAAGTGTAATAAACATGTGTAACGGGTAAGTAAAATAATAATATTCTCTCTGTTTCTGTGGGGTTATTGTTTAGGTTAGAATCAATCTAAACTCACTTTCGGTTTATTTCAAGTACGAATCGAAAATCTAAATTCTTAGAAATTCTGGAATCAAGCACAGTTCGAGATTAATTTTATCTCACTCTTAATTAGGACAATCCTGTTTTCGGATTATTTTAAATAGCACTCAAATAAACCGTGCCTGAATCAAGCATTCCGAACATGATTAAAGAAATCCGCACTTACCGTACTATTAAGACCGCTTGATTATCACTTAAAATCATTATATATCTCATATAGATACAGATATTTAAATAATTTTTGGCATAAAGAGCTTTTACATAAATCATTACCTCATAACATGACTATGCTCTGGCGGGTTCATGACTGCTCATAGGTCCAAAATAGGGTACACTTTTTTTGTTTTTAAAAACTTAGGTGTAGGTTATCATATGGCCAGCCTTGACCGACTGTACTTTCTTACTTGCTGAAAATTATTAGTTAATATTGCTAAATGTCGATATCGCAAGGTAAGTGATTATTTATAAAATAAGCTTGAAAACAAAAGAATCAAAAATGTTGATAAAATTAATAAATTTCTTTGGAAACCCCCTAAAAAAACTGTTAAAAAATTATAATTTATTAAGTAGCTTCATATTCAAATTCTTAGAAAAAAAATAAAAAACTGCTTAAAATAAACTGAGATCATTGATTTACTTTTGTCAAATTATTCTACAGCTGACACTCAATTTCTTTTTTCCTTCAATCTTAAGCACCTCATTAAAACCAACTTAAAGGAAACATTTAACTTCCACGCTTTCTTTCATCGTTTTTATTGGCATTTTGTAATTAGTTTTATTTATTTTCTTAATTTGCATTTCGATTTTAAATAACAAAGTCTTTCTTTTTCACTCGGTTTGTTTTGTTTTGTTTTTTTTTTTTTTATGTAAATAATCGTCTGACATGCCTGTTTGTGTAAACAAACTTTCTTATAAGATGTTTAAATTAAAAATCAACATCTTTGAAATAAATCTTGTTCAGCTCGTAAATCTTGTTCAGAAACAAACTGAACAAAAAAGGTTCATTCAACTTTTGACACAGATTTCTTATTTAAAAGCCAGACAAAAACAGCAACAAAAACTACAATTACAAAAAAGCACTTATGCGAATACAGGCATTAAAATCCATTAAACTACCGGTTAAATTATCAACAGCGTAAATTTTTATTTATTTATTTAATGTCACGTTTCGGCATCAAAGAAATGAGAAAAAAAAATTAACAACAAAAACTAGACAAAAACTTCAAAAGATCCCAGTACCACGACAACAACTCAAGGTAAACAAGTCTGTCACACACAAAGTCAAATAGTGGCAAAAACCGAAAAAAAACAAATACAACATGCTGATTAAAAGTAACATAAACTTAAAAAAAGCAACGACAGTTTGTTGTGTTTAACAATTAACATATGTTATACCATATACCAATTTTTTTTTTTAAATTGCGCCATTGTGCAGATGATAGTATTAAGACAAAGTCGTTTTAATCATTTTAAGACCTTTAAAAAAATTTGGCAGGAGTAATTTTTATATGTGTATACAAATTTAGCATAAAATTTACCCATATAAGTCCCCTTTAAAATTGGTTTTCGAGATAAAGACATGCGAAAAATTATATGTTCGTCAAATTTTTAAAGTAGAATGATTACGAAATCCATATCAAGCATGCTGCTGTTGTCTTATAATTGGGAGCAGTGGCTTCCAATAGCAAACGCATTAAAAGGGGAAATAAAAAATGTCGGACAAACAAAGTAGCCGTCTGAATAATAGTACATTGTACCAATTTTGCCAAATCTAGTTCATCATACTAACATTACAAATAATTCAAGTAAAATATGTATGAAAAATGTATCGAAATGAAATAAAACATTTATACAATTCAATAATTAACATACATATTTTCCTTAAATTTTCTTTATCCCCAAAAGAAAACAGAGAAAGCCCCAAGTCAAGTCAACAACGCGCCAACACTTTGTATAATTTTGTGGGAGGATATCAAAAGTCATTATATGTCAACATTGCAACCAAAAAGCGTATGTTTGTATGAATGTATATCTCTGAATATCCGTCATTTGTCTGCATAAAATTTTTTGAATATTTAAGTCATAGTTAAACAATCAACCGAAAACAATTCCTTCCTACCAAATAAAGCCGAAATCATCGAAAAAAAAATACAAAAAAAAACATGGGCAAAAATGAAAAATAAAACAGAGAAAAAGAACAAGCAACAGAATTAATCGCATGCAAATTCAGTTTATGTTTACCCGCATAATTGGTGTGAATTTACGATTCATTTAGCTGCCGCAGAGAATGGACACAGTGAAGTCAGTCATTTGGCCATTGTAACATTCCGAGCGCAACAAACTTTAAACTCGAATCGAGGCAAAATTACAAAAAAGGTCTCTTAACAAATATAAAAAACTTTAACACCCAAACATCCCCATACAAAACTCAGTTCCGTTAAAAAAATCATTTAGCAATACAAACAAACAAACGAATACCAACAAGCATGAATACACTGTTTCAGGCATTTAACGGTTTGTTTTTTTTTTGTGCCACGCCAGGACTAAAAATTGTAGCCGAAAGCTTAAAAGTAACAACAACTAAAAAAAGGAGGGTTGGTTGGATGGTTGACTTGATTTTTTGCCTTTTTTCTATTTAAAAATCATGGTATGTCGGGGACTTATGATGAATTTTTGTCCTCAGCATAAGTTTTAAACCAACCCCCCCCTTTTTACCGCTACAATGACATTGACTTTATTATTTTGTTACTTCAAAATTACTTTAGTACTTGTAGTTGTTGTTGTTGATAATTCAACAGCCATTTAGTCCGGTTATTCAGTCAATAACCAACCAGTCATTCAGTCTTTTAGTCCACCAATTTTTCTTTGAGTTGGTCATTATACCGATAATAAAAGAAATAAAAGGGAATAACTTAAAGTTTTCCTTTTTGTTAAAGTATTTTCTGTTTTACTTAACAATACTTAAGTTGGCGAGAAAATGGCATTTTAAAATGTTTTTAAATTTTTTATTATTACGAGTCCTGTTATGGTCTTTGATGTTATATTTTTTTTTTTTTGTTCTTATCAAAAGTACCATAAAGTTACTTTTTTTAAACTTTGGATTGGTTGTTATGACTGGTAAATTTGTCTGTTGGGTTCGATAGATTGTTTGGCTTCTTTTAGTAGTCTAATTTTGAGTGGTTATAAGGGAATTTTTCGAAAATATAATTAAACTCGTTAAAACTTATTAAAATTTTGTAAAGAATTAAAATAAAGTTTTGAATTGAATTTAATGAAAACAATCCTATCTATTTTATAACTTCAGTTTTTGGTTTTGGCCTGTTCATTGATTTCGAAGACTTCGTTTGCTTAACTTACATGAATAACAAAAACAATATTTTTTAATTTGTATCTTAGTTTTTTTTCATATGATGGACGGATCTATGACAATTCTGTGTGAAACAAAATATCGGCCAAGTGCTCGCCACGGCTACGGTGCACAGTGGGAAATTTGACGAGAAGGCGGTCAAAATTCCATAACTTTTGACTGGATCGGTATTTTTTTCTGCGATTTTTTTTGCTCTATAGGTGCGATGTTAGGCTTTAATTTGCGCTATAAAACGTAAAATTCGGCTGATAGGAGCAAAAGTTATGGGGAGTTCAAAATGCATTTTCATTTTTTGTTGAGTTTCGGTGTAAAAGTTGAATATTTCAAATATGATTTTTTTATAATTTATCATTATTTCTCTTGTATTTTACAACTGATACTTATTTTTTATTGTCGAACTTAGATCCTGTCAGAAAATGCCAATATTTGGCCCCTGTAAATTTTTTAGTCCCAATATTCACAGGGGCCAAAGGTTGGCTTTTTTGGGACGAGACGAGTTATTATAAGGATAAAACTGAAAAGGAATATTTTAAAAAATGCCCAAATAGCATTCTAGGCTATCGATAACATTTTAGGTAATTCAACTTTTATTTTTGGTTTGAGATGTATGTGTATTTTATTTTTATATATTAATACAAATATATACTTAAATCAAAAACAAACTATAATCTATAAACAATTTTAAATTAAACAATATTATTAAAAATTTCTTCTAAATAACTTTGGGTTTCATTTTCCAGAAGTTGTTTAGCTTCTTCCTCTAATTCGATTGAGGTTGATTTCCATTTTTGTCGAATACTGGACATATATGGATCTGATGTACACAACAAAATAGTAATAAGATCTTCATTAGTACAACATCTGGACGTTTTCTTGTGTTATGCTCGCGGAATAATCTGTAGTCTTTGTTCCTTTTTTTCTTGCGCTTCTTCAGATAGATCTGATAGATTGGTAGCATATTGTGTTGAACTATTTGTTCCCCATGGTATAACATTTTATGAACTGTGGTTGGCATATGTCTCCAAGCGTATTTTTTGTTATAAAGAATTGCTGTTTCATTTGCATACTGGCCAAATTTTTTTGCACTTATCTTTCTGCTACATGATATAACTTGTAAAATGATCTGGAATCGTCTTATTAATTCAAAATATACTCCTGTGATAGATGCTGCAGTTTCTGGATCGGTATTTCCATCATTTTTATTATAAGTCCTAGGTGAAGGTACTTTTCTTGAATTTGTTTTTTTTGCTTCCTTTTTTCCACAGTTTCTTTGTTTTTTCTCACTGTATCGCCTAACGGGCCAAATTCCAAATCATAACCCAATTTAAGAATATGCTCCATAAAAAGAATTCTGGTATGAAGAGGGGACATTCCAAATTCGTATGCTTCATTAAAACTATTGTCTTGTGATGGGGGTTGGCTTAATTGACTTGATGTCTGTTTTCACACTTTTTAAAAGGATAACATACCGCTAATAAAGGTAACATGTAGGTAATTTTCACGTAAAATATAACTGCGTGCTAGTTTTCTTACCATTTACCTGCTCTTCCATTTTTTTAAATTAAGTTGCAATTTTCAGGTAATTAAACTATGTGGTTTATGTTGCGGCTATTTACTAATGTTTAACCTTTTAACTTACTCAGAAATCTAACGTGTTAGTCTATTTATGTCACCTATTCGTTTTGCAGCATCCGTTCACCCACAATAAGTTCATAACAATGGCCTTCTCCAAATTAATTGATAACCTGACGTGCTAGATAATTTATGTGGCCTGAACTGCTTTATTTGTCGAAAATTCTTTAAGATTCACCTTCTTTAATTTCAGTAATGTTTCCTTGCAGGACTTATTTTTTGAACCGAATATCTTACCTTGGGTCACAGAAATTGCTGTAGTTCGCAAGGCCGTATCCAGATGTGTGTACAATGGGGTATAGAAATGTAGGTTAGATTCTGGACTACAAGAGATTTTTTTTTGACGCGTTTTGACGCTTATGCTCTATAAAGTAGGAAATTTCCGGGAAATTTTGACATAAAAAAAAAAAAAAAATTAAAAAGTTCTAGAGGTCGCAGAGTTTAATGCTTTAAACCACGTATAGCTAATAAAATAAACTAATACACAAAACTTATTCTGTCAAAAAATCTTAAAAAACAAAAAAGTTATGAGCATTTCAACTTCAAAAGTTGACTCAGAAATTCAAAACTATAACCAAATATTGAGAAAGTCCATTTCGGACCAACCTGTTCTCAATGAAATAGTTGAAATAGGGTTGAAATTTTTTGGCTCCCGAGGTTCACTAGTATTTACTTTCACATGAATAAAAAAATTTTAAAATCGGAGAACATAAAAAAAAATAATTTTGGCCGCCTTCTCAAAATATGAACCAGTGTGCGGTGGCATGTCTCTATCCGATGGCCCATATTTTCAATGACTCTGAAATATAATTGAGGTTTAATGTCTTAAATGTGCCGAATTATCTCATCCTTTGGCCTTTGAATTTTTCTTGGCTTATTGACGTACATTTTTTCTTTTAAATATCTCCAAAGCAAGAAGTCCAACGTTGTCATATCACATGAACGTGGCGGCCAATTAACATCGCCACAACGTGAAATAACACGGCCCTTGAATTTCTCGCGCAAAAGAGCCATTGTTTCGTTGGCTGTGTGGCAAGTGGCATCATCCGGTTGGAACCACATATTGTCCGGGTCCATATCCTCAATTTTTGGCCACAAGAAGTCAGTTATCATTTCGCGATAGCAAACGCCATTAACGGTAACTGCTTGGTCGACTTAATTTTCGAAGAAATACGGCCCGGTAACGCCACCAGCCCTGGACGAGCATGCACAGGCGTTTTCACGTTTCCTACAGCCCCGGTTTGCTGAAATTTGCGCACAATTCTCCCGATTGTGGACGCATTTGGTCGATTATGCAGCCCAAAAAAATCACAAAGTACTCGAAATACGTTTTGATTTTAACGCGCTGCTCAATTGTGTACCTCTCCATGGTTGAATTTGTCAAACACTAAAACAAAGAAATGTCAAATTAAGTTCGGTAAAAAACTTGACGTTAAGTTGTGACTTACAATTTACATTGTAAACTTTTAAGTTTAAACAAACCAATCCTATTTAAGTATTTCCTTTTCCAGATCGACCAGTTTTCAATTATTTAACCTGGGTTATACGGGAAAATATAGACCGCCTACTAAAAGAAAAAAGGACCAAGTTCGTTTTGGCATTTTTTGTCCTTACTAAAGACATTCTTTAATTAAGGCATTGTGCTCGATTACGGTTATTAAGTAGGGCTCAAGAAAACACCTGTCATGTTTCGGTATCCTTGTGGCAAACTTTATACTTAATAAAAAATAGGGTAGTTTAATGTTGCGTCAATCTTTATATTAAGTTAATTCCTTTTCTGTCTGAAACAAACCCAATTAAAGATTCTTTTTTATTTTTTTAAGTCCACATTGTGCTCATTTCTTGTTTTATTTCTCTTCTATTTTAAAACAAAACTGCAGTTCAGCACCAATCCGTACAGACGTAGTTTTTAAATTTTTTTTATATCCTTTGAGGTATTGTAACAACAACAAAAACATTTCATAAAGCAAAAAACTCCTAGAACATTTTAACTTATTCCTATTTTTTTGGGTCAAAGTTTTAATACTTTATAAACAAAAAATAAAAAAAAAAATATTTAAAAAAATATGCTTTTTTATGCATGCATAATCATGCCGTAATTTTGTTGCCTAAAAGGTCAATTATTTGGAATTATATTTTCTAATTCGTTCAACTTTTTGTTTATTCTTTGTAATTTTAAGAACCACCTTCAGTTTCAATCTTCTTTTTAGAAAAAAAAAGTCTCTGCTGGTTAGCAAAACACACAAAGACAGTTGGCTAGACAGACAGACAGACAGACGAACAGGCGCAGGCGAAAGGTTTCATTGGGATTTCAAAATCATATTTTAATTGTGTTTATTTTGGATTGTTTAAATATCCCAACGGATTTTAAATTGTTTCAGTAATTAATTTAATTCCTTCATTTTTCCTGTGAATTTGTTGTTGTTATGTTCTCCATGTTGTGTTCGTTGTAACAAATGCTTGTAAATGTTTATAACTCTTGTGATTTTATATTTTAATTTTTTTTCCCATTTAACTGAATTAAGTAGAAATAAAAATAAAATATTTAAATCCATTCAAATTGTCACTTAATTATAATAAAGTTGAAACAATTTTTTTTCAGATGAAAGCAGAGGGAAAAAAGGGATCAAATTTGTTTTACTTAATTACATGAAAGAATCATGACCAAAGAGAGTGTAATGAGTGTTACAAAAAGCATTACGATTAATATTTGATTATTGGTTGGAAAATTAAAATAAAATTATGTAAATTTTGGTTTTGTTTGTATGTGTGTGTATATAACGATGTAAAGGGTTGTATTTTAAAGCTTCAGGATATAGAGTTTTGAATTAATGTTGATAGAAAAGAAATAAGCGAACGCACTTTTAAAAATGATAAGGGCATCACAAAATGTGCTAAAATTGACAGATGTCTATAAAAATAAATATTCAGAAAATAAAAGTTATTTTTAACTTTTAAGAAAATTATTGTTTAACTTTAATTTTCTTAAAACTCTATGTAATGCTATCGATGGTTTTTCTGTAAAAAATATAAGTTATCAATAGCTGTTGCCCAACTTTCCTCTTTTGTAAGAAAACGAAAGTTATTTTTAACTTTTATATAGAAAATCAAAGTTATCGATAACTTATTTATGGAAATAAAAGTTATCGATAACTTTATTTAAGAAACTAAAAGTTATAGATAACTAAATTTATAGCAATAAAAGTTATCGATAACTAAATTTATAGCAATAAAAGTTATCGATAACTTTAAGGTAAACATTCAATGTTATCGACATTTTTTATAGAAAATCGATTACCTTCCTATGAAAAAATAATATCATTAATAACATTTCTATGGAAAATGGAAGTTAACGATTATTACTTATAGAAAATGAATTTTATTAAAAACTTTAATAGAGAATGTGAAACAAATCGATTACTTTCATGTTAAAAATAAAAATTATCGAAAACTTTCCTAAGGAAAATAAAATCTATTAAGAAATTTATAATAGAAAATTAATGTTATCGATAACTTTTTTTGAGAAAATAAAAGTAATCGATAACTTTTCTGTAGAAAACTATCTAACTGGACACATTAAAAGGTTTTTTTTTTTAAATAAAACAAAAAATTTATAAAATGAAATAAAAAAAAACTTGAAGTGTATTAAGCTTAATAAATAACAATAAATATTAAACACTTTCGATAACTTTTCTGCATAATATGATACAAACGACAACTTTCGTATTAAATGTGAATATCATCATTAACTTTTTTATATAAAATTAAAGTAAATTATTTTCTAAAGTAAAACTCAGCAGCCACACATCAAACTGCTTCATCATATTAACGTATGTGTTGGTATTATTTTGATTTTCTTGAGAGAAAATGAAAGCAATCGATAACTCTATTAATAAAAAAAAGAGTTACCAGTAGTCGATAACATTCCTGTTAAAAATTAATATCATCGAAATTTATCGATATATGTTTTATAGTGAATGAATGTTATTGAAAACTTTCATAAGAAAAATGAAAGCTATCGATTAGTTTTTAAAAGAAAATTAATGTTATCTATTAAGTATTTAGAGAAAATAAAATTTATCGGTAGCTTTATTTATAGAAAATAAAAGTTATCAGTAACTTTTAAGTAAACATTTAATGTTAAAGATACATTTTTTTTTATAAAAAACAAAAGTTATCTGTGATTTTTTCTATACAAAGACAAAGGTATCGATGACGATCTTATATAATCAGGGCTGGGCAGTATTTGAAATACATGTATTTGAAATACGTATTTAAAATACAAATACGTAGTTTGTATTTTGTATTTTAAATACATAAAAAAATGGGAGTATTTTGTATTTTAAAAACATAGTTTACAAAATATATTCTGTCAGTTTATTGATGGTTGATTGCATTTTAATCTACTAAAATATAAAAAAATATGGTGTCACTTTTCATCTTTTGTGAAAAAAGTTTCCGCACCGAAAGCGTTGAAGTTTTGTTTTTATTTTTTATTTTCATCATTAAATCAGTGGCTCTTGTCTTAAATAAGTTCGTTTTTGTTTAAATTCATATATAATCTTCAACATTAAACCATTTTTCATAAGTCTAATGCAAAATCAAAAGGGTTTCAATTTCTAAAAATAAAATTTACACATAATATGGAGTTTTAGGAATCGCTTACGGTGCGGCAACTTTTTTCTTCGAATCAGCTTAAAAAACAGTTTTTTATTATCAGAACAAAATTCCCCACATGGCGCTGGAGTGGTATTTTGCACTCAAAAAAAAGTTATAACCTTAATGTACATGACGTGGAAGTATTTTGTATTTTGTATTTGAAATACGTACAATAAATGGAAGTATTTTGTATTTTAAATACATACAGGATGTGTAAGTATTTTGTATTTTAAATACATACAGGATGTGTAAGTATTTTGTATTTTGTATTTTAAATACATAACCTGAAAGTATTTTGTATTTTGTATTTTAAATACATGACCAGCAAGTATTTTGTATTTTGTATTTTAAATACCGCAAACCATGTATTTTGCCCAACACTGTATATAATATCAAAGTAATCAAATACTTTCCTGTAAGAAATTAATGTCATTGATAAAATTTCTATGGAAAATGAAAGCTATCGATTATTATTTATAGAAAATTAATGTCATTGAAACCTTTTTTAGAAAATATGAAACTAATCGATTACTTTTATACTAAAAATAAAAGTTATCGAAAGCTTTCCTCAGGAAAAGAAAACCTATCAAAAAATTTGTAATAGAAAATTAATGTTATCGATAACTTTTTTTGAGAAAATAAAAGTAGTCGATAATTTTTCTGTGGAAAAGTAAATAGCATTAAAAAAATTTATTATAAAAATTTTAAAGGCAATTTATTGCTTTGGAGATTAAAAACTTTTGATCTGAAATTGCTTCGATTTAACCACATATCGAAGTAAGCACCGATGTTTAAATTTTCGTCTTTTTAATTTTTTAAACCTTATTAACATAACACAATTCTCTTTTAAGTTTTTCCATCTTAAGCACCTTCTTTTGCGCCATCTAAAAGTTAATGAATTTACCTGAAATACCATGAAATTTTAGTTTTTGTTCTCATTTGTTTCTCTTTTACTTTCGATAGGAAAATTTTTATCAAATAAATCCTTAAAGGAAAATCTAAACATGAATTTTAAGTAAAGCTTATAAGGGAAATAGACTGACAGACAACCTAAAAAGAAAAGAAAGTGCACAAATATTCAAACCAAAAATGCAGATGAAAAATTAAAGAAATTAAAGTAACGGCACACAGGAAAGATAAATAGAATTCGAATAGAAAACTGTTGCAAGGAGAAAAAGTTTTTGCTTGAATACAAAAATTAATACGCAACGAATTTCAAGAAGGCCCTAAATATATATTTATTAAAGAAATTTTATTAAGAAAGTACAAAGTTTTGGCATATTTCCTCAAGAAAATTTTGATTTTATAAAAAAAAAAAAAAAAAAATATTGATTTTATTGCATTTTTTGTTGAACATTACTTTCGATTACTTTTTTACTAAAAATTTGAGTAAAGCCCTTATGACACTACATTTTTTATTCATTAATTGATATAGAATTGATAGAAAGAAACAGTAAATGCTAGAAAGAGCAAACTATAAAATGTAAACAAAGTTTTTTAGTTTTTTTTTCTCTTGTTATGGTTTTGTTTCAGGGATGGGGTTGAGAATTTTTAAAATTGTACCAACAACCTTTAAAAATTTTACTTTTTTACCCTAATTGTACTAAAAGATTTTTTTAGTTAAAATTAATTTTATTTTTGTTCATAAAAAACACCACAAAAAGGTATTATAAATCTTAGTTTAAAAAGTATCAACAAAAAAGTACAATTGAAACAACTTAGCCATCCCTGTTTTGTTTATTTTCTTAAATGTTGCAAACTTTCTGTTTATGAGAAACCTAAAAACAAAAAGCGGTAAATCGCTGAATTTGCTTATAAACCGCTGATTCAGCAACACTTTTAATATTTCAAGCTGGAAATGTCAATTTTAAGTTAAACAATTTTACATTTTTTTTGACATAACTTCATTTTTTATCGATAACTTTAGTAAAATTTTTGACAGTTTGCCATTTATCTTAATACAGCTTAACTCTTTGCACGTGATAAATTTTTGTATTATATTATATTTGTACTGTTCACCACAACTTGAACAATGCATTAAAAATGTAGTGTCATAAGGGCTTAAGCGATTTTTGTTTTATGGAAAGGTTAAGTAACTGTTAACTGTTCTATCAAAAATTAAACTTAAACTAAACTAATTGATTGCTTTTTCTTTTAAAAAAATTAAACTAGTCGAATTCTTATTTAAATAGAAAATTAAAATTATTGTATCGAAAATAAAAGTTTTAATCACTTTTCTGTAAAAATTTTGTCAACGTAGTTGCTAACTTTTCCATAAAAAATTAAAGCAATTCTACAGAAAATGTTAGTATTTGTTTTTAAGAGTTAAAAATACAATGTCAAGTTATATTTTAACTTAATTAACCTATCAATAGTAACTTAGATCTTCATGCCATTGCAGTGAAAGCGATCAAAATCTTTGGCGGGAATCGAACCCGCAAAGATCGCACTGATAGAGTAGCTATCTACAAGCTAGCCTACGGGAGCAAGTAATCAATAACATTTTTTTAAGAAATTAAAGTAAGGAAAATTAAAGTAAATGGACATCGTTTGATCGACTTGGAAAGCAATTCTGATCAGCACAGACACAAAATACCCTCTACGCTGTTGTAGTGTGGGTACACTGAAAGAATTTTCTTCGCAATACCAATGAATTTTGACATTAATCCCATGAAAAATTTCATTAAAAAGGAACCTATGCAGCGCTTCGTAGGATCAATAAAACCTGTTTCATTAAAATGTATTTAATGAAACATTACATTAGATCAGTCATAACCACTCCATAGACTCGCGAGCCAGACTATTATCGTATTTTTCACACAGACACGGTCGGCAATTCACATGTATACAACAACTTTGTTTGTTTCAAAACATCAGTCTATCATCAGTCTCTGCTCAAGCTTTGTGAAAGCAACACCACGCACGCTTGTTTGGTATTGTTTTGTTTTTTTTTTTCGTTATCAACACAAAAGCACACAGAGCAACAATGTTCAATAATTCTTGGGAACTGATGTTTTTTTTTTTTTTAATAAATATTTTATACTAGCTGGCCCGGGTACCCGGCGTTGCACGGGATCCAATAATTTCATTAAAAAAAAAAAAATATTGAATTAAAAAAAAAAAATTGATAAAAAAATTATATTAAAAAAAATGTATGGGAGGTACCACGCCTCTTTGTCCAATCTGGACCTAATATAGCCTACTTGTCCTTCTTGGTCGACAGTAATATACTGTGAAAATTTCATGAAGATCGGGTCAGTAGTTTAGGCGCCTATACGGAACAAAGATATATAAATTCAATTTCTTTTATATAGATTGTTACACAGTGTACAATGCGGCAGCGACCGCAGCTTCTGTTTGCAACCGCCAGGGCTGCCAGGTACTTTTTTCCTTGTCCCCAAAAAATTAAAAAAATATCCCCAAAAATCCCCAAATTAAAAAACAAACCCTTAAAAAGTTAATATTTTTTCTTGGTTTTTTTTTCTGACCAAATTTTAAATTTTTTTTAAAAAATAGTAAAAAAAATTTAATGAGAAATCCCCAAAAATCCCCAAATAAAAATTTTTAATCAAAAAAATTATATTATTTTTTTTGTAGCGACTGGTTTCGGCCTGTTTTTTTAAATCCTTTTTTAGCGATTCCAGTGAGGAATGACAAGCAGAACAATATGCTGTTATTGAAGACGAATAAGCCAATTTATAAGAATTTGGAGCTTGTTCAATAGGTTTTAGCCATCCTTATAATCAACAATAAGAAAACATAGCATTATTTTTCCCAAACTTTATTATATTGTCTTTCATATTTACTTATTTTTGGGGAAGACATACATATTTGCTTTAAAATTGTCTTTATATAATCAACAATTTTTATGTTAGTAACGATTTTAGACTTTATTTTTAAATTCTTTTTTTTAAACACTCACTCAAGAAAAATAACAAGTTTATAAAGTACCTTTTACACTCTTAACCAAAATGGTAATTTTAATTAGGACCTTTTACACCGTATAAGTTGTTGATAAGAGTAAGATAAAAGTTTTGCGACTTTTATCATATTTTATATGCCAAACAAAGAAAAATAAGCGTAAATAATAAAAAAAAGGAAAATATATTAAAAATGTGTAAAATCCCCAAAAAATCCGATTATTTTTATTAAATCCCCAAAAAAATCCCCAACCCCCAAATGACTTTCTTCGTCCTTTTTGCTTGCATGAAATCCCCAACATTGGGGATAAATCCCCAAGTCTGACAGCCCTGGCAACCGCACACAAACACATAAC
Organism: Pollenia griseotomentosa; assembly: GCA_963931875.1. Taxonomy (NCBI): domain Eukaryota; kingdom Metazoa; phylum Arthropoda; class Insecta; order Diptera; family Polleniidae; genus Pollenia; species Pollenia griseotomentosa. The sequence goes on from OZ007560.1 coordinate 127,579,226, forward strand.
ATCTTTGTGTACGTGCGTTCGGGGCTTGGTTAACGATGCATTAGATCTATGAATATTTTTCATTGGATGAATACTTTCAATAAAGTAAACTTTTTTTTTCTTATTTTATTTTTATTTATTTTTTTTTGTTTTTTTATTTAATTTTTTTTATTTTATATTATTTTTTTTCTGTCTCTGGCGGGAATCGATCGCGCAACCTCGATGCTGATAAACTAGCTCACTACCAGCTAACCTACCGAGGCAGTGTAGTTTTTGGATAAAAAAAACTATGTTTTTACTCAATTAAGAGCGTAAATATGAGATTAAATTGTCCATAACAACAATAACAACGTTGATTGTAAGTTGATTGAAAGTTTTTGTTTCATTACTACAATGACATTTTTATTGTCATAATGAAAATTTAAATTTATGAAGGCAATTATTGAAATATGTTGCTGTTATTAAAAAATTGTTGATTTCATTAATTTAATGGCATATAACATAAGATGTATGAAATAATTAAATCTTACATTTTTTAATTAACAATTAAACATTTTTTAAGGAAACTATAATTTTGTATTAATTTATGAATATAGTTATGTTTGTATAATGTTTTTTTATGTTCCCAATTAAATTTTTTTGTTAAACTTGGACAAACTTAAGTTTTCATATATCCAATGAAAATTATTAACGTAATTACGAAATCCAATGAAGCGATTTTAACGAAAAGACTTCATTATAACTATGAAATTCCATTCAGACAACGAAAATTTTCATTAAACCAATGAAAATTTTTTTATGAAATTGATTCATTAAATATATGAAGCATTTTTCTTTCAGTGTATAATACAAGTAATCCATTACTTTTCTATAGAAAATGTATATAATGCCTTAATTTTCTATAGGAAAGAAGAGCAAGAGTTTACTTTTCTATAAAAAAAATTAAGATTATCGATAAGTTTTGTTAAAAAATTTTTGTTGTCAACAGTGTTCGAAAATAAACACTAAGGTCCTAAATTTGTAAAACGCAAACGCAACGCCAAAAATTATATTGAAAGCAAAAACAAAATCGAAAATATTTCATAATATTGTTGTTGTTTGCTGTAGAAATGTATATTGAATTTTTAAATTTTAAACGCTGCATATCTTGTGGCGTTGATAATTTTAAAACGCAATACATAGGTATTTATGTATGTAGAAAGCAACAACAAAATTTTGACATTGTTTTTGCTTTCAATGTTATTTTTGGCATTGCGTTGCGTTTTACAAATTAAGGGCCCTAATATCTTTCCTTAGTGTTCGGTTCGGTCGATTTGTGGAAAACAAAAACGCTTGTAGTGTTTGTGTAGTAAATCAATATCTTTCCTTAGTGTTCGGTTCGGTCGATTTGTGGAAAACAAAAACGCTAGTAGTGTTTGTGTAGTAAATCATTAAAAAAATAACGTTTCCCTCTTTGTCATCTTTCGAACACAAAAATAATAATAAGATAAGAACATATAATTCGGTTCGGGTTTTTTTTTAAACCACAAACTTTATTGTGTTCGGTTCTGGTCATTGGTGTTCGTTCGTTTTTGTTGTGCTTAGCGCCCTTTTGGCTGGTAAAAAACCAAACATTATTTACAGAAAAAAAATACACATACGAAAAAAGCAAAAATTCAGCAACATAATGTTGCACAATACACGCACAAGCTGTTCGTGCTGCGGTCGTTCATTTTATTCGTTTCTTTATCAATGTAAAAAAGAAACATTAAAATATATCATTTGTCTACAGTATCACTACAATTCTTCTGGTTTTTAACGAAGAGTGGAACACTATATAATGTTCGGCTCTTTTTGGGAAATAGTAACGATCGGTATTAAGGGTTGTGTTCGTCTACACAAACACTAAAGAAATAGATATCGTTCCTGAGTTCGTGAGCCGAGCGCTAAATAAAGCTCTGTTTATTTTCAAACACTGGTTTTCAATGACTTTTCTCCAGAAAATAAAAAAAAATAATTAATTATTTTAATTATTTTATTACATATTTAATTATTAATTATTTTTTTTCTGAAGAAAAGTCATTGAAAACCAGTGTTAGAAAATAAACAGAACTTTATTTAGCGTTCGGCTCACACACTCGGGAACGATATCTATTTTTTTTAGTGTTTGTGTAGATACATTTATTTTAAGATATTCAGGCCTGTCACAGAAATTAAATCCGATCGAAAATGTAGGTGTTTTCGTATCTTGCTTCACATAAAACGAAATCACTTTTGTTCGGAATTGATTTCTGTGACAGGCCTGATTAAAGTAATTAATTGAATTTAAATTAAAAAAAAAATTCAATTAAAAATAATTTGTCTGAAAAAATCACCTAAATGAGTATTTTCAGATCACTTTTAATGATTAAAAACTGATTTATTACTTGAACGATTGAATAATTCATGCACAGGCTCAAAAAGGAATCAGAAAATTGTATCACAAATGATTATTTCAGGTGATTCATCGGTAGGGTGCCATTTTCTCACAACGAGAGTATCAATTCCCTGCGAAAAATATCTGGCAATTGTTCTTAAAGCACTTATATCGTGACCAGTGAACACAATGCAATAATGAATAAATTGTGGTATGTGAAAACAAGACATATCGCTTAACTGGCGACAATGTGTTTAAAGTGTAGTTACGGCGGAGGAAAGATTGTTTACACAAAACTAGTCATGTGACAGCATTTTGTTCGGGTTGTGGCTGATTCTATCTGGTTCTTTTACATTATTTAAAGGAAATCTATCACATTAACATGGCTCACTAGGGACAAAATATGCCCCAGGCATTATTTAAACCGAAATTGAATGTGACCATTTAGTTTATTTCAGCGACCTTTTACAAAGTGTCAAAAAGTGTCCTAGGATACCGCCACGTTAAAGTGACAAGTCCCCTTTATATAAAGTGTTAAATCTAGAACCGGTCCCACTTTAGAAATCTCCTGTGACAAGTTTAGCGAAAAATAAGCTCATATGCGGTTATTTTACACGTAAAGCTAATTCCTAAATGATTTTATTATGATACAAATTGTAAGCTGTGCGCATTACTTCTACTAGGCATATTATCCACTATAGCGTATTTTTTTAAATGAATATAAGATTAAAGCTCTTTGAAATATTTACAAAATTACGTTTTACGACAATAAAGTTTTTTTTCTTTCGTTTAGGCTTGGCCAACACACGCACACATTTCTTTAACGTCCAAAGTTTTTCGTTTAAAAATAAAAAAGAAAAATGAGCGACAATGAATTTATAAAATCAAATACTCGTACAAAACTAAGACAAGCGAAATATATTTCCTCACTACAGATTTTTGTTTTTCAAGCTCATTATTTTGCTCTTGTTGTTGCATCCTTAATTCGCTGGAAAAGACAAACGATCCAGATTTGCTGTATGACACAAAGTAGTAAATCTTGTTGATTTTCCTACGAAAACGCTAAAGAAATTAAATGGAAATAAAATACACGAAAAGCTGCAACGCACAAAAGATAAACTTTTCCAAAATGCCTAAAGGTATTTAAGTTGGAGAGAGAGAAAGAGAGAGCGATAAAAATTAACATTTAAATACAACATTTAATGCAATTTAATTGTGAAAACAGCAACTGAAAAAAAACACACACATTTATATTATTTTATCGCACTTTAAATATCTGTATTAAAGTCAATCATTTGACAATTTAGTTTTTATGCAAAACGCGAATTGCTGCCATTTAAAATCTTTTAATCTAATATTTTGTTAATTTATCATTTTTGTATTAAGTATTTTTGGTTTGAATTTAAATATGGCAAAAACATGTTTTGGCATAAACCAAAAAGATTAGTTTGCGAAAAATTAACCTTTTATTGGCAAAATGGTATTAAATGGTACTTTTATACATAAATAACCAAAATTTTAATTTTTTTTTATTAAATTTTCTTGTCTCTTTTAAACAGACGTAAATTTATTTTTTAACAATGTATCTGTATTTCAAATCAATGCAAAAAAAAATGTTTTTAAGAAAAAACGTATAAATGTTCTCGTTAGTTTTTTTTACATATCTGTTAGCAATAAATTTTTTATAAATAATGTTTATATATAAGCGATAAAAGAATTGCTTTTAGCAATAAATTTTCTATAGAAAAAATAAGTTCGTGAATAATTTTTTATAAAGAAGGTGCTTTTAAGCGATTAATTCTCTATAGAAATTACATACATTTTCTATACAGAGAGATACATTTTTAAATAAAATGTAATTCTGTAAGCGATAAATTTTCCGTAGAAAATATAAATATTTTGGAGATAAATATTTAAAAAAAAATGTATGTTAGATCGCGATACATTTTTCTAAAGAGGAAGTGTAGGTGTTAGCGAATATTTTTCATAGAAAATGTGTCAATGTTAGCTATAAAAAAATATTGGTGATAGCGATAAATTTTCTAAAGAATACGTAAAACATAAATTTTTAATAGAAAATGTATATATGAATGCATGTTAGAGATAAATTTCTGAAGGAAAATCTAATACTATAAGCGATAAAAATATCAAAAAAAAAAAAAATTATTTAGCGATAAATTTTCTATGGGATATGTATGTAAGATCGCAAAAAATTTTTCTAAAGAAGAAGTGTTGGTGTTAGCGATACATTTTTCATAGCAAATGTATAAATTTTCTATAAAAAGTATTGGATTTTCTATAGAAAATGTACGCATGTAAAACATAAATTTTATAATAAAAAATTTATATATTTTAGAGATAAATTTTTTAAAGAAAATGCAAATCCGTAAGCGATAAATTTTTCGTAAAGAATGTATGACTTAAAGTAATCAATTTTCTAGGGAAAATGCGATAAATTTTTCTAAAGAAGAAGTGTAGGTTTTAGCGATAGTTGTTTCATAGAAAATATATAACGAAAAAAACAGAAGTAAGGAAAAACATGTAAAATCAATTAAAAATGGATAATCTTTCGAAAAAAGCAAATTCCGATCTATCAAAGGTTAAAATACAATTTGGTTAAAGGATGGATGTTTGACTATTGACGTCAGCTGTCATCGATGGCTGCGAGTGTAAGACGGCAAATCCCTCTGAGGAGATCAAGTGGTTGTGATCGAAACATGTCAGGGTAACCAGCCGCCTGGGTTCGAATCCCAGGCCAGTCGCCTGGGTTCGAATCTCAGGTCAGTCAAGAAAGAAAAATTATTAATAACAATTTTAATTAATTTTCATGTTGTAAAATTTCTTTCTTCATAAAAATAATTTAATAAAAAATTAAATTTGATGAACTTAAGCCTGATTAAGAATATTAAAATTTGGATTAGAACCATAAATAGTTCGACAAAATAACCACAATACTAATAATATATAAATTTTCTATGACAAATATTGATGAAAGCGATTAATTTTCTAGAGAAAATATATGCATTCAAAGCGTAAATTTTTATTTAATAATTAGAAAAGTAGAGATACATTTTTAAAGAAACTGTAAATCCGTAAGCGATAAATTTTTCGTAGGATGTATGATTTTTAGCGATCAATTTTCTAGGGTATTATAGCACCCGATACATTTTTCTTAATAAGAAGTGTAGGTGGTAGAGCGAAAAATGTTCCATAAAAATGTATGTAAGTTCGCAATAAAATTTCTATAAAAAATATGGGTATTAGCGGTAAATCTTAAAAGAAAATGTATGAAATTAAGTTATTAATTTTTTATATTAATGGCCAGTTTAACCGATTTATTTAAATATCAATTAATGTTTAAAATCATGTTAAATAAAAATAAAATTATATGAACAATTTTATTTAAACTTGAAATGATATTTAAATAGAATATGTGAAATTGGCCATAAATGTTTTATATAAGCAAGGTTGGCAACCGATGCCGTTAGTAATACTGACACCGTTTAAATACCGCGTAAATGCGATTACCGGTATTGTTACCGATACCGAAATTCTTTTCGGTTGCCAACAAACAAATTTTCCAATAGCACAAGTTTTGAAAATGTACAATTTTCATATATTCTAGAGAAAAATCCATTTGATAATTGCCACCATGAAAAAAATGTGTCATCTTAAACGTTTACACCCCCGTTTAGGTTTTTTTTAACATTCTTGTTTGGTTTGATTAATTAAATTGTATAACCGTTATACATACCTATACCGTTATAAAAGTTTCTGTACCGGTATACATAACGATACAACAACTACTTTAATACCGATACCGAAATTCGTTTTGACGGCCAAAGTTGTTAAAAAGCGATACATTTTCTATGGAAAATGTGTGTTACCGGCAGTGTTAAAAAATAAAGACTATAATGAAGAGTAACAACGAAAATTTACTAAGTCGTCTAGTTACAAACGTAAAGATCTTAGAGCCATAATTTTACTATTATTAGTGCTACCTTCACAGTTTCCTAGAGCCGGTGGGCTCTCTGGTAGTGAGTTAGTCTTCCCGCCAGAGACTCTGGTTTCTACAGACAAGCGAAAAAAAGATAAGTAGAGTTTAGATTATCGTTTGCTACTTTTTTAATGCAAAAGATGAGTTTTTCGTTTAATGCTTTAATTAATTTGAGCTTTTATTTTGAACCAAAAAAGTTTTTCGTTATGGATTTCAATTTAATAAATTATATTAAAAACAACAAAATACCTAAATGACCCATGCATTCATCTCGTAGTTAATTTTAAAACTGTTAAAATTGTTGATATATTTCTCAATTTTTTTTTTATTATTTCGTTACGAAGGGGTGCCACAAGTGGCAACTTTATGCATCAAAATTATTTCGTTGTTATCTTTAAACGGTTCCTAGCTGTCAAACCTAATGCTCTGAATTGTTAATTTTATAGATAAAAATACTATATAGACACGGATACAAATACATTTCTATACATACATCCATACATTAACACATTTATATGTCCCTGCGAGCATTCGGAAGATTGTTTTTTTTTTTAAATCATCGGTAGTATTTTTTGAGTCTTTTTTGAGTACTTTTGGTGATTAAAAACTGATTAATCACTTACACGCTTAAAAGTCGATACAAAAATTTCTCTAAACTAATTAAATAACGAATCATTAATGACTCTTCACGGGAAGGGGAACCATTTTCTCCCCACAGAAGTATAATTTATGATCAAAAAATGAGCGCATATTATGGTATTTTAATCGCGCTGAAGAGTCAAAAAAAGGAAACGAGTGTGATTAAAAATTTCCAAAAATGCTAATCAGTTTTTGGGTCGAAAATTACTGTTCTTTCGGGAGAAAATGGTTCCCCACCCGCGACTCTTCTAAAAGAGTAGTTTATGACTCGAGGAACCATTTTCTCCCGACAGAAGTATAATTTATGATCAGAAAATGAGCGTATATTATGGTATTTTAATCGCGCTGAAGAGTCAAAAAAGGAAACGAGTGTGATTAAAAATTTCCAAAAATGCTAATCAGTTTTTGGGTCGAAAATTACTGTTCTTTCGGGAGAAAATGGTTCCCCACCCGCGACTCTTCTAAAAGAGTAGTTTATGACTCGAGGAACCATTTTCTCCCGACAGAAGTATAATTTATGATCAGAAAATGAGCGCATATTATGGTATTTTAATCGCCCTGAAGAGTCAAAAAAGGAATCGAGTGTGATTAAAAATTTCAAAAAATGCTAATCAGTTATGCGCTCGTTTTTGGGTCGAAAATTACTGTTCATTCGGGAGAAAATGGTTCCCCACCCGCGACTCTTCTAAAAGAGTAGTTTATGACTCGAGGTTCTAATAATTTACGACTCATTTTCGAGAAATTTTGTGCTAGTACTTGCAATCAATTTAGAAAATTTTTCGAGTCATTTTTCAGTCACCTGCGACTCATCTGAAAAACTTTTTTATGACTCGCGTTTCTGTTCAATTACGACTCATTTTCGACACAGTTTTTGCTGACATTACTTTTTTTTATTTAATGTGCTGTTTTCACAACACAAGTGATTAAACGTGTGTAAACTTTATATGAAAAACACTCAAAAAACTGACTGATTTTTGTATAAATTTTACTACATGTTAAATCAATTGTGTTGTAAAAAGAGCACATAAAATTTTTATACAAAATCACTAAGAAATCAAATTCAATTTTATGTTATTTTTATTCCTTACAGCACAATCTTGCTGGCAATAACAAAAGAAACATTTTTTAATCGTTAGGCCGCGCTAAAAATTACTCCAAAATAATGCTTAAAACAGTCAGATCACTTTAAGCGCACAACTGATTAATCAGTTTTTGATCATCTAAGATAGTCTTAAAAGACTCAGTTTGGTAATTCAAACTTCCACATGCTGACTGGGTATTCTATGCACATAAGTATATTTTAATGTGGCTTATTATATTCTCATTGTCATTGTCCTCCCCACTGTGTGCTTATTATGGAGCATTATTATGAGTACCATTCGTGATGTGTGTGTTAATGTGTGTGCTTTAAGAATTTGTATGTTTAATGATGTTTGGTGATGATTATGGTCACATAAAATAATAGAATTATTTTATCATTTGCTGGTCATGTTTTTTATATGTCACATGATAATAAAACTTACGCCTTTAAAAATATTATTTATATAATCACATTGGGATTTTGTTTTTTTTTTGCTTCATTTTATTTTATTACTATTTCACTTTTTTTAATATTTCTTGTTTTTATGCAAATCATTGTGAATGGACAAAAAAATGTATTAAATGAAAAGTTATTATTTATTAATGTAATTGAAAGAAGATGTTTAAAAAAAATTAAATTTATAATTTTGATGAATATTTAATATTATTTGAAAAACTTACAAATTAAAGTCAGGAATTTATCGAAAAGTTACATACCTGGAAATAGAAAAAAGAAAGACATGAATGTTAGCAAAGGTTTTAATCAAATATTATTTTCATTAAAAATTTAAAGTATATTTTCTGTTCATAACTTAAGGCATCTATAAATCTTTTAACGCAAATTTAAGTTAATACATTTTCTATAGAAAATTCAAACCATCGATAGATTTTCTATAGAAAGTTTGAGTTCTTGAAAATTAAAAAAAAAAAAATTAAATAATTGAAAACTTTCAATTGAAAGTTAAAGGTATCGATAAATTTTTTATAAAAAATTTTAAGTAATTTAATTTTTTTTATAGAATTAAAGTTAATGAAAAATTTTCTGAACAAAAATAAAGTTATCAATTAAATTAAGTTATCGTAAATTATCTATGCGAAATTTAAGCTATATATAATTTTTTTTAGAAAATAATATTTGTATGTATAAAATTAAAGCTTATAATAAACTTTATAAAAAAAAACATCAAGTTATCGATAAGTTTTCTATTGCAAATTCAAGTTTTCTTAAGAAAATTCAAACTATTCATTTTTTTTAAGAAAATAGGATAAAAAAATTATAAAAATATATACTAAAAAAAATTAAACAATTTTAAAAAGAAAATTAAATAATTTTTTAATAAAATAAAAGTAATCGATTATTGATCTTTAGAAAATTCAAATTATCTAATTTCTATAGAATTAATTATAAAAATTTTTTTTGTAAAAATTCTGTTTATCGTTAAATTTTTATTTGTAAGAAATTCTAGTTATCGATAATTTTTTTGCAAAAATTTTAGTTATCAATATATTTTTCAATAAAATTTCTATAGGAAAGTAAAGTTATGTTAACATTTTCTATAGAATTTAAATAATCGTTAAATTTTTTAAACTCGTTAAAACTCAGGTTATTAATAAGCTTTATAGAAAGAATTTAATGATTTTCTATTGCAAAAATAGAACTTTTCTGTGAGTCGATAAATGAAAGTTTTTTAAAAATTTTCTATAAATTTTAGTTATTGGTAAGTTTTCTACATAAAATTTAAGCTATCGATAAATTTTTAGTAGAAAATTCAAGTTGTCGATTAATTTCCTATAGCAAATTTAATTTAGCAAAAAGATTTATTTAAGCCTATCATACACGACATGCTTTTTCAACTCACATGTAATTCGGCATGTCTGTCAAAATGTTTGTTTTAAAGAACGTTTATAATTTTCGGGTACAAAAATACATGTTAAGGTTGTACATGTTAATAAGACGTGACTCAAACATAATGCCATAGCCGTAACGATAACCATAGAAACCAAAACTAAATTGGTTTGTATTGGTCATGGTTATGCCATTATGGCAAGTCACCAATAATCAAGCACGGTGCTGCCCTAAGGTTGGTTCAAACAGCTTTTTGTATGATTATTTTATTATGTCACGGCAAATTTAAGCTTCTGACATAGTCTCTGTTATTTGTGTATACATTTCGCATAGTTTTTGCAGACACCAAAGTCGTTCTGAGTTGAAAAATGCCGTTCTGCCGCCAATAACTAAATTGCACTTTACACCAAACTACAAAAAAGTAAATATTTAAAATATAAATTATTCTTTGAAAAATAATTTAAAATGCTTGGTAGCATCACGTAACAAAAAGTAGATTTTCTGTGGAAATCCACATAAGTATGTATATTATAACTATTAAATCATAAAATATCAACTTGACGTCTCAATGATTCCGTCACAAGTGGACCGTCGCTGCTGGTTTGCTCACGGCAAAATATTTTTTTGACGTCAATTGTGTTGTCAGAAGAAAATAGAGTACGTTTTAACTGAACTTTTGTCAGACGACTTTAGGTCTGACTTTAACAGAAGCAATGTTTAAAGTTAACACACGACATGTATGTATTTTGCAGTCGGCAATTTAACTTAAATTTAAATTAAAACTAACTTGAAATTTTCTATAAAATTTAAGTTATCGATAAAGTTTCTGCAGAAAATTTAAGATATAAATACATTTTTTTAGTTGGGTAATTTTTTAATAAAAAATTTAAGTTATTTATCATTTTTGCTTAAAAAATTTATTTTGTCGATAAATTTTTTTTACAGAAAATTATTAATTAGTATTGTGGTTATTGGTATTGTTTAAATTTTTTCGTTAAACTGCTCTGGGCTTGGATGCAGCTTGTCTTTTAAACACAATCAGGCCGACTTCGTTTATCTGCTTTTCATGCGTTTTACGTTTCACCTCGCATTGACGAATGGCTTGGCGTAGAGTACCTGTACTGTACTGTAACATTTTATGCTGTTCTCACAATTTCCATATGCAATCATTTACAATTTAAACGTATTTCATCTGAAGAAGAACGAAAAAATAACCTCAATGTGACTAGTGGACAACCATAAAAACTCAGACTTTTTACAAGTAGAGACCAAAATACTTTGGAGCGGATTTTGGAAGCTCTCACCTTACTATACAAAGGTTGAGGTCGACCGATTAATTAAAGGCTTATTGAAAAGTTTTCAGAGAAAATTCGATTCACAAACCTTTATAAACCTGCAATTTTTTTATAAATATATGGGGGTTAGTCTTAAAATTTAAAAAAAATTTATAAAATTTTTACTTTTGAAAAGCTAAAAAATGGTTTTGTGTGGTTACTCAAATACTTCCAGATGAATAATAGGAACTGACATTTTTTCATTTATTTAATTACCTAATTATTCAGAGCGAGAAGGAGAGAGCGAGAGCTTCCAACTAATTAATTATAATCTTCCTCATTAACTTCCATAGTAATCAGAAGAACAATCATTGCTATGATTATGATTAAGCATTAAAACTTTTTCAAAAGTTCATGTAAATAATAAATAATTTACTCAAATTTATAAATTATTAGTAAACGACTTGATGAAAAACTTATTTTTTATTAAAAAGTAAATGTAATAAAAGGGAGAGCGTAACCAACAACAAACTTGCAAGAATGTCATTTAACAAACTCTGTTGTATATAAATACATTGGTGAAGGATAAAATTTAATTAAGGGGAAAAGAAACGGAAAGGAAAAGTTATAAGAAAAAAAAATAACAGAAATTATTGTAATAAATGTGCGTGTTAAAAAGAAATTAATTATAAGGTGTAGATTGTTGCCTTATTTACAATGATTAAGTTATACACGAGAGACGATTATACAAATACACACAAACACACAAACATATAAATATTAAAGTACACACTACAACATGTTGAAAGAGCTTAAAAAATACAACAGTTTGATGGGTGTGAAAATGGCTCATAAAGTAGCCGGTTACAAGAAGAAGAAAAAAAAAACAAAAGCAACAAACAGCAAATTATTAATAGTTTCAGCAAGTACTGGGGAGTAAAAGTGTTTTTAACTAGGATTCACTTATTGTTCATAATTTAAGTTTGCAGGTTCTAAAGGAGTTCAAACAAGAACCACACTGCGCCAAACTATTTTTTTAGCTTTTTATATTTTAAAATTTATTTAAAAATGTATTTTTAAATTCAATATATAAAAAATTTATCGATTTCTTTAATTTTCTATAAAAATAATATTGATAACAATAATTTTAAATGGAAATTTTATCGATTATGTTATTTTTTTTAAAAAAATTCAATCGATAACACTTATTTTCTATAGATAGATAGATCGATATCAATTTATTTTTACAAAGAACTATCGATAATATTTACTTGCTAAGGAAAATTTATCGATACCAGTAATTTTCTAGCAAAATGTATTGATAATAATTAGATTTTTATAAACACATTTAGCGATAACGTTTATTTTCTCTAGAAATAATATTGATAACGATAAGTTTAAATGGAAATGTTATCGATAATGTTAACTTTTTCAATCGATAACATTATTTTCTATAGAAAGATAGATAGATCGATAACAATTTGTTTCTATAAAAAACTATCGAAAATATTCCTAAGTTATTAATATATACTTACTAAGGAAAATTTATTGATAACCTTCATTTTCTAGCAAAATGTATTGATAAAAATTAGATTTTTATAAACAAATTTAGCGATAACGTTTATTTTCTCTAGAAATAATATTGATAACAATAAGTTTAAGTGGAAATGTTATCGATAATGTTAACTTTTGTCAATCGATAACATTACTTTCCTATAAAGAGGAAGATCGATAACAATTTATTTCTATAAAATACTTTCGATAATATTAGCTTTCTAAGGAAAATTTATCGATAGCATTAATTTTCTAGCAAAATGTATTAATAATAATAGTTTTCTTATAGAACATTTATCGATAGCGTTAATTATCTCTAGAAATAATTTTTAAAATAATATATTTAATTAAAATTTTATCGATGATATTAATATTTTTCTTAAAACTTATCGAAAACATTTATTTTCTACAGAAAGTTTATCGATAACATTAAATTTATACAAAAAAACTATCGATAATATTAAATTTCTTTGGAAAATGTATCAATAACATTAAGTTTCAAGCTAAATTAATTGTTAATAATATTTCTTTTATAGAAAATTTACCGATAACTTAATTTTCTACAGAAAATTTATACAGAACCTAATTTTGATATTTTAATCAGGCTAAAGTACATTGAATTTTATTTTCATTAAATTATTTTTATGAAGAAAGGAATTTTACAACATGAAATGAATTAAAATTTATTGATAATTTTTCATTCTTGACTGCCGCGGGAATCGAACCCACTTAAGCCTGATTAAAATATCAAAATTTGGATAAAAAGCTTTAGAAAATTTGTGAAGACATTAGTGGTATTCACGCCGGGCTTGTTAGTTTGTTAGTCGTTAATCGTTACTTTTTTACACGCATTTTGTTTTTGTATCTTTAACGCGCTACCGGATTAACATTTAACAAATTAACGACACGGCACCCCTGATAAAATAGTTGTTAGTTGGTAACTCACAATCAGCTGTTGCAGTTTTAAATAAATATAATAAAAAAGTCATTTGTGATACATTTCTAAAAAACTATTTCTGTTTTGGCAATTTTCGTCTACATTAAATTAAATGCTGTTTTACTACGAAAGTAACTAGACTAACAAAGTCGTTCACAGTTGGTAACTTTTTTAAATTAACAAACTACCGAGTAACAAATTAACAAGTTCGGTGTGAATACCACTATTATATTTTTGTAGGCAATATATCGGTAAGAGTATCGTTCTGTTGTCAAATTTTACACAACAACAAAATACCATTCGCACTCAAATTAAGAACGATATGTTTTCAAATTGACAAAGAAAAAAAAAATAACTAAATGATGAAACAGAACTGGGGCTGAACAATGTTTTCCATACAATTTGACATGAAATTTTTCCAGAGAATGCGGTCGTGAAATAACATCAATTTTATTTTGAGGACGTTTTTTCTAATGCTCTCACGTATAGACACTTATTCTCTTAACAATGCTACCATACTTTCATTCAATTTCATACATTTTGTAAACAAAGAATAATAAGAACAAAAGAAAAAGAAAGAAATGAGACGTTTTAATTATGGACTTTAAAATTTTTGCCTAATGTTGAAGACTCAACTCTATTTCATCATTAACGTTGTGAAATCGAAAACACCTTGTTAAAAATCGAGAAGGAGTTGTTGCCAAATTAAGAAAAGTATAATATAAAATATATTCTTCTATGGATACGAAAAATATTTTTAAAACCTACTATTCCTTTAGCAACATGAAACTTATTTCTTCATATTTTTTAATATCCTCCACTGTGCAATTATGAAAAAATTTGCGGATATAATGACAATTAGGCGTCTTTGACATTACCTGTTGTCAAATTAAGCTCATACGTAATTTGTTTGCTTTAAGTGTTTTGTGTTAATATTTATTAAAGAAGAAGACAGGGCTTAAAAAGCTGCAGGTGAAACCAAAAACTGTCGAACAAATAACGAAAATTTGTGTACAACTCTTTTCTTTTTGATCAGAAGTAAAAGCAACAGTTTTTTTGGCCAATGACAAATGAAGAAGTGGAAGAAATGGCAGTTTTTCTACTTTGACTGCAACTTTTTGAACGCTGGAAGAAGATAACAAAAATTTATTTTTGAAACGACAGAGCTTGTAAATTGGACATATGTAATTTATTTTTTAATTGAATCTTAATTTTAAGAAATTTTTTCTCAAAATAAATGTTTGATGTCATAGTTTTCCACCTCTGTTTGCAAAGCATACATAACAATGGCATGCATTTG
Organism: Pollenia griseotomentosa; assembly: GCA_963931875.1. Taxonomy (NCBI): domain Eukaryota; kingdom Metazoa; phylum Arthropoda; class Insecta; order Diptera; family Polleniidae; genus Pollenia; species Pollenia griseotomentosa. The sequence goes on from OZ007560.1 coordinate 127,594,227, forward strand.
CTTAATTATGCAAAGATACATATAACAAAAACAACTGTACACAATAAGAATTCCAGCAACAAAAACAACTAAGAAAGAAAATTTATGAATGTTTCTGTAACTTTTCAAAAGGACGTTTTTTTGCCACCACTTCCACTTCGCTGGTGTGTCTGTGTGTGTGTTTGTGTAAAATTCAAACTTTTAAGTATTTTTTTTCCTTTTGCCATAAATTTCTGTTGTTGTTGTAGTTGTAACCATTATCATGGTTGGTTTTTGTTGCTGCTTTGTGTAACATAATAAAACATGTTGTTAGAGAAATAAAAATAAAAACTAGATGAACAAAATGGCAAAAAAAAAAATAAACATGTTTAAGGAGTGTCATCCATGATGAATCACACGAAAATAATATTTTTTAATGAAAAAATCATTCCTTTTTATGATGTTTTTTTCTTTCGTCCTCAGCACTCAGCACTCTTTAGATGGTTAATAAGACGTTGTTTTTTAATGTGTTTTCTTTTCTTTTTTTTTGTTTATTTTCTTTAAAAATTTTCAAGTTTTTTGGCGCCTTTTGTCAAATGGTCAGTTATCTGGGTGTGTTGTTGAAGATGTTGTAAGAAAGTCTTTTTTTTTTTTAACAAATAATTTAATTATTTTTCTTGTGTAAAAATTTTACTGTTATGGTTTGGGGTTTTCAACTTTTTATATAACGTCCGACCATGGGTGGGAAAGGTATTATACGTTTGTGTTGATATGTGTAACACGTAAATCAGGTAAATCTATTGGTCCTAGACCCACTATTTAGTATGAAGACCGACTCTTTCTGAGTCGATCTTACGATTTCCGTCTAGATGGCCTATAGCTGGATGTCTTTCCATGTCGTATTCTTATAAGGACTATGTTTTTTGACTTTAGTGAACATTTTCCGGAATAAGAGCCATTGAGTCCATAAACTATATTATTATTTATGTTGGTATTTTTCTTAATTTTATCCCTTTGCCAAATTTTATGGGAACCTATTTGACCAAGGCTCGCAAATAAATTTCAATAAATATTGTTTCTATATCTTGGCAAAATTTTTTGACGGAAAGTCTACAACTGACCATAAATAAGATCCATTTAAAGCTTATTCCTAAAATGACTTTGGAAAAATAATCTTGTATTCGATGCTTTAAACTGCAAGATGAAACTGAACCTTATAAGATGTTTGCCCGTGGGTCTAAAATTGGGTACACTCTTATGGCCGTTTTCTCATAAGGCGAACAAAAAACTACAAATTAAAGAAATTTGGTTTTCTCAATGTCTCATTTGCTTCTATTCTGTAGCAAAGCTAATCCGCTCTCATCTGCCAATTATTTACTTGCCTTACAGATAAATTTCGTATGTGAAAAACAGCTGATTTATGACAATAAATTGTCTCTTGAACCCAAGACTCCAAACTTTCGCAACCATTTTGAGAGGTATTGCCAACGAAAATAATCTTTTTCTTGGTATATTGTGAAAACCAAAATCGTCAACGGACAGTTTTTCAGTCAAATAAAACTTTTTGTCGAGACAGGCAGTTTGTCTTTACTATAAGAAACGGCCATTAAACATATTTCAGTAAATACAGCGGTGTAGGGTATCGTATGGTCCGCCTCGATCTAGGTACTATAACTTCTTATTTGTTTTAAAATCAATTTCCTCGTCCATTTGCCAAGGTACACATACTTAGAAGTTTGAATGAAAGGTGAAACGACAATAAAGCATTCAGTGCGTAATTGTTGTGGACTAGAAGAATTTGAGGAGGGTTTGTTGGATAAGGGTTGCCAAGTTTGGGAAGTAAACAAAAGATAAAAAGATGACAATTTGTCATATACAGTTAAGTGTATAATAATTTTTGGATGAAATTTTAAATATGTTATAAAAATAAAAAAATATACCTATTTTCCTTTTTTGAATAGCTCATGTTAAAAGCTTTTATATAATACTAATTTATCTGGAAAGTTCAAATGTAATCATTTCAGAATTTTTTGATATTCCCTTATAAAATTCTTTCTTGGCAACCCTCTTGAACAATTTCACCTTTTAATATACAATAAAAAGCAGATTTGAAAGGGAGTCAAACTATTACGAGCAACAATAAATAGAAAAGTTTAGAAAAAGCTAAAATAAAGGAGTCAAAACCGGAAACAAAAGTCAAAGCATTAACACATAAAGAATTTGAAGGTAATCAATTACATTCACCAAAGCAACAACAACTGTAACTGGGACAAAAAATGAAAAACAAACTTTTTTTGTTTGTGTTTGTAATGGTCTTTTCGCTATTTTAGTTTGTGTTTTTTTTTATTCTCTTTATTGGTTGATAAAACTTTAGTGAAAATCTAACACAAAAGTACAACAGTATTACAAACAAATATTAAGACACAGAGGAAAATTTTAAATTAAAAAAAAAAAAAAAATTTATAGAAAAAAAATGTCAAAAGTTTTGTATTGGTTTCGTTTTCTTTTTTAAACATTTTAGACAAAAAAAAAAAAAAAAAAAAAAAAAAAAAGTAATGTAAGTGAAACATTAAACTAGTAGAGTTTTGGTAAGAATTGCACTATGGGTTGTGATTTAGATCATTTGATACGGTTTAATCTGCGACTGTCTTCTGTAAAATTAAGCACAAAAGTTTCTTCAAGAAATATGGCCGTTTTGTCAATGTATCGACAAACTGTCTGTTACTTAGCCTCGACATAAACCTAGAGTTAAAAATATGTTTTTGACAGTTATAACTGACAGTAAAACATAACTAAACAATAAACTATCAGATAAACTATCCGTTGATGATTTTGGTTTACTCAATATATTGATAGGATATTATTTTCCGTTGGCAATACCTCAAAATGGGTGTAAATGTTGGGAGTCATCTTGGTATACTAAGCGCGTGAAGACATGTAAAATATGGGCTTAAAATGACCAAATTGGTTTAAGTATACATATGTATATTCATGCCACTTTTTTTAAGAAAACCAAAAATTTTAAACAAAACAATATATAAAAAAAAATTTCTTAGCAGGCATGGGATCATCTTACTTTCAATTCAATTAGGTAACTAGTACAATTGAAACTGTAATCTCTTAAATAAAATTCGCAGTTACTTGTCATCTTTGTCTTCATTCCATTAATCAGTATATAGCGACAGCTTATTATTGGTTTGACGCATATGCCAAAAAGTCGTAGTAAAGAAAAACGACAATAAAGGTTTGCATGAAGTTTTCTGAAAATATACCCGTTGGATTTTATGTATTTTCACCACTGCTTCTTGCATAAGTTTTGAAGAAAAATGTTATTTTTGCAAACGTTTATGAATGAACTTAAATGTAAATATTTAGTATTTTAATGAAAGTGAAAAAATGCATGTTTTGTGCCGCATTCGCCACTTTTCTAAATATGCTTTTTGTGCTGCATACGTATAATTACTGCTGTATATTGAGTTGTTGATAATTTATTTTGCTTTTGCTTAAACTACTTTATTTTATTACGGTAATTAAGCGAAGCAAGTGAGAAATTTATTTTCTTGCTGTCTTGTGTTTTGCTTGCGCTTTAACCCTTAAGTAGACACCTAATTTGTGCAGTACAAACTGCCACCGTGGCCTGGCTGGGACCCCACGTAACGAACCCCTGGGCCAGGCTGGGACTTATTTTATTTGCATGAAGTTTTATGGCTACATCAATAACACTTCGTTCTTGATTCTTCGAAATTAAAGTAAATAAAGAATTCTTATGCTTTTTTGATACGGTTCGTTAAGATTTCATTTACTACAGTACATATACTGTGAGCGTCAAAATAAAGTAAACAGCTTATTTTTCAATATAAAAAGGATTATTTAAGTAAAAAAGAATTTGTTATTACAATATAAAATTCAAAATTTTAAATACTTCAAAAACAACAAAAACAGTGCAATAAAAAACAAATTTACTCCGTTTTTAACGCGTCAAAAAAAAGTGTACAGTTTTAAAATACTAAGAAAAGTGAAGTGGGTTATACTTTGTTTGATTTCTTTTTGCTTTAAGGGCGGCTTCGAGTCTCTTTGGCATCGATTCCACCTATTTTAAAGTTAGCCCAGTAGACATTTTTGGCCAATCTTCCTGCAGAATTTTCTTCAGAGAGTACTTGGTGCTTATGTTTTTTTTAATTTGTTTGTCGAAATGCCCCCAGATGCTTAGTTGAGTTGATATCGAGCGACTATTGGGCTGATCCAGCTGTTTTAGGACGTTTTACAAAAGCCAACCCTATCATGCTTCACATTAAATACTGTGTGTTTTCCTTTGAATTTCTTATTTCTACCTTTTATCACGTTTTTTATTGTCCAACTTGCTTTCATCAAGCAACATATTTTTCACAGATGACAGCAAGCTTCAAGTCCAATCAAATTTGGCAAAGTAGAAATTTAACTTTTTAAAACTAACATAACACTTTTATATTGGAAATAAAGCTGTTTACTTAATTTTGACTCTCACTGTATGCCCTGCCCTATATGGCCAGGCCCAGGTGGATACAATATGCACAAAATTTTCATTAGGCCAATTGCCACGCCCACGGTGTTTTAATTTACACTTTCTTCTCGTTTTCTTGTAAAATCTATTTGATTGAGGAATACATAAAGTTTTGTTCCAAAATGTTTAATAATTATATAAAAAAGGGTTAACTCCTTTTTTTCTTACGGCAATGAAGCAAAGCAAGATTGAAATCTATTTGGTACGTTTTTGTGTAACGAATTTACTGCATTCGCCAAAAAGTGGCGTGTAGAGCAAAACAAAACTTAATACATTTTCAAATAATTCATATGGAGCAAAATTAATACTTTTAATATCTCAGAAACCATAAAAAATTTCGTGAAATAGGTTTTGGATTCAGAAAAGGAGGAATTCAAAATATTTATATACCCCATACCTAACTCGGTTTTTTTTTTTGAAATGGGCGGTAGGCCAAACCAATAATGAGCTGGTGATTGACTTTTTGAATGCTTTTAAGCATTATTATCTCGTTAAGGAATCTAAAGTCCTCTCAACTTTAACGGTTGATTAAAGTTAGATTTATACACTTTTTTATAGCGAAACAATAAATTTTTATAAATGGACTGTTACTAATTGCAAACTTATCAAAAACTTAACCGTTTTCTCGATATTTTTCCACTCGCACGATTTTTAATTTTTAAAACAGTTTTCACAACTCGAAACGATCAGAAAAAAATATGTAACCATACCGGAGAAAAAGTTAAAACAGGCTTAAAGGGCTAAATTGTAATAACAAAATGTGGCGAAAATGCGCTTTTAGTTAAGGGCATTTCAGCTACTTACAAAAGGCTAAATCTAGCCCAAAAAGGGCTAAGTTGGCATCACTGGGTATAAACATCTTTGTATAGGGTCTTTTATTAAACACTTGCTACCATTAAATTTAAATAAAACAAAGTATGTGAGAGGGCCCCGGTAGACTAGCCGGTAGTTAACTAGTCTATTAGTGCCGGGGTCGCTGGTTCGATTCCCGCCAAAGACTCTGGTCTCTTGCAAAGAAGATATTATTGAAATTTCAATTGATGCCAATATGTATGGAATTTGAAATAGTGCAAATTACCGCAGCAGCGCGCCGTTGCTTTGCTCGGTGGCTGAATTTGTTGACTTTGAGGGCTGCTGTATTTTGTGGCTTATATGCATAGACCTGCGACAAAATAAAACCCCACAATAGACAGTCTTACGGGGTTAAATCGCACATCACCTCCACGTAAGATGACTATGCCCTCCAATCGTTGTTTTAGAATATCCAATGTTGCATGAGCTGTGTGACACGTAGAGCCGTCATGTTTAAACCACATGTCTTTGGTATCCATATCATCCAATTCATGCCAGAAGTAGAAGTGCTCTCAAACAATTTTGTTAGATGACGTAAACATTCGTCCAGAAATGGGCTTGAAGATAGTTTTTCGATGAAAATTAAAATTTTATTAAATTATCAAAAGTAATTTTTGGGAATACAAAATTTTAATTTAAAAGATTTTGTTATTCGTGCTTAATTCCCAGTTTTTATTCTTGATAAAAACACTTGAAATTTATTGTTGATGGGATAAGCTATTCCTATGCGCATTTCACTGGTTGCTTAGGCCAGATCATCAGGAAACTTCATCCATGAAGATTTTGGAAACAATATCAAAGTTTAAACAAAAACATCAACAATAAACAGTGAGTTTATCTCTTCTTACATTCCTCACTACAATTGATTTGAATTCTTCCAACATTAATTGTAGTTGTAAGTAGGTTAAGAAAAAACAAAATGCAAAAAACAACTTGCAAAAGCATGTTGCCAGGTAGTTTTTTTAAGGCCGTGCACTTGCCAGTTTATTATCAAAAGTAATTTTTGGGAATACAAAATTTTAATTTAAAAGATTTTGTTATTCGTGCTTAATTCCCAGTTTTTATTCTTGATAAAAACACTTGAAATTTATTGTTGATGGGATAAGCTATTCCTATGCGCATTTCACTGGTTGCTTAGGCCAGATCATCAGGAAACTTCATCCATGAAGATTTTGGAAACAATATCAAAGTTTAAATTTCAAGTGTTTTTATCAAGAATAAAAACTGGGAATTAAGCACGAATAACAAAATCTTTTAAATTTTATTAAATTTTTTTTTTAAAATTAATTTTTGGCATGTGTGGCTCAGACTAGTTAGTTTGACAAATAAAGCTTTAACGATATGGCCGCCATCAGCTGTCAATGTTCGGAAGTGCTTTTTGAATGACCCTTCATATCATGTTTTTCATGCCCACTGTTAATGTTTTGTAAAGCAATTGATATTTTTAAAGTGTCAATCAACAGCGAGAAATTTAACATTTCAATTTTTTTCCTTTTCCTAAAGTTTTGTTCCTTATTTTTTTGTTTTTACAATTCACGTGTTAAATTCTTTAGATTCTTTCCCTAATTTTTTCTCGCTCCTTTTAAATTAGCACCTTATAAATATTTTCCAAAGTCATTTCTTTTTATCATTTATAATGCGCTCATTAGTTTTTCTTTATGTTTTTTTTTGTAGCTCTAAAACTAAGTGGGAGTTTCTTCTTTTATATTTTAACTTTTATATTAGTTTAAGTTAATTTAAATTTTCATTACGCGTTCATGGCATTTTGGTTTTACTTTGGTGGAAAATTTTAATGAAAATTTTAAGATTTTTTTTCAAAGAATTGTACTTTAATTGAGAGTGTGTGTGAGTTAGAGGGTGAGTGCATGAAGACAATGTTTTACTTTGTGGGGTCTTTTACCTGACACTTTAACAGACGAATGATTGACATAAAAAAAAAAATTCGAATTTTTGATTTCACAGCGTTTACATTCCAATTTCTTATTCTCTTTCATGGTTTCACTGTCTACTGGCAAATAATTAAAAGACGTCTCCTTATTAGCTGTAAAAGCGAAGACAATTTTAATGGCAAAAAAATTCTTTTTTATTGAGGCAAATTAAGAAATGAATAAACTTGACGTGAAATGGGTCATTAATGAAATGTTTTAATAAAAAAAAGATTGTTGAAATTATATTTTTTCATTTGAAATATGTTTAACATTTTTCTAAACTGAAAATTTTTTTTAGGAAAATAAAAATTTATTAAATTAATTTCTTTTTTTTAAAGAGATTTGTCCTTAAGCTTTTTATTTGTATTAAGTTGTTAAATTGGCTTAGTTATTGTCTTAATAATTTTATATTTTTATTTAATTTTTTCTCTGTTTTTTCTATTTTAATAATTTCTAGAAATTGAAAGTCAAGTCCTGTTTCTTTTTCTGCTTATTTTTTTTTTTTTTTTTTTTTTAAACAACATCTGTTTAAGGACTAGAAGTGGATCACGTTTTGTAGCCAGCAAACTTTTCCATTATTTCTTGAACTTTAATTTAAACACATAAAACGTGTATTTTACAGTTTATTTACTTAATTTTGATCTCAAATAATAATAATAACAAGAGAATATAATAATAACAATAACTACTACGTATGTATGTATGTACACTAGTACAACTTCCTTATTGTTATTTTTGTAAATAGTCTTAGGATAATCCAAAAGGAATAGTATTATTTGAAACAACAAACAAAATAGCAGGAATAGCAATAGAAACAAAACAAAAATTAAAAACAAAGAATTATTTTATAAATATCTCAAGTTGGAAAGTATAGTCGGGCAAGCCCAACTATATGATACCCTACAACACAGATACATTTTTGAGAGAGTACCCTTTTTGGGATATTTGCGGCCAAAATGGCTGCTGATTTGGCTCAAAATTCTAATACTAGAAACTCACATGTAAACTTCTTATAAATAGTCAGGCGTCAATCAAGGCGATATCCGCTGAATATACATATTCTTCGATCGTCCGGGGCTGTAAGGACTCGATGGATAGATTTGGTGCCAACAGGAGAGTACACACCTTTTGGGTTCGTGGTCACCGGAGCATAGAAGATAACGAGGTGGCAGACGAATAAGCGAAGCGTGGAGTTCAATTAACATACAACAGAGTAATTGACATTCCAATTCGTAATGTTACAGGAGATACGGACTCTATTATACAAAGGAAATCGGAGGCAGTTTGGGGAAACACCGAAACGTGCAAGGTATCCAGGGTTATGTGGGGATCCTATGATCAAAAGTCGACTAAACTTCTTCCGTCGCTACCGACTGTAGGCTTCTGGTAGGCTTTATAACGGGTCACTGTTGGACGGCAGGATACGCCAAAAGGGCGGGGAAACTAACTAGTGACAATTGTAGATTCTGAGGGGTACCAGGGGAGATAGAGACGGTGGAGCACAAACTCTGCTAATGTCCGGCATTCATGCGCTCCAGAGCGAACTGTTTGGGAGATCATTACATCCAAGATCTAGGGAAATTTCTGTAATTGGAGTATTGAGGCTCCTAGCGTTCGGCTAGAGGGTGTGGAGTACTCTGGATATCATCTCATCATTTGAGGGTTATCGTACATCGTAGTAACGCTAGGGCCCAACAAGGTCTAAGCGGGGTCTTTATGGCCGCCCACTTAACCTAAACTTATTCTTTTTGGGACCAATGGGCAATCATGTTATTAGGTAAAGATTCGTATAAGAGTTTTTAGTGCCAAATAACATATCGTTAGCTGAAATGCCAAATCACGTAACTAACCAAGAAAATGGTAAATATCGTTTTTAGTACATAAAGTTCATGTAATTTTTTCTATTTATGTATCATTAAAAATGTTTTCTTTTGTTATGCAGATATTTGAATGAAACAGCTTTTTTAACGTTAAAAAAGTATTGGGTCATTTTGTCCTCCAGTACATAAAAGGGTTAATTTCGATAGCTAATTACAGAAAAAATTTAAGTCAACTTATCAAAATACGAATAAAGCCTACGATATTTCGTTATTAGTTTCATGAAATATTCAAAGTTTTCCAAAATTGACCTTTGACCCAGTTATTTGAACTTTGACGTGGTTTGATTTTGACCATATTTTCAGAATATAGTCCTTGTAATTTATATCATAGAACTCTGAATAGCATTAATTGGATTTTCAAAAAAATAGATAAACTTTATGGTATTGATCAATTTTGTGGAAGAAAAAGTATTATCCTCGAAATCCGTAAGCGTACCGAGGGATATATCTAAAATGTTTCGTTTTTCATTCTCTTAGGTGTTTTAAACAACCCCTGGTATGCAAATCTCAATATTTTCGATTTTATTGAAGAACATTTTTTAAAGTTGAAAATTGGAGATTTGAAAAACACCTCACAAATTTTGTTCGTTTTCGACATCACCTGAGGATACGTTAACACCATCCAAAATATAAACCTTTTTCCATATCTCACAATTTTTACTCTTTTAAATAAAAAAATTGTTTAACAGAATTTAATTTCAAAAATCTTTGAGGTTCATGTGGGACCTTTGGAAAAATTTGACCGATTATCACTTATGCACATGGTGTTATTTCTAGTCATATAATGCTAAATTAAATCAAATTTTACCACAATAAGTATTTTTCTTTGTTACGGGCTTAGACGTATTTAAATGAATTCCAAGAGTGGTCTTCATATAAAGCACATGGTGAATTATGGACCAATATTCACAAAATGTTGTAAAATGATTTACAGTCATATAGAAAAAATCTGTCCAAAATTTAATGAGAACGAGTGCAGTCTGTAACCAATTTATGTAAGTTTTTATAAAAAAATTTTCCATATTTTAGGAAGGATTTTTAAAAGTTGGGTTCATAATTTTTTTCTTACTGAAACGATTGTACTGATTTCAATTTCAGGAGTAATAAAAAGAATTTGACACCAATATTGTTCTTTTCTGTTAAATCTTTCGAAAATGAGCGTGTTTTTAGCAGACGGACAGACAGACAGACCGACGAATTACTCAAGGACCCAGAAGATATACACTTTATGGGGCCTTCGATAAATATTAAAAAAAAGTTTTACATAAAATGGTAAACTTGGTATATATATCATCATTTACCACTAGTGGTGGAAATTGTAATGATACAGTCAGTCAGTCAAGGTCTAAAAAGGACACTTTGTTTGTAAAATTGCCACACAATTAGAAATCTAATTTTCCATCCTTTTTTAAAAGTAAATAGCCGAACATCTTCGTGAACCTACTGATTAGAGTTTTTTTCCCCGGACTTTTTCGATTCCCGGGAAAGCGGGAAATTTTTTCAAATTTCCCGGGATCCCGGGATCCCGCTCCATATAAAAAATACAAAGTAAATTTTATTATTAATTAATGAAAAAAACTTTTATAAAAAAACGTAAGGGAACTCATGCCTTTATTCCCTATTATTATGCTTTTATTCAGTATTATTATGACCTGGATACAAGATAAAAATAAAGGGTGGTTAAATTTCAAGGGCCGATGTTGATTTTGAATAAAACACAAACTATTTAGAAAATTATTGTAATTTTATTTTATTATGATATATTGGTATTACTCAATTATGTATGGAACAAAATATCGGCCAAATGGGCGCCGCGACCACGGCGGCACACCTCCATCCGATGGTCCAAATTTTTGATGACCCTGAGGCATAATGGAGGTTCTATGCCGTTAATGTGCCGAATTATCTCATCCTTTAGCTTTTGAATTGTTGCTGGCTTATCGACTTACACCTTTTCTTTCAAATAACCCCAAAGAAAAAAGTCCAACGGTGTCAAATCACATGATCTTGGCGGCCAATTGACATCGCCATTACGTGAGATAACACGGCCATTGAATTTGTTGCGCAAAAGGGCCATTGTTTCGTTAGCTGTGTGGCAAGTGGCACCGTCCTGCTGAAACCACATATCGTCCACATCCATATCTTCCAATTCGGGCCATAAAAAGTTCGTTATCATCTCACGATAGCGAACACCATTTACAGTAACTGCCTAACCGGCCTCATTTTGGAAAAAATACGGCCCGATGATGCCGCCAGCCCATAAACCGCACCAAACAGTCACTCTTTGTGGGTGCATTGGTTTTTCGACAATCACTCTTGGATTATTATTCGCCCAAATGCGGAAATTCTGCTTATCGACAAATCCACTGAGGTGAAAATGTGCCTCATCACTGAAGATGATTTTCTTCGAAATTTATCATCCATTTTCATAATAAGTCTGGATATCTTTAACACGTTGTTGGATTGTGTATCTCTCCATGGTTCAAATTGAGTAAGTCTGAAATAGAGAAATGTCAAATAAAATTCGGAAAAAAACTTGGCGTTTAGGTGTGGTTCACATTCAACATCGGCCCTTACAATTTAACCACCCTTTATAACATAAACATAGCAATTTAATTCATAAGACAATAATAAAAACAAAATAAAAATTGAGGTACTCAAGATAAGAAATCAAAAAGTTAATTAATAAAATAGATAAAATACTTTAAAGAAATATATAACATTTTTTAATGGCTTAGGAAATAACTTTCTGACACACTCAAAGCGCTTTGTAAGTCGTCAAAAAGTATATTCTTGATTTTATTTACTAATAACATGTTTCCGAAAAATTTCGTTCATTTTTTACCGAGGTTGGACAAATAGTTAAATAACTGTAGCATGCTTCGGATTCACAATCAGAAGCAATTTTTTTTTCTTTTTTATAAACAACGTTTATATCAGTCAAATGTATGTCAAGTTTGATGCAAAAAAAAAACATCAACCGGACTGCTTCTTCCATTTCAATAGGTACATTTATAATCTTTAGGACAATGTGTTTTTCAAGTTGCATGTTGTAGTATCTTACACGAGTTTCCAAAATGTTATTTTATTTCGGTTTCCCCGCATTTCACGGGTATATAAATCAACCCAAATTGAAATTGGGAATTTGTGTTTATCACCTAATAAACATATCGCTCCTTCATTGCATCATAGTCACATCTCAAAATTTGAAGTAACTTTAGCAAAGTTTTCCTTCATACCTTCTCGTATTATATCTCAAACTGAACCGAAGTTATAGCCAAATATATCTTTAAATCGGTACATTTTGAAAACTTTAATCGCATTTTGCCAAGATCGTTTGTTTTTGTAGTTGCAATAAATGAGCGATATTTTTAGGTGTCTCCTATTTTTAAGACTTGTTCATGGACAATGAAACTTTACTGCCTGCATCTTATTCTGAATTAATGTACTTTATTAACTCTTCACTTCACTAAATGTAATAATTATCAACTGTTGCACTGCCTATTCTGCTTTTAGTAGATTTATTGCATCAGGAGACATTGATTTAAATACATGAACTCACTTCTTGTAATTGATCTAATCCACAACCCATCCACAGATGCTAATTTTTAGAGAATAGAAAACTAAATTTCAAAGTATAAATAGCTATTATGAGGAATTTTTTATTTCCCGGGATCCCGCAAGAAAAATCCCGGGAAAACGGGAAATAAAATAATTGAATAATTGAATTAATCCCGGGAATTCCCGGGAAAAAACCCTTCTACTGATATAAATTTAATAAAGTGTTCTGTAATTTTTGCTTTTACTTAAAATCGTTTATTTTTTGACACATTTGACACTTCTGCACCCTTTCTCTTACAAAAGGAATTAAACGCTTCAGCTCTTAATTATCAGAAAAAGGATAAAGTACCAAATAGAGTAATTCAGAAGGTCTTCTAACTGGCTATTTGTATTTGACTATGTAGAGTTGAATTTTAGAAAGTTTCTTAGTAACCATTGGTCGGTCACCCTAACGACAAGACTTCTTTAAGTTTCTCAGAAAACCAATTGTTAATTCTAAATATGTAAGTGTGTTTGTGTCCTTCTGCACACACACACACACACACATATATATATTTGTATCAGTATTCATTAGTATTATACATATTTTTGTTTTCTTGTTAAAAACGAATAACCTAAAGGGTGTTGGCATTAAAATATCTCTTAATTTATATTGAAATGAAATAAAACCAAAAAGAAAACTGAGCAACTCCTAAGAATATTAAGTACCAGTATCGCTTGCCTCAACAAAATAAAAGAATAAACACAAAAAAAAAAAAAATTCTCTAAGCTGATAATTTTTTTAATTTTAATCGTTAAAGCAATTTAAGGAATTAATTTCAATTGTGGCAGATTTAAATCAGAGGGGAACAACTTTACAGTGACGATGTAATAAACGTTTTGAGTTTGGGGTAGAAAATTAATTGAATGGAATTTTAATCAGGGATTTGTTGTCTTAAAGAAGCTTCAGGGAACTTTGAAGAAAACCAATAAAGGGTGTTTTTTAAGAGTTACAGAACTTTAAATTAAATTTAAGCAAATAAAACAATTTTAATACCATTTAAACTAGCTTTAGTGGCTAGAAACTTATTGCTACTAATGCTCAAAATATGATTTGTGTCATGTGATCGTCACGGCTGGCTGCTATTGCTGCCGTATTTTACCAATAGCTTAATGTTGATTTTTAGGTGTTCAATTGCGTCTGGTTTATTGGCGTAGACAAGTGACGTTACTAAACTTTACCAAAGAAAATAATCCAATGTTGGAAAACCGTGGTTTCGGTTTTTCAAAATTCTAACAACTGCGGTTTCGGTTATTTTCGGTTTTTTGGAATTTCAAAAAAATGCTAAGGAACTAAAACATTACAAAAAGTAACTCATTTAAAAGTTTATTAAAAATTTAATTCAGTTACATTTTTTATTAAAAGTAAAATAATAAATAAAAATACAAACGCATATCGCTCATTGCTTATTTTATAAAGATGGTCTAATCGTTAATATTGCCTTGTGAAGTAGTGAAATGCTTTAAGTTTTATTTTTGATATTTTTGTACAAACTAAATTCTTGGCGAAGCATATAAAAGTCTCCTTTGGGTTAGGGCTGTGTTAATGCCTTTTTAATAGCTGAATTTAATTCATCCTGCAAAGAAACAACTTTCACCTCATCTTCTTCGGAATCGGACGTTTCATCATCAATTGGATAAAGACGCTTCAATAAATTTGCTGATAATTTAAAAACTTCCTTAGATGGATAACTAGTTTGATTTAAATTATACTTGCCCAAATCAAGAAGAAATTTATTTTGACGTTGAAGAATTCTTTTTTTTTTTGATAGCCGTCAACAGGTTTTGGCTTATATCTGAATTTAAGATTTCTAATTTTGTATATAAGAATGAAAGTGCCCTTTCAGCTTAAATTATGTTAATATCCGATTGACATAGTACTTCAACAGTCATCTTAACTACAATTAAAGATTCTTGAAAGGACGTTAAAAAATCAAAATTTATGGCTTCATATAAATGCAAAGCCGACAATTCCTCTAAACTTTTGTATACACTCTTTTATAAGAACTACTCTCTCAAGCATTACAACGATGGAATTCCATCCAGTTGGCGAATCTAATAGCAAACACAACTCACGATGATGAATTTCTTTAACATTGGTTTGAAGAATGTAGTTGCGTACTGATGAATTTTTGAAATATTTTACAACTCTGCTTACAGCTTCGATATTTCGATCATTCTTATTGCAATGGAGGATTCAATATCTACGTCTATATCTATTTTCTAACTCTATTCGTGACTTCACATGCCGCAGTGAAGAAATAAGTGGATCGGAAGATGCTGCCAACATGTTGAAGAGGTCCTCATTTTGCCTTACCCTTGATGCTTTGAATGTGTTCTGCAATCTATATTTTTTATAAAATTTGTTAAGAGACTCCTGTGCTACTTCAGAAAGCTCTCCAATTGGCAAAGACTGGTACTCAATTATATCTTTGCCATGCGCCAATGGTTGACTTTCTAAACAGTTCAAATAATTTTAAATTGTTCAACGCCATGTTTTCAGTACTTAAATTGTTTAATGGTTTCAGTAATTGTTGCGCCAACTTTCAGTCGTAGACTAATCCAGGCATTATGCTTATTTTGCAATATATAGGCTTATGCTACCATGCCTAAAAACTTACCTGTTCCCTGCATACATATGGATTTAGGCTGAATAATGCATTTTGATATTATGCACGTGTCCAAATAAGATTCTTGACCATTTGTACGCCAAAGTATTGTTTAAGTGAGGTACGTACCTGCTAATTTCAATGAGTAGTTTTTTCAAACTATTAGATCAAACTACTGTCAGTCAAAACATATAAGGGATGGACGCCATACAATTTCTGCAACCATGTCTTTTTAACCTTTTTTTACCTCTAGAATTATGTTAAGAAATAATCAAAGAACAGGTTTTGCAAATATGGCAAATATAGAAAAATATGGATTTTTTTTTCCGTCAAAGTTGAAAAATAGTGAAAAAACGGATAGTTTTTAAATAGTGATTTGCCAGGAGAAACACAAAGCAAACAGTTAATTTTTTTTATCATTATACATTTAATAAATACATCAATCAATACAAACAAAAAATAAGGCGATTCGTTACCTATTTTTAGTGATATTACACCTTAAATCGCAACAAATTTACTAAAAATTGTGTGTTTTTTTGAAAACGGAAAGTCGGTCAACTTTGAACGGTTATATCTTCTAAACTAAAAATGTGATATTATTAAGAGTGGCAGATTTGAAATCGTTGAAAAGTTTCCTATAACATGGGTTTATTCAAAACTTCGTCGGCGCTCAAAAATCTTCATTTTCATCACTATAAGTTTCTGTTAAGTTCTCTAAATCATTACATTTCTTAAATACGACATAACTGCAAAATGAATTCCATGAACTAAACATAACTGAAGCTCGGTTGGATTTTCTGTACCGAATTTAACATTCACTGCAGCTCCATCAGATGTACACGCGACAATATCTGAAACTAAAGAAATTCCAAATTTTTGCAGTTTGGTTCGTGTGTACGAATTAACCCCAAATTGTAAAATTTTCCATTGGAATCATGTATATTGACATTCATATATCTTCTGCCTCTAGTACTTGTTTATTCATTCATAGTCAAACTAAATCTTTCACCCTTAAATTTTTTGGCTTTAAGGTGCTTTTTTATGTTATCTCTTTTATGCTGAAAATCTTTAATAATTAGATTCATCACATTTGTTTCGCATTTTGGAAAAGACATTCCTTTAGCTGAAATTGATTTCCGTATAAATTTGGATTGTGTAATTCCTCTTATCGGAAAACCATCAACAGACGCAAGCTCTGATACAATTATTTCTAATGTGTCTCTTTTTTATTTAGTCGTCCATAACATTTTTGTTGTGTTGTTCGGCATTTGGAACTGACTTTTTTATAGAAATTCCGAAAATTCTGTGGTTTTCCGTTATTACGAATTTAAATTTTTTATGAAATACCATGTTATTTTAGCAAACCATTTTAACAAGGGTTTCTAATATAAAAAATAGCTACAAAAACCGGGGAAAATTTAAAAGCAAACCCGACTTATTTTTGTCGGTTTCGGTTTCGATTTTAGGGCTTTAAAAACTGCGGTTTCGGTTTCGAATTAAACCGACCGCGAACCTCTAAATTACACGATTTTGGTAGATATTCAGCAAGACCATTATGTGAAATTATTCCTTCATCAAATGTTTCTTTGACTAAGTTAATTGTAGTATGTGTTATGTGGTATGTTGTTCCTTCTTGTTGGAACCTCATTCCAGCAAGATTCATGTCAGCTTATTAAGTTACGAAATTGTAAGTTTGTCTTTAAACCGCTCAGCGTTAGCTGCAACGTTCAGCCTATCGTTATTTGTGAAGACATATAGACTAATGATTCCTACAGCTCCTCCGGTTTCGACAATGGCTTGAGGGACAAAATTTTCAAATGAAATTTACACAATTAGCGAACTTTGCTCTGGCGTGAGTCTTTTTATGATAAACTGCTAACACAAATTAATTCCGAAACAACTAAAAACTCTCAAATCAGCTGTAACAGAAGACACCGCTCCTGGTGTATGTAAGGGAAGACCTCCTAAGGATATTTCACCCTTTGGTGTTGCTTTCTCCGGAGAAATCAGGCGCAGTGTTCAAAATTAAGAGATCTCTAGAGGTCGCTGCTGACCAGAGATCCTATGTGGTAAAAAAAGCAGTCAAAAGACCTGGAACTTCGGTTCCAGCCTGACTATTAGGGAGACCTTTTGTGCTGGTTTAAGCCACAAAATCGTGGGAAGGAAGAGTTAAAAAAGTCATTTTCACAGGCTTATTTAACACCATGAGTGGAAGTTTGGCTGCGTGTGGATTACCTTAGGTGCTGCCGCTATTTTAACAGATGCTTCTTACTTCAAACCCGGAGGGGAGGTTTAATAGCTCCAGTGCCAAAACAAGGGGCGAGTATAGTATTCGGCGATTTGCTAACCGTGTGTGTTTGTTACTCTCATGCATGGAGTATTATTTGTTACCCGGTGCTAAGACTACCGTAAGGTAGGCAACTCATTATTGTCACAGAAAACAGTGCCGCAAATTTTCAATTCTTCGCTCATGCATGACAATTTACTCGTGTGCCGTCATATATAATTTTTATAATTTTCCATCCAATGTCGTCGGTGTCACACATACAAACACATTTTCACTAATACTACCACAATGCTTGATGACTATTTTGATTAGTGTAGGTGTAAGCCGTAGCCAAAGTTCGGCCAAATTGGCTAGGCTCGGCCAAACCTAAGCCGAAGCCAAACTTTACTTATCCAAAGTCAGAACAAGAAAAAATTTTCGATTACCAAAAAGTTAACAAAATAGCACAATATTTTTACACCGGGTAAATATGAATATTATGTGTCGATATTTTCCAAAAAGGGGAAAAATATAAATTTTGAGTTAATACCCTCTGGTTCATCAAGTGCGAATTCAGGATTAAAAATCAACAAAGAAAAGTTTTTTATTAACAAGTATTCGTTATATCGCAATATTTACATGATCATAACGAGAGTATTAATTCAAGCTCAGTTGTGACGAGCAACATGTTGCAAATATTAAATAAACATGTTGCTCTACACAAATTTGCGATAAAAAAATGTCAAAACTAGGTACTTTCACTTAAGCCTGGTACTCTGTTCAAAATTGTGCGGGTTATCTATGAAATAATGTTGATAGAGTTGTACTCTGTTCATTATGTGAAAAAGTTGCGAAATGTTTCTCGCAACATTTTTTACAACTGCGAAATAATGTAAGCTGCATTTATTTCACGTGAAATTTTAAGCAAAAGCATGAACTGGTTATTAAATAAGAAATTAAAAATTAAAATAACACAGCCGGTAACAGTTTTTTATCCATATTTACTTTCTTTTTTCATAAAATTTTTTATCAAAAAAAATTATATTTACTAAAATACATGTGGGGTTTGTTTACATACGCAAAATAATGTTGCATACTTTGCAGGAATAAAAACGTCAAATGCTACAAACTCGCATAATAGGTAACATTGATACATGTCAAAATTTTCGTGTGAAATAATAAATGTTGCGCAACATTTTTCACAAATTTGAACAGAGTACTAGGCTTTAATCGGGAATAAAAAACGAATTTATCCATGGATTTTATTTTATTTCTTTTATATGCAGCTTATTGAAAATAATTAAAGTTAAGTATTAAAAAAAATTATTGTGTAATAAAAAGGTAAAACTTTGTGATTTTTAGCTCTACACAAATTTGCGATAAAAAAGGTATTTTCAGTTTATCGGGAATAAAACAGGAATTTGTCCATAGATTTTCATGAAGTAAAATTTATTTTATTTCTTAAAGATGCAACTTTACGATTTACTACCAAAACTGGGAATATTTGTTGATTTAAATTTTTTATAAATTTTTTGAGTTCAAAAATTTTATAATTAAAAAAAAAAAAAAGTTTTTTTTTCCACTTGTGCCTCAATAACTCCAAAATTAATGACTAAATTAAGAAATGATATTATAATGACTTAAATCTGGTGCTATTTAAAATTTTTTGACGCATTGCATAACAAAATCGAAGACGTTGTTCCTTCAAAAATCTAAAATTTAAAAAACAAATTTTTTTAAAAAAAACCTTACAATTGAATTTGAAATAATGATGATTTTTGACGTTAGGTGACAAAAGCGGATCAAAAAAATATAGTGGTTATTCAGGGAATTTTTGCTTGTTACATAGTGTTATTGGCCGATTTGCCATTTTTGGCCGATACCGAAGCCGATTAATCGGTCGGACACTAGTATTTTGGGGTTTATATCGCGTGTTTTTTGTGGCGAAGAACACAGTCCTGCACAATTTGGAAAATGTCGAAACTCTGGGACTATATTTTTTTTTTAAATTTTTATATTTTTTTCTTATTTAGACTTGATTTTGCATGTTTTTTTTATATTTTTTCTAAGATTTTTTTAAATTTTTTTTTGGCTTTTTAATTTTTTTTTTAATAGTTTTGAGTTAATGTGTGTATTTTTTTTTAATTTGTTTTATTTTTTTTTTGATATTTTAATCAGGCTAAAGTTCATTCAAATTTTCATTAAATTATTTTTATGAAGAAAGGAATTTTACAACATGAAATTAATTAAAATTTCTTGATAATTTTTCATTCTTGTCTGCCGCGGGAATCGAACCCACGTTCACGGACAGGTTGATTTGCCATGTTTCGAGACTAACCAGTCTATGCCTTCAGAAATCTTTGCTGTTGAACACTCACCGCCAGTCAAGATTAAAAAATTATCAATATTATCTTTCTATGATTTTCCATCAAATTAAGAAAATTATTATAAATTATCGTCATGATTTAATTAACAAATCTGTTGTTGATTAAAAGTTTATCTTAAACTTAATCACTCACTACATAAAATATTAAACAAAAATTTAAAACAAAATTTTTAAAAAAGCTTATTTTTATATTTTTAACTTATACAAACTCATCTTCATCATCTTCTATCACAAAAACTAAAAGTCATACCGTAATTTAATAAATAAAAATGAAATTTACTTAAAAATTTTCCGCATGGTAGTAAAAACGATGTTAACAATTGTTAAAAGGGCAAGAACGTCAAATAAAAAAAAATTACACGAAGTAAATAAAGTTCAATTGATTTGCTTTTATTTACTTTAGAGCTTTTAAATGCTCAAGACAGTATATGGTAGCATATATTTATATAAGAACTAAGAATATGACTTGTCATATACACCTTCAAACACAACTTTTCCCACATCATAATCATAATCGTAATCATCATCTTCATTATTGGAAAAAAAACTTTTTACCTTTTCCTGCTCTATATATTACTTATTTATTTATTATATTTTTTTATTATTTTTTGTTGGTAACAAAAACTGGCAAATCATGTTGATAGACAAAAATTGGTTTTTTGTTGTTTTGGCTGTTGATTCGTGTATTCTATAATATTTGTGTTTACCCATATCATCTTCAAGACCTCATCCATATCATCATCATCATCGTCAGTCTCAAAAACATCAGAATCTGTAAATAGTGTGATAGCAGTACATATTATATTTACTCGTTTTATTTTAGATACGGAATGAAGAATTCTCTTCAGTACAAGTGAAGAAGCTAAAAATCAAATTTTTATGTATAATGTTTGGCATAAAGTAAATATGTGGTGTGGTGTGGTGTACAGAGAATCTGTTGGGGTTAGAATACACATAGAGAAAGTCAGATCTTTTGCAATATCTACTTTTTATACCCTCTATTACTTCGTGAGCATGAGTGGTGTTCAGCAGACCCAACAAAGTATATACAGAGTGGCCCCAAAAAGACCTTCAAAAGTACTTCTTGGTAGCCTTGCGGTAGCAGTGCTTGCACAATTTGGATTTTGCATTGATACATCTTAAGTTGCAACTTTAAAATTCTCTGCAATGACCAATTAGAAAGTTCGACGACGAGTTGAGATAATTTTCAAAACTCTGCCGCACAGCTTCTACATTAGAGGTCTGCATTGAAGAAGTTTCTGCAGTACACTAAAAGTCCTTTTTTTTCCGAATGACGCACAAACATACTTTTAATCTTTCTCACCACTTAAACAATGAAGAAAGCTGCACTATGGTTTTTTAAATACTTACAAGTATTGTTGTCACAACCAAATAGGTTCCTAAAAAATTTAACTTACAAATATGTGATCATATAAATATATGAACACGAAAAAACAAGCACTGCAAAAATTATATGCACTTCATATGGTACAATGAGTATTTTCAAATCATGTTAAAAGAACGACAACATGTAGTTATGTACTTAGAAGGCAAAACAAGGTTGTATTTCTTGTATTTTCCCTCTCTTTACCCTCTCACAGCTGCGCTACTTTTTTTTCTTACTTAGAGAGAGGAATGTCAAAAGTTGCTTTTGTTTTGACGTATCGACAAACGAAAGCAACGTATAAAATACAATGTTGTGATGTTGTTGTAGTTTACATGAATTCGCCTTGGTAAAGACAATTAGGGTATTCACAAGGTTTGCTATCATGTTATATTGTCATAATGTTCTAACATTTTACAATGGTTTATAAATATTGTTTTTGCTTTGTTAACAAAAAGTGTCTTAAAATAATAGAACTTTGGTTGCTATGTTTATTGTGCTGTCGTAATTAATCAGAAGAGACCTGCGCTGAGCGGCTGAGCCGAGCGGCATTAGTTTTTGTAGCCGTCGCCGTTGATGCTTTAGTTTTATCCGGCTAATATCCGAATTTAACCTGCGGCTAGCAATTTTTGCAACAAAACACTTGCGGCGTTAAATTATATCGGCTTGGGACTCTGATGTTTGGTAAACAAACAAAATGAAATTTATTTGTGATTTGCGTTTTAAAAAATGTAGAATAGTCAGATAAGACCTAATTTAATTTATTAATTCATGGATTAGAATTAAAAAATATTTTAATTTTATGTAAATATTTATTTTTTATATTTGTTTTAAATCAGCTGACTTAAATTCAAAATATCATACTAAATTATGAGGGGTGGTTCACAACAGTCGTATTTTTTCATGTTATTATTTTAAGACTTATGACTTTATGACACCTTGTGAATCCGCCAAATGTTAAATTGTTGTACATATAAAGTTTTTAGCTCGTGTTATGTACTTCAGAAGAAAGCAGGCGAGTACTAGTAATGATTTTATGGAGAAAGTACCAAGTTTTATTTCGTTTGAGAAGCACTTCGGATATGTAAGGTCGTCTTTAAACTTCTTATGGCTTCTCCCGTAGGCTATCCAATTTCATCGCTTTTAGATTAATGCTGCTTGCACGCTATTGTTGCTGCTTGAGTGGCTGGAAGTTCTTCTTGGGTACTATTGAAGCGATGCCTTCAGTTTATCATTTACGTACATGTTTTTTGTCTTTCGGGTTAGAATCAGCACGTTTGACGCGCCATTTAGATGGCCGATTCATTGTAGGAAAATACTAAAACTTAGCATAAAATCGTTGGTAGAATATTGGAATTGTTGTGAAATTTTGGTACAAATCGGGTCTTTAGACTAAAAATCGCAGTGATAAATTTTATGATGCTCAGTTTGTTAATTTATATAGGTTCTACTAAAAATCATTGTGGATAATTATGTTTGTAGATTGCGTACGAGTTTATTATCAAAAATGACTTGATAGTTCTTTAAAGTATTCTCTATGTACTTTGTCCAATCCAATTGAGGCGCCTCCAAAATATGGTTCTTGAATACATCAACGGCTTCTTAAGTGGATTGCTGTTTTGTGTAGTTCTACTAGATCCAAGAATCGTGACCTATGTAGAAATTATGCACATCTTTTAATGTACCGCAATTGTATTTCTGGGGTGCTTCTTTGCAATTTTTGGCTCGAACGTCTTTTTGGGCTTTTGCCAAATTAAGCAGGATCCAACGCGAAAAAGTCTTTTTGACAGCTTTATGATCATAAAATAACTTGTTAATGCTCGTCCTACTAATGCTCAAGAATTTCGCAGTCTCGCGATATGCTACATGCCGATCTTGCTTTATCAGTTTCCGGCCAGCATGAATAATTTCTGGCTTAATTGATTTTGGACCACCTACACGACTATCGTCTCGGATCAAATTGCGGCTTCTATTATTAGTTATACCAGCTTTTTACAGTGACCAATGATGGCGTTTCTATCTTGTTTAAGACAAACCGAAATAACCCTATAATTATATTCGTATTTAATTTTGGCAACTCTTCGAACAGTTATGGACGTTCAGACGTTACGTTTTTTATTGCAAGCCACAAGCTACATTTTGACTTTTAACATTCAAATTCATATTTAAGTAAAAATCTAATTGTTACTGAATTTTACATTTTGTGATACATTGTTTACCCCACCATCGACTCTATACCCTTCGACATGTAGTGTAGTGTGAAACAGGTCACAACTATTGAAAAATAATTCTAACCTAAGCAAACAAGGCGAATTCATGTAAAAGGTGGTGGCGATACTACAACAAGTAACAACACCAAGAACACAACATTGTATTTTATTTGTTGCTTTCGTTGGTCGGTATGTCAAAAACACAAGTAACTTTTGACATACCTCTCTCTAATTTAGAAAAAAAAGTAGCACAGCTGTGCTTTCAACGCCACCTGAAAAATTAATTCGCCTTGCTAAGCAAACTTAAAAAACTCATACATTTCTCTGAGTGTGTGCATCACTTCTTTTCGTTTTCTTTTAACGTTTACTTTTTTATTTGAACTTGTAAAGTTTATTAAAGTTTGCTTGCTCATCTAACGGCTTTATTACCAGATTCTCAGTATTTGCACATGCACACAAATACACAAACACATACACACACACACACTTGCACACAAAAATACACAGAGTTTTTGTAAATGATGGTATTGCTCATCAAAATCATCATGATTCCTTTCACTTACACGTACGATTTTACTTCTCGAACCACATCTTGATACTCATACACGAGTATTTTCTACTCACATGTGAGAAGAACGATTGTCTTTTTAATGTTGGCTTTTATTTGTAACTGACATTGATGTTTATGATTGAGGAGATGAAGATGATGATTTGTGTATGTGTTTGAGACACAGTAACCCTTCAAACATTTTTGAAATTTTTTGGCGATTGCTTGTTTGGCGATGATTCCGCGATCCTTCTCAGGGAATACGAATCGCTAACCATCGCCTATGGCGATGAATATGCGAGCGCACACAAGTAGCGGCAATCATCAGTGTTTTTTTATAACTTTCGAAAGAATTTTTTTTCTCTTGTTGTTTTTTTAAGGTAACGGGAAAATAAATATTTGGTTTCAAGGGCAATTAGCAAAATTGTCATTCCAGTTGAGCAAGTGATTTGTGAAGGGTGTGTTATTTAATATATCTCTGAAAGCAATTTTCATCGCCGAATCATCGCCCGCGAATCGCCGGCAAATTGTCTAACATCGCAGCGATGCATCGCGTGGAAGCTAAGTGCGATCCTCTGGCGAATCGGCAAAACGTTCGCATGTGTCAACCACGTGAATCGCGGTACACGATGTTCACGCGAATCGCGGTACGCGATGTTTACGCGAATCGCGGTACGCGATGTTCAAGCGAATCGCGATACGCGATTCGCGCGGTTGACACATGCGAACGTTTTCGCGATTCGCATTAAGATTCCACGCGATGCATCGCGGCGATGTTAGACAACTTGCCGGCGATTCGCGGGCGATGATTCGGCGATGGAAATTGTTTGCAGGGAAATATCGTGTGTTTGTTTGTATGTGTGTGTGTGAATGATATTGGTTTACTATTGTAGTAAAAGTCATTTTCGTTTTCAAATAAACACTAAAATTATTGAATTTTAAGGGTGTGCGGAAGTAAGTCAATAAATATATGTGATATTTATGTGATAATAATTTTATATTTCGGTAGGTTTGAAAATGAAAAATATCCATCTGAAGAGTCTTATTATTTGGCTAAGTGCAAAACTTTTAGGATCGAAATGGAAAAGTTTGTATAAAACCAGGAACTCTTTAGTGTCAAATTTGACTTCTAGGTAATATAGAGAGTCAACGCTTAATTTTAAGTAAACTTCTTTAGAACAGTAGCTGTTAACTAAGAAATGAATGACAGACTAGCTAAATGCCTTTTTCTATGGCATATCCTAAAACTGTCAAGTTATATTTGTATATGTAGGAGTCTGTATGATTACGTCGTTAGTCATTTCTTAATCCACTAGCATTATTGCTATCGACAATGGCGTTTTTAGGTGTTAGAGCATAAATTTACCCTGCAGACAAAGTAACTAGTATTAAGCTGGAAACATAATATGTAGTTCGTATTCACTTTAAACTAGCTGCACTTTTGATTTTTTCATATTTCAAACCATCGTATTTAACGTTGGGTTGTCAAAGCAGCCCAACTTTAAAATTTTTATGCAGTTTTATAATAGTTTAAAAATAGTTCCTTTCTTTTCCTAAGGTTATCCCCCAAAGCTCTACGCTTATCTGTGGGAGACTAGAGTCTCCGGCGGGAGTCGAACCCGCAACCGCCGCACTGATAGACTAGCACCTACCGGGGAACTCTATAACTATTAAAAAAGCAAAATTAAGTTTTACTCAATTTTTTTTTCATACTTTTTGCTTTATAAAGCCTGATACTCTGTTCAATATTTCACGTGAAATGCTGTCAAAATGCATATGAAAAAAACTTGTGCGGAATATCTATGAAATAATGTTGATAGAGTTGTACTCTGTTCATTTTGTGAAAAAGTTCCGAAATGTTTCTGGCAACATTTTTTTACAACTGCGAAATAATGTAATCTGCACTTATTTCACGTGGAATTTTCAGCAAAAGCAAAAAAAATATGAGCTGATTATTTAATAAGAAATAAAAAATTATTGTAACACAACCGGTAACAGTTTTTTATTCATATTTACTTTAGTTTTTTATTAAAAAAAATAAATTCTAGTAAAATACATGTGGGGTTTGTTTACATACGCAAAACAATATTGCATATTTTACAGGAATTAAAACGTCAAATTGTACAAACTCGCAACGTTGATACATGTCAAAATTTTCGTGTGAAATAATAAATGTTGCTCATCATTTTTCACAAATTTGAACAGAGTACTAGGCTTAAGCCAAAGCAGAGCAGCAGTGCGAAGAAGCTTCAGACATCATACACAAAAAAAAGTTTTTGCGCCAGTAAAAGAATTAATGAAAAATAAAATCAGTTTTAATTAAATATTTAATCAGGTGAATTAAACTTTTAATCAAATGTATTAAATGTTTAATTGACAATATTTCAATTAAACGTTTAATTCACTTGATTAACATTTTAATTCACAAATTAAATATTTAATTAAAACTGATTTTGTTTTTGATTAATTCTTTTACTGGCGCAAAAATTTTTTTCTGTGTATGTGCATATTTATTTAAGAATCATTCAGAATTATAAAACATGCTTCACTTTTGGTGTATATGCTAACGGAAGAAGTCTGAGTTTTAAGACACCAGCAGAATGGCCGGATATGGTTTTCGTACTCATTCCATTTTCAAAATTTGATGTATTTTGCTATATAATTTTAGTAAATAGAAAACGGGAATTTTTTTCTAAACACGAAATCTAAAAAAAAATTATGTTTTTCTTCTTGTAGTGTTGTTGTGTCTACAACAAACAAATATGATAATCGTTTTTGTCTCTTTTTGTAGTGCTGTTCTTGTTCCTACAACAAACAAGTAAACCGCTTTCACCTACATCTGTTATGTTGTTGTTGTTTCTACCACAAACGTCGCCACGTGTAAAGCTGTTTTTAGTCAAAATTTGGTAATTTTTCTAATTTTTGTAGCCCAACACCTGACAAGTGACGAATTTAGCTGCAGGGTATGTTTGAAAGTTTTTACTTATACAAACTAGTGCTTTTTGTTTGCTTTTGTATACTCATGTGTGCTTATGCTCTATAAAAGCCAGTTAAATAAAGAAAAATTATACTTTTTGGCATGATTTTGACGTTGTATTTACGTGCAAGTGTCAATATGTTTTTTGTTATTCTTCTATATATTTTTGTAAATATTGCTTTTATCTTCTTTTGAATGATTTTAAACTTGCAAATGATCATATTTACAAAGTTGTTTTAAATTTTCTGAAGTTTTCTTTTTTTTAACAAATATTTAATACAGTTAGCTTAAGAAGATTATGATGAATTCTTTTAAAGTTTAAATAAAATTTGACAAGGGAATATTACTAATAAAGTTTTCAATGCGTATTATTGGCATTTGTATAAAAAAACATACATGATGCTTTATGCAGAAAAATGGGATTGATGGTATAAATAAATTATTGTAACGTTGTGAACTATTTTTCTATGTGCAATTGCGGCAAACCCTTTCGGGTGCTTTCAAGTATCAGCGATGTGCGTGTATTCGCCTTTTTCATCTACGCGTGCGTTACTCAACTTTAAATCCATCCCTGTTTCCGTTAGTTATCTGTCTATCCTCAAGGTTTTACCTAGACTATAAGTTCATGGACCCTGAGCAGTGGTGGGTAACACACATATTTTGATGTCTGGGATTATATCACTGCAGGAAACCTTAGATCAAGTGTTTCTCAGTCGCCACTTTTGTTCATATATTGGAGACTTGTGAGTGACACTGTCTACATTTTGTCTGCTTTTGAGAAAAAAAGAAATATTTTGACAGTTAGAAAGTTAGAATAAGTAAGCAATTTATAGTGAAAGTTCGGCTTTTTTAAAATAACTGTATGCCATTTCCTTTCATTTATTAACATTTTTTTAAATAAAGTTTAATGCACGTATTTGGATTTAAATTTTTGCCCTTCTCACCAATATTATTAGTGCAAAAATCTAGTAAAATTATTAAAAAACGCCACAAGAGCTACCTAGTCAATAGTTCTCAGGTCAGTTTCAGTTTCAATTCCAAGCACATGATAAATATTTAAAGCAGAAAGCATTTCTGGCCTACAGTTCGTCTATAGTATTGGTGACAATAGTGATTCAGTTTAGTTTCACTATTGACATTTCCAACAGGGACGTTTGGCTTTGTGTGAATAACACAAAAGCAGGACGGAAACGCCTTAACGTTTTTGCCAATTTAGAGAAATATGAATAGTTCAAGTAGAATAGAGGTTTGTTACCTAAAAATTCCAAAATTACCAAGCACAAGTGTCCAGCAATGGCAAAAATGGCCATAACTGGCTTTAAGGTAGAATCATTAATTCTATTGTTTTTGTAATTTTCGGGGAATGAAGCTGCGAACACATTAAGTTTCAACGGTGTATTGGTACTTTTGGGAATTGTCATAAAGATGAATTGTTTATTGGCTGATTTTTGTAACATATCCACTGCTTAATTTCAAAATATGCTTAGTCGAAATAGTTGTTATTTTTTACTTTTTTACTCATAACTTTGGCTTGGATAAGCCGATGAACGGCAAAATTTTATAGAATTTAAGCAGAACAATACCCAATTCAAAAACGTTAAACAAGTTTAAAAGATTTGTAATTGTGAGTTGCATCTGAATCGGAGGCTTCACTGCTTTAGCTTCAAGGTAAGCAGTAATATGATTCTGGCCGCTTGGTGATAATTAGAGATTCGATTTGCATGCAAATGCATGTTTTTTGTCAATAGTCTTAGAACAATGCCGACCAATTATCTGTCCGAATCATTAAATTTGCATTAAAATAGCATCGATTTGTTTTTGCATACTGTTGCATATTTTGGTGAAAATGCATATTTTAGCATATTTAGATTTTAAATGCATATTTTTGCATATTTTGGCATTTTTGAAAGATTTTTTATTTAATTTCCATATTTTAAAAAAAGTTCTTTCACAAATTTTGAAAAATACAAAAAAAAACCTTCCAAAAAAATCTTAAAATCAATAAATAAATTCTTTTGGAGATTGATTTAAATACAAGATTTTCAAGATTTCGACAAAAGATCCTTCTATTTTAAACCGATGCAGCACCTTATATGGTTAAGGCTTCCAATGGGTTTTAAATATTATATCCAAAACTGTTACAAATTACTGGCTTGGCACATGGGTTATACCTCTTGGCAGAGGAAATTAAAAGCCCATTCGATTACCTAGCAATTTTTAATGAAATGTTTTCCTTGGTTCCCCTTCCACAGCAGCCAGTAGCAACAATATATGCTTATTACTGTAGAATTTAATCCAAACATTTTGAGTAATTTAAGAATGTTAGAAGAGCTTTTTGATACCGATGATGATGCAATTAAAAAAGTAAAAGAAATATTAAATTTAAATAACATCAGAACTCAATTAGCATTTGTATTTTCCAACTACGCATATATTGTTGAAACAATAACTTATTAGGAGGGATTTAGTTCACTTAATACTCAAATCAAATTAATTGATATTTTTAGAAAGTAAAATTTACAATAGCTCATAAAAATTCAAAAAAAAAAAAAAAAAAAAAAAAAAATTAATTTCAAATATTTGCGATCTGATTTGTAATCAAAGGGGGATCTAAAAAAATTTTTTCAAAATGCATTGGCATTCTTTAAGTACAAGACAAAGTTTTACTTCTAATTAAGCAGTATTTATTTGTTTATACAAAAAAAATTTAAATTAGTTATTAAAGTTTTTTAAAGACATTTGTTATTCAAATAGACTGAATTTTATATATTTTTGTTTTTAGTAAAATTAAAAAACGATTTTTAGAAATTTTTGCTTGTTTTTAGGTCATATTTTTTTATTTTTTGAGTGCATATTTTAAAGTTTTTAGTGCATATTTTATGCGCATATTTTCGATTTTTAAGGGCATGAAAATCTCATCCCTAGTGATAATACTCCCACCTGTCTGTAAATTTAATCATCGAGTAGTTTGTAGAAGCATGCGATTCTCCTGTTTCAAGAGAACTGTTACTTTAGGTTCAGAACCAAGGGTATGCTTATTAGGGCGTCCCTTATAATCTGACTTCAATATTTTTGTAAGCTTACTTTCTATTTTGTTTTCTATTTGAAATAAACATTTTTATATTACTTTTTTTTAAATTTGGTTAAATATTTTGAAATAAAGTACTATTTCGTGTTATTATAAAACCACCAAACTTATTCTACACTGACACAACGATTTGAATAAAAATAAGAAATAATTCACACATCGTTTTTTATCAGAATCGAAGCATGCTAAAAAATGTATCACCCACCGATTCTAAAATAATTTGTAGTTCCCCAACGAATAATGCATATTTATTTTTGTTATTGGTTAACGAAATTATTATACCACAATAAAAATTTGTTCTGGTCCTCCGTACTTAAGAAAGTTTCCTTGTCAATGTTTATGCAATTTTAAATCCTCCCAGTAAAACTAATAGTACAATCAATGTTGGGAGAATTCCAATCACCAATTGTAGTGGGGAATGTAAGAAAAGATAAACTCATTGTTGGTATTTTGTTTAAGCTCTGATAACGTTGCAAATAGGACTTGAGGTTTTGTAATTCTCATTCACTCTGCAGTTTTATTTGCATAATATCTTTAGCTTTTCTAAAGTCTTATATACTGTAAATTTACTTGTTTTTTTTTTAAATTTTGTTATCAGATTTCTTTCATTTCGACAATATTTAAGGCGGCAGTTGCATTAATCCAATTAACTAAGTGGCATTTATGGCACTATGTACGCTACCAAAATTTTATGGGTACATTGTAATGTGGTTGAAGGATTCAAGCGGAACTGGATCTTATTAAATGATAAAAACATTTGGTTATCAGCGGAAATTTACTAGAAACCTTTTAAACTGAAATTTATAAATTTCTTCTTGCAAGCTTCAATTATTTGAAATTTTAATGTGGAAATTTGAGCCATTGCTGTACACTTTAATGGATTTTTTAAAAATCTTTGAAGTTTGCGATCTTTCTAGGAACCTATTGCATGGTTTCTTTAAGATTTTTTTTTGAAATTATATATTTAAATGCTTGTTACTTAATGCTCGTAAAAATTTAAGTGTTTTTTTAGCTAAAACAGAATTTTTATTATAACTTTTTTGCTCAAGTAAACAGGCATGACAATAAGCTTCGTAGGCGAGAAGGTAAAAGGCTTGTTTTGCTTTAATGTCTTGAGACTACAATAATGTGTTTTTTCTGAAATAAAAATTTTGCAAGAAAAATCGGGTTTCAGCACAACTTTCCTTTTATTTATTCAAGTTTTAAATGTTTTTAATAACCGAAAAACTCTTCTCAATCATCTTAACACAGCTTTTACTTAAGTTTTTTTTTTTTAAATTTTGATCTTTTACATAATATTTTGTCTACTTATTTTATTCTTTTTTTTTGCATTCCTTCAATTTTATTTTTATTTATTTGCCATAACTTGGGCAACAACTGTTTCCTCTGTGCAGCCATGTTTAATATGATGTACTCTTTTAAAAGCTTTTTTTATCTTATTTTTTTGAAATTTCTTAAACTTCTTCATCGTCTTATTTGTGGCATAAAAGTCAAGTCAAAATTGCACACAGAAAAATTAAAACAATATTTATTATTTTTTTTTCTTTTGCTTTCCTATTATAGTTTATATCCCGAAATTCTCTTCCCCAATAGGGGTTCTTTACGGGGAAAATTATCTGATGATTGTCGGGAATTTTTTTTTGAAATTTCTGGGAATTTGTAGGCCCTAAATTGAAGTTCTTGTGGCAATTATTGCTTTTTTAATAGTGTCAAAAAACAAATAATAACTAAAAACATTTTTCGACTAGAGAAAAAATTTATCTACAATTTAAGGAGCTGAACTTTATATTTATTTGTACAGACAGTATTTGGTTTAAGCAAAAATTCTCATAGCTTAAGCCATGTACCAGGATTGAGAATAAGGATAACACAAATTTCGGAATTTTTTTAAATGTTAAACATTATAAAATTGGCATTTAAAATCTTCTGATTTTCAAAATAAGTTCCTGTAATTTTTATCGCGATTTGTTTTTCGAAATCTTTTGAAATGCGAGGCACGTCTACTTGGAGATTTGAAGACAATTAAAAACAAACGGCAATCAGCGTTACAATTGCATATTTTCAAAAAGTACCAAAAAAGGGGATATCTACAAAAAAAGTGCAACAAAATAGAGGATTTAAAAAGGGAGAACCTCTATTCAAAATAAGTACAACAAATTATGTTTTTTCTACGTATTTTTTTCAATTTATTTAAAATTTCATTTCAATAACATTTGGGTATTTCCACAGAAAAGTCTACTTTTTGTCACGTTACGACACCAAGCAATTAGTCCTGTATTTTAGAACCGTGTTCTTCAAATTTTTCCCCTCTTTCACTTAATGTAAAGCTAGTTCCGCTTTACACCAAAATGCAAAAAAGTAAATAATATTTTCCTTATTCCTTGAGAAACAATTAAAAATAGTTGGTGTCGTAACGTGACAAAAGGAGACTTTTCTATGGAAATACCCATTTAATAAATGATAGAAAAACACAACAAAAAACATTAGATAGTTAGTCGGCAAAAAAGAATTCGGGAGCAAGAACTTTGCTTTTTGTTTGACTTTAGTATGCTGAATCCAAATGTTACTTTCATGGGCTAGAACAATATTTCGTCTAAAAAAGTTGAATATGCTTAAACATTTTATCATAACTGGAAAACGATTTGTCTGATTTTGATCAACTATCTTTTAACTTTAAACCATCCAAAAAACATTTTTTATATTTTAAGCTGTTTCGAAGTAATTCAAAAATGAATTTCTCTTTCACTCGCATAACTTCATTTAAAACAGAAACAAATTCTTCAAATTTTGTTTCAAACATATTTTTTTAATTCTCTAAGCTAATCCTGCGAAGCTCTACGCTTGTCTGCACGACCAGAGTATCTAGCGGGAATTTAACCCGCTGACAGACTAGCTCACTACCAACTACCCTACCGGGGAACTCGTGTGTGCAAAAGAAAGCAAGTACAAAAACGTAACTCTTTATTTAGTAAAAAATATTAAAATTTGGCATCAGTTTTGTAAAGTATTACATTTAGGTGCATTTTGTAAAAGTAGCAAAAAAGTATACAAGCAGTCGAAAAAGTGGAAAATTGCTACTTTAATATACCCAACGGTAGCGCTGACTGTGAGGCCTAAATTACTTATATTCCAAAAAATACAAGCGATTCAGTGGCCTTTATTGGTTTTTTTTAGATCTATTCACTTTTTGTTCATAACACTTTTGTTACACTCATAGAAAAGTGAATCTTCATATTGATAAGGCCCTAACATCAGTTAGACAAAAAGTGGCATCAATCCATGATAAACGTCATCATAAAAATTTGTCATATTTTATGCGTCATCTATGCTATGACTAAGTTTCATCAATTGGGTGTCACATTTTGTGTATTATTAATATTATTTTCATATTAAAAAATAAAAATAAGAAGCAAAAATTCCCATATTCTATTAGTTTAAATTAATTAAAATTAATACATCAAATTTTCAAAGTAGAATGATTACGAAAACCATATCGTGCATGCTGCTGTTGTCTATTAATTGAGAGTTATTCTGTAAACAAAGAGCGTAATTAAAAAAAAAGTGAAACAAACATGTGTAACGGGTAAGTAAATAATAACATTCTCTCACTTTGACTTAAATCAATCCCAATGACTCAATTTAATGACAGGTATATTTACACAAGGTATACTCATTTGGGAGTGTAGACATGCTGCTCTATAAAAGGAACCGAGTTGTCAAAATTGTCTTCATATAAAAACAAAACAATTTAACGCACACATGTACAAATTTTGGCTCATATACACGAAATTTGACGTTTGGGTTCCAAATAGGGGTAAACAGCTGACAAACATATAGGCCAACGAGTTTACCTTGTGTAAATATACCTTGGATTTAAATGAGTATGTTCAGGGGAAAATGCAGATATTCTCTTTAATTATTTATTAAATTAGTGCAACTAGTTGTTTTTTTTTTGTTTAAAACAACAAATTATTATTCAAAAATATTAAAAAAAAAATAAAACAAACAAATCGTAATAATAGTGATTTTAATAAAATGTAAACAGACATTTTGTTCGAATACTTTCTTATCGTATTTTTTTTTTAAAAAAAAGGTTCAAACAAAAGTTTTTTGATACCTTTCGGCAATATTTTGTTCAGAAACTAAAAATATATATAGTTTTATTTGATACATTATAAAAAAATTTAAATATAGAATATCATTTGAACCGAATAGAAGTTTCATGCATCACTTACAGTAAAATAGCAGCAAAACACAAAATCGCTAAAAACAGTGAATAGTAAAAATGCTGTTAATGTACGTTTATGAATACAAATTCTTATATGAGGTTTATAAGACCTTCCTTTTAAATTTTATAATATGGCTACGTTTGGATTAAAACAATTTTTTACGCCTAATTTTTATTGAAATACTTAAAAGAAATACTCTCTTCAAGGATGCTTTTTTATGACAGCTTAGTAAGATAGGTACCAAGCTGTCATACAAAGTAGCAATTTGGCAACCCTGTACTGAAAGTGTCAAATAGTAAAATTTTTCAGCTCCGTAATTTTTTACAATTTTTATTGAATAATTCAAGTTAAAATATATTTTACAAAGTCAACCAGTTTTTTAAACAAATAAATCGTTGTGTAAAGTGTTAATCTTGTGGAGTACTACTGCGAGATTCGTTATTTTTGTGTTTTTCAACATTCCCTTCAATCTACACTGGCGGCGGCTTTTGCTTTTATTGGCTGTAAACATCTTTATATTTTACAACATTGTGCCTTATTTACAACATTGTACTTAAATACAAAAACTACAGTGTACAAACAAAAATTTCCTTTGGTGATATAATTACAATTATTTTGGTGTTTTGCAGTAAGAAACCATTGTATGTACATACATATTATTTTCTACAATTGGTTTGGTGTTTTTGTTTTGTTAATAATTGGCGCTCTGCTAACACAAGCTGATTTTAATAAAACCCAAGTGTTGCCTAATTGTGTAATTTAAAAAAACCGATGAATAATAAACGTACACTTGAAGCTACATCGCCTGAATACACTGAAAAGAATAGTAAAAAACATTTGTCTTGTCAGAATATGTCTGAAAACAGTCAATCAGCATCCCAAGACGTTTTTTCGTGGAGTAGGTTTAGCGATCTATTGGATGATAAACTGAAAGATGTTGCTAGAAAAACAGACCTAGTAATGATCCAAACTGAGATACAAGAATTAAAAGAAGAGAACATAAGACTTAATAATGATATTAAAAAGCTCACATCACGTCTTGAGTATATTGACCGTAGGTCGCGTTCTTCTAATGTCGTTGTTGCCGGTTTGAATTGTAAAAATGTACAAACTGCTAGAGAAAAATTTACAAAACTATGCAGTGAAGTTTTAAAAGTCAACGCTGATGTGGTGTCAACCCGCATGATTTCTTCTGGAAAATCGTTTTTGTTCAGCTTAGGATCGAGTTCGCAGGCTTACAACGTCGTTGCTGCTAAGGGTTTATTAAAAGGTCAAGATGTGTTCATTCAAAAAGATTACACTGAAGATGAACAAAATGTGCGATATAACCTGAGACAATTAAGCAAAAATATTTCAAAAGTTAATGATTCTGTTAAAGTCAGGCTTGGTGAGTTTTGTATATTTATAAATAACAACAAATATACGTGGTCCAATGGCAAAGTTTGTGCTGATTCTGTTAATGATGCTGAGTACTTAAAAAATCTTTTATCAGAATGTAATTTCGTTATTGATGTTAGCATTAAGGATAGTATGAATACAGTAGATTGTAATGTTAAAAATGTAAATATTTCAAATTCCCAATAGCAATTTTATTTATGCCATTTAGTTTCATATAATGTAGCAAACCTTGAAAAATCATTAAAATTTAGTAAATTTATTACATATATCAATAATTTTGATGTATTTTTTCTTTTTGAAACCCATGTAACAGCTGATAGACAGCACTTGTTTTCGTCATATTTTAATAATTATTGTTTATATTGGATTGCAGCTACGAAAACGCATACAGCTGGTCGTGCCAGTGGTGGCTGTTTATATGGTTTCAAAAAAAATCTTAAAAATACTTATGCTTTTAAATTTTTAAACATTTCCAATAATACGGTATTAAGCGCTAAATTTGAAGGTAATGTGTTTTACTTTATCCCAAGTTATTTAAACTGCACTAAATGGAATAATGAATTCGAAAAATTTGAAGAATTTGTACTGGAACTTGATCCTTCAAATTTTTGTATTGTTGGTGATCTAAATGCGAGAATTGCAAATGAACAAGTTTTAGATGGTAATTTTTTGAAAGATTTACCACATATTAATAAATCTAGATCTTCAAAAGACAAAGAACTTAATGCACAAGGCAAAAAATTGATGAATCTTATTGAAAATGTCGGTGGGATTGTACTTAATGGTAGAACTGGTAACGATGCTCTTGGGGAATTCAGCTTTTGTGGGGTTATGGGTAGTTCTGTTATTGATTATTGTATTTGTTCACTTAACTTTCTACAATATGTTGATGATTTCTTTATCGCATCCAAGCCGTTTTCTGACCACATGCCACTATGCTTAAAAATTAAATCATCGTGCCGTGTTGTTAACACTCATGAGAATAATACAATTCAAAGACTGCGTTGGAACAGTAAATTGTCTGATAAATACAAGGATAATCTTTCATTACTTGCTAGCAATGTTGATTTACAGTCTAATGAAACGGTTGATGAATTGGTTGTACATCTATGTAATAAAATAAAGTTGGCTAATGTTACTAAGGTAAACAAACGTTTTTTTTTTGAACCCAGGCAGAAATGGTTTGATTGGAAATGTGCTCGTGCTAGGAAACTTATGCTTGAGAAGCTTAAGCGTTATAGGAAAAAGCACAATTCGGTAAACAAATCTCGGTATTTTGTATCTAGAGCTTGCTATCTTAGGATATGTAATAAAAAGAAAATAGATTTGTATAATTAAAATATTGACCAATTAAACAAGGTGAAATGTAGCAGTGATTGGTGGAAGCTATCCAACTCTATGAAATCGCGTTCATATTCTGTTAAAGGTTCACTAAATTCCGATGATTTTCGTTCTCACTTTAGTTCGTTACTGCAGGCAGATGTTGATTCTCAGACTATTAGCTGGTCAATGCCATATTTTATTGATCCGATCCTAGACTCACCCATGGAAATGTGTGAACTTTTCTTCGTTTTAAAATCACTTAAGGATAATA
The DNA here is from genome assembly GCA_963931875.1 of Pollenia griseotomentosa. Classification (NCBI taxonomy): domain Eukaryota; kingdom Metazoa; phylum Arthropoda; class Insecta; order Diptera; family Polleniidae; genus Pollenia; species Pollenia griseotomentosa. The sequence continues at coordinate 127,631,673 of OZ007560.1, forward strand.
AATCTCCTGGTCAAGATGGTATCTGTTATGAATTTTATAAAAATGCTCCTAATTCTTTTATTAATGAAATGTTATCTGTCTTTAACAAAATTTTCCTACATGAACAAATTCCATCCAGCTTCCGTAAATCTATACTTATACCTCTTTTCAAAAAAGGTGATCCCAATCTCCCATCAAACTATCGAGGGTTATCGCTGATTAATACCTCATGCAAAATATTTAATACCATTATACTGAATCGTTTAACGGAATGGATAGATCGTAACATAATTCTGAATGAATTTCAAGCCGGATTTAGAAAAAATTATTCAACCGTTGACAACATTTTTAACCTCGTTAATATTGTATATTTAAACAAGGCAAACAATAATAACACATATGCTTTCTTTGTTGATTTTTCGTGCGCATTTGATACGATTCCTCGTAATAGTTTATTTTACAAGCTCTCATGCCTTGGTATGTCGTCGAAAATAATAAGAATTTTACAGCTCTTGTATGAAAATACGGAAAGTTGTATTTGGGATGGAAACTCTTTTTCTGATCCATTTGCAGTTGAAATAGGTGTAAAGCAGGGTTGTATATTAAGCCCTCTATTATTCTCATTATATGTTAATGATTTGGCAGATGAATTACCTGGGGGTGTAACTGTTGCGGACGTTAATGTTAGAATACTGCTCTATGCCGACGACCTTGTTATATTATCCGATACTCCAACAGAATTGCAAAAAATGATTGATTGTTTATACAATTAATGTTCAACGTGGTCCTTGAAAGCTAATCTAGATAAATCTAAAATAGTGGTATTTCGTGCCGGTACAAGAATTTCTTCCAATTTAAACTGGGTTTTTGGTGGTGATAATATTGAGATTGTAAACAGTTATAAATATCTTGGTGTAGACATTACATATAATCTCTCCTTTAGAAAACACTTGAACAATAAATTAGCAGCCTCGAAACTGGCGATAAACTCTACTTGGTCCAAATACATAAACAATCCGCAAATCTCACAGAATAATAAGCTTAGAATATTTCAAGCAGCATCCAGATCTATTATGTTATATGCAGCGCAAGTGTGGGGATATGTGAAATATGATGAGGTTGAAAAACTATTTAGATTTTTTATTAAGAAAATGTTATATCTACCGACCGCTACACCAAATTACATTTTGTATATAGAAACAGACCTAGAGTCTCTATACGTATCTACCTTAAGACTTCACCTAGACTATATTAATAAAGTATTAAGTATGAATCCTCACAGATTACCTCGTATTTTGGCATTAAAAATTATAGAACAAAATATTTGTTGGGCTAAAGAGTGGGAAAATCTTTGTCAACATATACAGTTTACCCCTGATAACTCAATATCTCCTCTTAGCAAACAGTGGAAACCTATATTGGACCAACTCAAACTCAAGGAACGTAATGATTACATAGAAAATGCAAAAAGTTCACAGTTTCATGATCTATATTCTAAACTCGATTACAATGTTTCATCATTATATACTTCAAATTTTTCTCCACGTACAGTCAGTTTAATAATAAGGGCTAGAGGTGGCTTGTTAGATTTGAATGCAAGGTCTTTCAAAAATAACACTGTTGGTATTTGTACAATGTGCAATTTAGATGCTTCGGAAAATACTTTTCACTTTATTGGTGTTTGCCCATTGTACAAAGAATTTAGAATGCAATATTTTGGTAAAACCATACTAAATTTGAATGAAGTTATATGTATACTAAATGGTTTAAACTTTTTCTCCCTGTATAAATATATAGAAGTTTGTTTAAAATATAGAAGATTTATTTTAAATGAATTTGTTTTTTAATTTTCCATAAGAATATTAACTTATAATTTATCTTGTTATTTTTATTAAAAATTATATAAAATCAATATTTTGTAAATAAAATTTACTTTCCTAGAATTGTGCCAATCTGGCTTACAACAAAATGTTATGCCATATATAGATTTAGATATTAAACATATTGTAAATGAATTAAATATGTACATACAAAAAATCTATTAATAAATAATAATAATAATAATAATACAAAGTAGCAATTAAATAATTTGTGCAATTTTCCCGAAAAAAATCTCGGTATCCCGCACGGGAAAAAACTCCGGGAAATTTGTGCGGGAATTTCCGGAATTTCTTTTAGTTGTGGCAGCTGCATACCAAACTTTTTCGAATTGATGCTGAAAACATATTGAATATAAGTAAAGCAAATGCTGATTCGATTCAAAGGAAATTTTCTATAAAAAAACAAACTACAAGATTTGAAGGAAGTGGTAAAAAAGGAAAGCCCCAGAGATATTATTATGATCTTTTCATTAAAAGGTCAAGAAACGTAGAAAGTGAACATGTTTCTTGTTGATAGGACTGACTCTTCTAAAATAAAAAAAGAAATAGGCTGTCAAACGATTTTGAAAATACTTATTTGTACTTAAATCGCATTTAAAAAAAAAAAAAATATTTTGAAATATTTTTTTCAAATCATTTAACTTTTTAGTTTTATGTCCATGCTGTTGGCTTTTTTAATAGATTCCATGAATCATTTTTTGCATAATTTTCTATTGGCCGGTAATTCCCGGGAAATTGAAAAGTCAATCCCGCTTTCAAGGGGAAATGAAAAAGTCTAGGAAAAGAAAAACTCTACTCAGAAGTTGACTCCAAGTCGATTGTTTAACTAATAATTTAATGCTTTGCAAACTTCAGTACAAACGCATACGCATACCCTTTACACGTATGATGGTGTAACGTTTAATCAATATTATTGTCTCTAACAATTTATCTTGAACTTCTGCTTATCTTAAAAAAAAAATTAGAATCGTAGTATAAAAAGAACAGCAAAATCGCTTTAAATCTAATTTTTTTTTTCCAAATTATTAAATTAAAATTGTATAATTTTTTTTGAAGTGGGAATTTCCGGGAAATTTAAAATTTGTACTTGCTTTTTTGAGTTTTAAAAAAGTTCAGAGAAAACTCTATTTCTCACATGTATGAGAAGAGTTGGGTTAAGTTAAATAAAATAAAATCCTTTTTTACTTCTTAAAATAAATATCTTGCGGATATTTAAAACTGTCTTAAAATAACAACAACAACATCGGCAAAAGAGCAAGAAAAAAGCCAAGTTATTAAAGAAAAAAGAAAAAATAAGTTAAAGTTAAGAGTCAGCAATAAGAAAAAAAGATGTGGAAGAAAAATTATAAAGACGAAAACTGCATGAATGCAAAAATAACTGTGGTAACGAAAATAAATAAGAATTTTTCTTCATAATAATGAAATTGCTGATTTTCATTATTGTTGTTAAGAAAAAACTTGAAATATGTAAAAACTGTAAACAAAATTTTAAGGTTTTATTTCTATTTTCTTTAAGTTGTAAATAAAACTAAATTCTTTGTTTGAACCAAAATGCCAATCCAAATTATTTTAACCAAAAAAGTTTAAACATTCATGTTGGATTCTACTTCTTTAGCCTTTTTGCTGTTTCTTATTTGTTTTGTAGACACAACAATTAATTTACAAAAGTTTTAAGTTTTAAATTAACAATTAATGGTTCAAAACAATTTTAGTATAAAAAAAATAATTAAAGTAAATAAATAATGGCATTTAGTATTCATATCAGAATTTAATAAGTAAATATTTATGGAATTTGACTATTCTGGACAGAATTAATTATTTCTGGTTTATGAAAAAGCAAAATTAAAAAACTCATTCAGAATTTTATGATACAAAAGAAAAGCTTTTCAATTAAAGGGTTTTAGAAACAGTTTTTTTTTAATCTGTTCTATATTAATCGCTTAGCCTGGGTTTACACTATAAAAGTTTTCTTTGAGAAAGTCTGAGTTTATTGGTGAAAGGGGAAGATAACATGCTTTTCTTCTCTCCTCTCTTACATATAAACGCAGACTTTCTGAATTAAAGCTTTCATAGAGTGAACCCAGACTTATGCAATGTAAAAACTTTCTTAGGTTTTCTCCTGATTTAAAAAAAATTAAGCAAATAAGCTTTTTAATAAAATATTTTTAATAAAATTCTTCTAAATAATTTCTTTATAGAAAATAATATTACCCAATTCTGAAAGTTTTCTATTGTGTCATATTGGTATTTGCTTTATGAATATGACATTCATAAGATTATAGCAAATACAACCAATATGACACAACAGAAAACTTTGTTAATTGTCTAAATATTTGTCACAAAATGTTTTTTCACAAAAGCTTTGAAAAAACTACTTTCAGCTTTTAAGCGCGGTTCGGCTACTCTCAGTTGAAATGGTTGGCCAAACACTTCATTAAGGTCTATTATTAGAAACTAATGATTAAGTTCCGGATAGTAAACGTGAACAAGAGCTATAAAAAAACTCTGTTCTTTTTGCACCATGGTGAAGGGTATATAAAATTCGGCATAGCCTAATTTAGCACTTTTACTTAGTTTTACAAATTTTTTTTAGCCATTTTTAAACCAATTTTACTGATTTTAAATAGATAGCATTAGCGATCGATCGGGTTCCGCAAATTTGATGTCAACCGACAGACAGATGGACATCGTGAAATTAACTTCTTTTCTCATAGAGATCAATAATATACTTAATAGTGCCTAAGATCAATTACAAACGTAGTGACAGATTGAATGATATACAAACCGCGTTCGTTTTATAATGTGTGGGGTATACCTTTAAGCGTATTTCAGTTTGTCTATGTTTGAAAAGATTATTGAGAAATTGTTGCAATTATGATACAAATTTTTTTGTTCAATAGCTGTTAGAACCGGGTTAAAAAAAAATTAGTAAGAACGCTTTTGTAAAAAATATCCTCAATAATTTTTCTTATAAAAAAAAAAACTGATCGTAAAAACTGTAAATACTTACAGCCTTATTTATAAAAAATAAAACATGTTAATAAAGGGTTTATTAAACGGATTTTGTATGAAAATCCATTTTATTAACCCTTTATTAACCGCTTTTATTTTTTATAAATTAGGCCGTTAAAATATAGCTTTTTGGAAAAAGTTAATCTGAGGATATTATCTACGAAGCTGTTTTATTAAAATGTTTTCTAAAGAGCTTTGTTTTAAAGCTTTTCATTTCCATATTCAATATGTGCGTTCGACCTTTTGTTGTAATTTTAATTAGTTAAGCTTAAGGTCAGTTTTTTTTTTTTTTTTTTTTTTATTTATTTAAAAAATGTTTCCAATATTTCGAAATCCACTGGATTTCATCATCAGGGTACTACAATTATAGTTAACAAAAAATAAAACATAATTTTAACATAAAATGAATACATATTGTCCCACTGTGTCATAAAACATATAAACAGAAATAAGCACACAAAAATTATTATTATTGTTCTTCTTGTAAGTTTTTATTTTTGTGCGCTTATTTCTGTTTATATGTTTTATGACACAGTGGGACAATATGTATTCATATAATGTTAAAATTATGTTTTTATTTTTATTTTTTGTTAACTATAATTGTAGTACCCTGAAGATGAGATCCAGTAGATTTCGAAATATTGGAAACATTTTTTAAATAAATAAAAAAAAAAATAAAAGAACTGCCCTTGCGCTTTTCATTTCCTTCAAATAGTTGTTGCAAGATGTACTTCAAAAAGCATTTTTATTAAACAGTTTTTAAAAAACTTAAATTTTTCATTTTATAAAAAGAGAATATTTTTCATAATATACGTTAATATCTATATACAGTCAAATCCCGATAATTCGTACCCCGATAAATCGTAATACCCGATAATTCGTAATAAACTGTCGGTCCCTTGAAAAAATCTAGTTAATTCGTAAAATTTCCATACATTTTGGTCCCCTCGATAATTCGTAATTTTTTTTTAAATAAAATCTTCTTTACCTCTTATACATCGTAATTGTTTGGTAACTACCACTTATATTCGTAATAAAAACAACAGAAACATGGAAAGAGTGATGTCTTAAAAAAACGAAGACATGTCGTCTCACTACAAACTCTTTTTAACAATGACATGTTCCATGCTTGCATTACATTGGACCAGTCCATGGAGTAGCCCATTTTATTAAAATGGAGCAGGTAGTCCAATATTATTTGCAGGGATAAGATCAGTTTGTTACATAATAAAAAGATGTCAAAGCGCACGCATAAAACTCTGTCAGTGTTAAAAAAAACAACACATTTTTGCAGCCATTGAGAATTTATTATGCAAAAATCTTCAGGCAGTAACCTAAAGCGCGAAAAACAACCTGAATATCCAGAGCTTGAAGTCTTTAGTTTTATGGTTTACACAGTGCCGGGTTTTTATGTTTTTTTTTATCGTGTTAGTAAATAAATTGAAAAACCCCGTTAATTCGTATATATTTTATTTTAACCCCGAAATCGAAAACCCCTATAATTCGTAAAAAATGGCCGGTCCCTTGCGATTACGAATTATCGGGAGTCCACTGTAACTAATAATACTAAAGTTTTAAATTTATTATTAACAAAATGCTAAAAATTAATTTAAATTATTACTTTTTTAATGTTTTTTAAAAACAAGCAAAATTATCTTTTTTATTCTACAAAATATGTCGGTTTCGACATTTTGCTTTGCAAAAACACTCAAAAGCTCAATTTTAAACAAATATTTAAAAAAAAAATAAAAAAATTTTATAAACAGAATTTTTCTAACCTGTGGCATAATCTATTGAATTTGCCTTCGGACCCCAAAGCCGAACAATTGCATTCATTTATTTACTTTATCCTTTCAACCATGGAGAGAACAACATCACATGTGTTTGTTGCATGTTTAAGTTGGCTTTAATGTTTCGTTTTGATTTTGGTATGGTTGTTGTTGCTAATGGTATTTTTGGTTTATCAAATTATTAGATTTTTATATAACAAAAAACAACAGACTAGAGCATAAAATTTATATTGTACTAAAAATTCCATTAAATTGTTGGCTTAAACTGCATCAGTAGAGAGCATCAATAGTTGAAGTCAATTTATATACATAAACGCACTTGTATTTTTTACATGTACACCACTCATAGATACCTTTTAGCACTCTCTTTCACATGTATTTTGTATATGTGTGAGTGTATGCACACATATTTTAAATACCCAGTTTAAATTAATTTATAAAATCAACAAATTTTTAGCATTAAGTAACAAATTGCATTATTTTAAACATTGTTGCTCTTGTGCTTTGTTGGTTTGTCTCTCTGTTCGGTAAAAGACTCATCTACATAAACACTGACGTTCTTGCAATCGCCACACAGCCGCACATATTAGTGACGCAAACGAAAAATTCGAAACTTTAAGAAAAATACTATAATTTTACTTTTAGATGTTTAAGTACTTGCATTTACGGTGAACTTTAAATTTTAAATATCATTTTGTAAAAAGTCGTTTGTTGTAAAGATCTATTCATAATAAAACTATTTAAAGAAATTTCTTTTTAAGAGCTTTTTATGACAGGTTAAAATTTTTATTAAGAAGTTTTAAAGATCTTTTAATTTGTGCTATGTGCTATTTCAGTAAGCTTTTAATAATAAATATTAGATGAGTAAGTAGTTTTTAATAAGCTTTTTGTGTTAAGAAGGGCAGGCACTGTTGAGAAAAGCTTTAATAAGCAGCTTATTTAAATTCTTATTATGGATTTATTATGGCAATTCCAAAAAGCTTCTGAATATCTTTAAAAGGATCATTTAAAGATATCGTCGGCTTAATATGCAAACCTGCTATATCCACTTTAATCGACGCCTCGTCGATCAGCATGTAGTTTTTCTTCAATTTGAGTCTTGAAGTGTGTAAAACCAACTATATTTTTAGTTTTCGCCTCAAGCTGCATATACTAAATATAAAAAGTTTTTTGTCTCTTCTGTAAAACGTGCTGAAAGGGAGTAAGTAGGTTTGCATAAAAAAGCTTTTTACAAAAACTATTCTATTAACTTTTAATAAAGAGTTATTTCTTATAATTTTCGTAAAAGATTTATTATGTTAATTCCAAAAAGCCGCTAAATAGCTTTTTTTATTACAAGATTAAAAAAAAAGTTTTTAAAATAAAAACGCAATTGAAGATATTTTATATAATTTTTTTATATATTTCTAGAAACTTTTTGTAAAGAGTTTATTTTATAAAAAAAACATGATTATGAAGAGCAGTTTAAAGGGCTCATTATTTGAATATTTTTTAAAAGCTTTTTTTCTTAAATTATACTAAGAAGCCTTCTTAAAAAGCTTAGAAAGATTTTTTTTATAAAAACGCTTCCAAAAAACCTAAAAAGTCTTAAAAATAAAAACTTTTTTGAAGATATTTTATATAAAATAAATTTGAAAAACTTTTTATTAAAAAATATTCTAGAAACTTTTTATAATGTGTCATACTGAAGGTAGTCAAATGAGATAGATTTCGAGAGAACCCTATTAAGGCTATTCCAAAAGCTTCTGAAAAGCTTAAGGTTTTAATTATTAAAAATACATTTCTACAAGATTTTTAAAAATCTAAAATGTTTAACAACTTTTTATATTTTAAGAGCTTTTTATAAAAAGCTATTGTTGAAACTTTTTATAAAGAGTTTATTTTATTAAAAACATTATTAAAAAAAAAAAAAAATTAAAGGATTCTTTATAAGAAATACTTTAATAGAGTTTTGTTTTACAAATTTTCTAGTAAATTTTTCAAAGAGCTCCGAAAAGCTTTGTTTGAAACTTTTATTTAAGTATTTTAAGTACATTTTATCTAAATAATAAGAAGCTTTTTTTAATTGTAATTTAAAAGTGAATTTTTCTTAAAAGCTTTTTTTAATAGCAGTCTTTTTTTTTAACAAATTCTTTTTATTAAAACTTTTCTTTTAATTAAAACTGCTCAAGAGTTTTTTAAATAACCTTTTCTAAAGATTTTTTTAAAGTCTTTTTCTTTCTGAAAACCATTGTATAAAAATAAAATACATAAGACTTGAGATTGACTTTTAGTAAAGTACTATAAGGACCCATTTTACTCGAATTCAGTACAAAAAAAAGTACTTTTGTGCTAAGTTTTCCTAATCTGCAACAAACTCGTAAAATGCATGATTGCTTTTTGTTTAAAAATTATCTACTTGTATGGATTTTTTTTGCTTTAAAACCACAAACATTTAAAAATGTTTGTTGTTGGTCCTATTTGTTTTTGTGTAGCCAAAAATTACTAGGCGGTAAAAAGAGATGAATAAAACAAGTAATGAGCTGTTTTAAAAGCCTGTATAATTATTGGGGTTTCTATAATAAATAAGGGATTTATTCAAATCGGTAATTTGTATTTTACAATTGGGTGTTTTTTTTTATTTGTATTAAGCAGAACTATCATGACATTTTGTTGACTTACCTTAATTTGTGGATGTGTATGAAATTAGGCTGAAAAAAGTTAAATGAAAATAATAAAATTAGAGTTTATTTAATAGAAAGAAAAATGGGTTAAAAGAAACCTGTATAGCTAAAAAGATTTCTGACATTTGGTTACCACAATGGAATTTTGTTGGTGAAAATAAAAGAAAATATATTTTACACAATTATGCCTTTTCGAATCTAAAAATTATTTAATATTTTTTTACTATTAATTTTTTTTTATGACCTTATTGCTGCTCTTTTAATTTAATTTTTTTTTTTAAATTATTAAACAAAAAGAAAAATATTAAATGTAAATATTTCTGCACAAGAAAAACAAAACAAAAAAAAATAATCAAATTTAAGTCAAGAAAATATTTTTATATTATTTGCTTATTTAAATATTTTTATTTCTTTTTTTTAATTATGACAAATAGAAATGCAATACAGTGATATCCCGGATTAACGAATACTCAGTTTATAAAATTGGCGATTTTACGAACGCGTAATGTTTTCTCACTGAGTACCTTTTTCTAACGATTGAACCAAAAAATCGTGATCAAGTTGAACGAACTTTTTAAATTACATTAAACTTTAAAAGTCACTTTTAAGTCTGAAACAAATAAATTTAATGTCAAATAACTGGTGGTGAAATACATCTATGAACTTAAACAATTTTTTAATTGCACATATAAATAAGAAGGAGTACTAACTAACCCTTGAAATGCTTTAAAAGCAGACTACATTTCAAGCTCTTGAAGAAAGTTTTTTAGCAATGCGCTGTCTAAAAACTCCGATGTAATTTCCTGGCCAGCGGGTATTCATTGGTATGTTTATAAACACAATTTCATCTGTGTATGATTTTCCATTTTTAATTGCCTTTCACAATAATTTAATATTACTTTTTAACTTTTTTTTCTAAATAAGTCTTCTTCGTTCAGCGTCTTACATTTTATAACACAACACACTTTTATTGATGTTTAATTTCGAAAAAAAACAAGAATTAAACCTTAACTTTAAAAAAATATATTCTTAATTTCAAGAAAACGATCTTAAAATTAAGATTACGTTCTTGATATTTAGAAGTCATTCTAAAAATTTAGAATTTATGCAAAAGGGAGAATGCTAACGAACTTTTCAAAATTTTAATTCGAATTTGATTGTCAGAACATTGCTAAATTAATTGTACTAGTACAAAGGAAGTGTCAGCAGATCCACTCATATATTTTCAAGAAGCGACATTATATGGTAGTTAAAATATACCTTTTACTATTATCTCTAAGAAAAACTTCTAAGTTGTATTTCTGCAAAAATTGTCACTGGATTGTTTGGCTTATCAATCTGTAGGAGGATAGAGATAGAGAGATAGAGAGAGACATAGTTGAAGTACCCCACAAATGTTGGTATTAATGTATGCAGGCGAATGTAAAGCAAAGCGTAAATAAACTTTTATCAAAAATATGTTTATTATTTAATTTCTGTAGGGTTTTTTACCCACCTACAGACCTGCACAATTATTCATATAAACATACTTATAAAAACATCCGGTTTTACTGCCAGTGTATGTGTGCGTTTGATAATATAAGTGTGATTTGGTTGTAACATTTACAAAAAGGAAATTGTTTATTTGTCTATTCGATATGGATTCCATGTCAAAAATATTTATATAAACGGAATGCATGCAATAACTATTGTACGCACACACACACTCATTCACTGCAACACACATTCAAATGGCATACATTATAAAAGCCCTGCAAGCATTATGCAATTTTTGGAAGATGGAAGTGACCTGGCGTCACTGTTTTGACAGTTTTACAAAAATAAAATACAGTGCGTTCTTATTTTAATCATCTGATTTAGTCTACCTTTTCACTTCTGGATGATAATACGAGGAGAACACCCTTTAAGAAAAAAAGCATTAAATAGTATGTTCACATTTGGCTTCTTAAACGCGTTTAAGCAGTTCGAACGTGATTAAGCTCTAATCACTTCAAAATCGAGATGATTACCCATACATTGATGTGATTTGTTAATCACTTCAAACTGACATGATTACAACTAAATCACTTCATAAATCACATAGAATCCACTGAACATACCTCAAATGTAGAATCGCCAACATGATCGTGTACAACCGGCCAAGATTTCTGCTTGATGCTTTTATTTTTTCGCTTAAATAATTCATAAATTTTCACAATTTCATTATTAAAATGATTTAAATAATCTTCTAATAACTTTATAAAAGTATTTTTACCCATTTTTAATACTTTAAAGACATATAAATTTGTTTGTTGTTTTTTTGTGTGTTTGTTGTGTGTTTTTTTTTCTTAAGCATCTGTCATCTTAATCATCTCAAATGTAATGTGAACGGCTTTGATTAGCTAAATCAACATTTTGCTTAAACGCGTTTAAAACCCTAAGTGTGAACTTAGCAAAAGATAGTGTTCACACATTTTGCAAAAACAAAGTGCATTTTGTAAAGTGTAAATTGAGAACTTGGTAGTTTTTTGCTTCTTTGCTGCTGCATGTAAAAATTTAGCACTACTGCACTTTTTTCAATACCGCAGTACTGTCCAAAATGAAAAAAGTACTTTTTCTCTATTACACACCTTTCAACAAATATTGTCCATTCTAAACAGGAATTAAAGGAAATATTTTATACATAATTATAATGTCTTTGAGCAGTACAATATAAATCCTGAGGTAATTAATATAATCTGGCGATGAGAAGAGATTTTGGAAACAGATCTTCCTAAGCACCGCCAATGGGCCTAGCCTAATGGTGGATAATAATTACTGGATGCAAAACTATGCATTTACCAAACGTTTCTGAGTGTGAGCACTACCAACACACACAAGTAGCAATTGTGAGTGTATAATTTGGCTAAAATTATTCTCTCGCCCCTAGCTTAGGAGCTGGATACCTAAACTCCGCTGCATTTGTCGCAGAATCTGTTAAATGGCAACGGCACCTTGAGAAGATCCGTCCCCACAGTTCGAAAGTGTAAGCACTCATATTGGACAAATACTCCCTTCTCGCGTCTTTGGGTTTAAACCACAGCCACTACGTGATCCCCAAAGACAGGCTCGCATGAGAACAGCACTCAATGTACAGGAGCATCATTCCGTGAGATATACATTTTATTTGATAGAAAACTTCTTCTTCATCACTCCACAAAACTTCACTTCACCCCAGTTTACTTCCAATAAATGAACAAATCACAAAACTTATCTCAAGCACAAAGGCAACTGCATCCAATAAAGCATGCCCTCGGGGGTTTTAACCAATAGTCTGTCCATTACCGTAATATCGGGGGCTTCTGACTCCCGTAGCACCGAAACATTAAAAGCTATGGTGAATCATTCGGTCCCAAAAAAACGCGCAGATTTCAGGAGATCTAGCATTGGAACATTAACCGTGTCCAGACTGATAAGACCTGAGCTCGCTTATAGATTTTTAATGTCTGAGGAAATAATATCGACACAACATAAATGTCATGGTTTTCAAGTCTAATAAGCACATCTCTCTTGAAAAGACATTCATGAACGTACAACTCTTCAACAGAAAAGACAATTTCTTCCGATACCGCGCGATGGCTTCTATATGTCGTTCCCGTTGCATGGCGTTAGGTCAGTCAATTATTAATCCTTTCGGATTCTAAGCATTAACCACACCTGTTTTCTCCAGTGGATGCTACATTAAGAGGTCGAAATTCTTTAGGATGGTTTACTACACCCCTTGAGAGACATACCACATCCACCGGTGGTCTGGCGAAAGGTACGATTTATAGAGGAGAATTAATTTAATGATATAAACAATAATTCAACTGTGATTACACAGAAAAATTAGAAAATCAATTTTAATTAAACAATTCATTCATAAAATTAAATTATTTACAAATTTTGCCCCTGCAAAAGAATTGATCATATAAATTAACGGATTTGTATATTCGAGTCGTAATACACAAATTTAGTCAATTAAAAAACTAATTGCACAACATATGCACAAACATTTAAATTTTTGTGTTTTGATTTAAAAAATTATTTGCAACAAACAAAAAATTAATGTACACCAATTAATCAATAAATTGAACAATTTTTGGCAAACATTTTTTCTGTGTGGTAAATTTGTCTCTTGACTCTTTTTCGGATCAACATCAAGAAAAGAACCTTTTGGTTTTGCTGGCAAAGCATGAACTCACAGCACACATTTGATAGACTATCTGACTCCACAACCGCTTTACTAGTTCGGCCGGTTAATTCTTGTATACATATAAGGACTGTCGTCGGAAACTGAGGGAGAGGAAGAAACATCAAAAACTTTTTAGACTGTCTTAATAAAATGGCTTAGAAGTTCGCTAGTACCTGTAGATATATTACCCAGCACTTTTGATGGCCGGAGGAGTTTTACTGGAATCTCTTAAATAGACTTTCTACGGTAAACTTCCGGCGAAATGTTTTAGCAATCATTATATTGAAATGGCGTTTATTCCGAACTTCCGTGATTGCAAGTGCTTGCTGGGTATAAATATATAAATCTGTCGATGCATGCTTCACAAATGTATTTGTGTGTTTATCTTTATGAGTCTGTATATTAAAATATATATTATGTATATTTTACAAGAGGTTGTGTTAGAAAATTTTTTTTTCTCTCTCAAATATTCGATATTAATTTCCCTGTATGCGTGTGTGTGTATCATTTCATATATCTTGTTTTATTTAAATGTTTATACAAGTGTAGCACCATTATACACATGTTTTAATAATATTTCAATATAAACTATATGAGAGTTTGTGTCCATGTGTGTGTTTTTGGGTTCTTGTTTTTTCTATTTTTATTATTTAAAATCCTTGAAAATTTCCATATTAAATCTTTTTATTTTAATAAATAATATATGCAGTTGTGTTTTTTCATTTAAATTTTATATTCAAAATTTTTCATAATTTTTTATTTATATGTATGTTTGCTGTTGCTCATCTTTTGATTGGAGATATAAAAAACTATTGATATAAAAATTTAAAACTAGTTTATCAATATCAGAGAAAAGTTAAATTTTATTAAAACTGTGTGAAATTATGAATGTGTGATTAAGCGTGTGTTTTTTTCTTGTTAGTGTGTGGCATTTAAATGGATTTGTTTTGTGTTTGATCGGAAATTGCTTATAACTAAATCAATAAGGGGATACGTTTTCAAAATTAAAGTAATTTTTTGATTAACATGAGCTCCTGCAATATGGCCTAATCTCATTGTGGATCTTAATTACTTGGTGATTTATTTATGCAGTTACCAAATGCCCCTGTATATACGAAAATCTTTTTTCAGACAAAGAGGCTGCAATTTGAGAGCTTAGGAGCTGGAGCTAGCTAACCTGCACTGCTAATCCAATTCACAGCACAGAAAAAAATAAAAATTGATTTCAATTAAAAGATTTGTGATATTAATTAAAAAATTAATTAAATTTGCACCAGTAAACAAACTAATAGTATCAATTAAACCAGTTAATAGTATTAATTAAACGTTTAATTCACTTGATTAAATGTTTAATTCAGTTAATTAAAATTTTAATTAAAACAGATTATATTTTTGATTAATGCTTTAATTGGTGAAAAATGTGGGAGAATTTTTTCTGTGAGCAGTTTCCTTACTGATAGCACATGGATTCCCCTACGATTAATGACACCCCATATTTACCCACGATGTGGGTATAACTACAGCCATCTCCTGTTCTCCAAAAGTAATCCTTTAAAGAAGGACAATACCTTGCGGATGCCAGGAATGATCTCAACCCCGGGAAAGGTGGTTAGTGTATTGGTTGCAGAATTAATTTTTATTTTCGTTCGTATATGTGGCTGATATTAAAGATAAGCCTTACAAACCTGGTATTGAAGGTTAATATTAGAGTCGCTGCCAGTACAAGTTCAAATTTAGATCAGTTAAAAAGTTTAAGTCATTCTTTGGAGCTTAAATTGCTCTAGTGGTACTTAACCAAACTTTCATGTAAAATGTTACGATTAAAATGTTAACATCACATAATCCATTAATTCGTTTGTATATAAACCAAGATATTATACGAACAAACACATATTTAATCAATAAAAGGCTTTCGCCATCCATCGATCATGAGTGATATGTCCTGATGGGTGAAAAATTTGATTTCAAATAATATGAAGTCTCACACAAATTCCTTGTAGTCTCTTTTGGGTTGTTTTTCGTTTTATCGAACTACAAAATATATTGATCTCAATTTTGACTTGTACTGGTATTTTGCCTGCGACTCTAATATCTTCTATGCCAGGTTTATATGGCATACCTTTAATATTTTGCGTTTTTCCAAATTTACACTCAAAGACTTCTTTTAAGTGTAGCTCATAAAATTGTTTTATACATGGCAGTTGGAAAAGGCCTCGTTGTAATATTTTTGCTCCAGCTTTAGCGACGGCCCTTTAGAATTGGCCAGTATTCGTCAACGTAGTATCAAAAGAAATGGGTTAACCGTGATCAGCTCTTTCTACTATAGTAAAAGCCCGTAAGCGGCCTCCGCGTTACGGAAACGCTTTCCTTTACCTGATGGCATTTTTGGCACACCAAAGTGCTGCTTGCTACCATAATAAGTGCATATAACAGGAAGTCGATCAACTCTCCTGCCGCCGTCTTGCACGTCCACCGAAATTTGCTCATCCCATTTGATTTTTTTTTTTCATAAAAAATTAACATTTTGTATAGGAGCTTCCTTAAGAAATGGAGATAGCGGGGAGGTGTTCTGAAACAAATGTTATGAATGAAAAATAAAGTAGGGTCGGTAATAAATTTGGTACCTCTACGGGCATCATAGGAGCTTTGGGTCTAATTTTTTACAATTTCAAAATGTTTTAAACTGGTAGTCCCCTTAAGGAACGGGGATATGGCATAAGTATGTTTAGGAAAAATTACGGGTAGGACACATTAGGGTGGAGCTGTCCGAAATTGTAATTTTTTGGTAAATTTTTCGATTTTGCCCCCAGTTTCAGCTCAATGAGCTTCCAATTACGTATATCTTGTATCTGTTTACTTCACAAATGTAAACGTGGTGCGACGTAGTGCTTTAAGAGCTTGCCTACAAAATTAAGTACCCCATATTCAATCCCTGGCAGGGGACGAAACATTTTCATCATGGTTTTTGAGTTTAAAAAATTAAGTGGCTTCAATCACACTCCAAACAATCCATCCAAGAATCCCCTTTACACCCCACCCCCTGGAAAAGAGATTAACATTATAAAAAAGGTCAGGCAGCTGCCAACCCTGGGAAAAAAGGTTGGAATCAAAGATAAGCAAGTTTCCGCACCACAACACCGAAATAGACGGCGGGAGTTGTTTCTAGGCAACGACAGATGGCAGCCCTATTAACCTAGGACCTGCTACTTATACAGAAAAAATTATTTTTCCAATTCAAACAAAAAATTTATTTCTACAAACCTGCCACGCTATTTTATCATCTTTCTTATTGTTGTACTTTTTTAAAGCGTCCAAAAATAGATTGTATGTGTTTTTTTGTGGTTGTTCTTATATTTCACATAAAGAAGTGTTGCTTACGATCAAATAAAAAAATGCAAAAAAACGACAACATTAAAGAGCGTTAAATATTTCACATTTCAAAATTATGAAAACTTGAAACCAATAACGCGTATATTATATTTTTGAATAGTTGTCAACATTTCTGTTGGTTAAATAAAAACCAAACAAAAATATTAATTGAATCAGTAAAAAAATTTGTAGAAATTAAAAAAAATTTTAAACAAGCGTTTGTTTGAAAATAATTCAGCAATAATTTTTTCTGTGTAACTGGAACAATAACCGATTAACGCAACTGGTAGAAGGAAAAATAACGATACCGAATGGATTAATACTCCATGAACAAGGACAGTGAAATCTTTCATGGAAAGATATGAAGAGAACTGCAACAAATCGTGTAAGTTAGATATGCTTTGTGGAAGCCATATGCTCCCAAAGGGGGTAATGTAAAAAAAAATCATATATGCCAAAAACTAACATTAGCTGCGTTCGTTTACCGCAAAATTTGTACAAATTTGTACTGGATTTTACTGAAATGCGTTCGCGTACACATAAATTTATGAGATTTTCATATTACCCACCTACTGGATTTTACTAGAAAAGTAAACGAACGCACATATTTATGGCTATTTGCAAAAAGTTTTCCATCTTTCGATTGGGTGATGACTTTTGCGTCACTTTGTACAAATGGACTTACAGAATTGCATCTTGGAGCCCATAAGTGCTTTAATTATGCTTGTATCTAGATTATGCTAATCTTTTGTAAAAATATCTTATCGTAACCTGAATCATGTTTTTATATTTTATTAGTATCGATCTATAACTCCCATACAAAGATCACTCCCTAAGAACTTTTTTACCATCATAAATCTTTTGTAAATATTAGTGTTTTGATAAAAAAATATAATGTAATTTAATATTTCTACCAAAACTTATGAAATCTTACTCCCTTTAAAAAATCACTTCAAAACGAATAAATCTCGTACAAATATTGATATTTAGATCTAATTCAACTTAAATAACCTTGACACACACTTAATCACTCACTGATAGATTCATATTTCTTGTTGCAATAGGCTTATCCTGCATGCCACTTCTAAAAATTTCGAATAAATATTATCGCCTTAATATTCGCCTGTTTATAGTCAGAAGTCGTGTAGGATATCTCACGGTTGGGCTACCCCGACCCAAATCGTTCGTTCTTTAATGATAAGCAAAACTTTAGGCATAAAAAAAAATGGGATCAAGTCTTTGCTCTCAAGAAAATGACATAGATAACTTTTTAAAGATTTTCACCAGCATTCGTAGCAAATAAGTCATGATAATGGCATCTAAAGAAATAATTATTTTTATTTATTAAAATAAACCTTTTAATTTATGGTCATTTTAATACAACAATTTTATGATCCATTTAATTTAAATTTTGTTTCATACTTTTTTTTTTAAAAACCTATAAATTTTCTAAACACATAAATAATGGCCGAATGAATGTGTGTAAATTTAATAAGGTGGCTGCATTTTTGCATCTTTAATTGATTAAATTCATTACTTCAATAACAAATAAATTTTATATATTTTTTAAAAATTTAGAAACTCTTATTGATCAATTAATATTAATAGAAAAAAGAGTTGTATAAATATTTTTATAATTAGTTATGTGGTTATTTTGTTGAACTATTTATGGTTTTTAATCCAAATTTTTAATATTTTTAATTAGACTCAAGTTCATCAAATTTAATTTTCATTAAATTATTTTAATGAAGAAAGGAATTTTATAACATGAAAATTACTTAAAATTGTTATTAATATTATATAAGAAAGGAAAACACGTAAAATCAATTAAAACGGATAATCACTCAAAAAAGCAAATTTAGATCTACCAAAGGTTAAAATACAATTTAGTTTAAGGATTGATGTTTGACTATTGACGTCAGCAGTCGTCGATGGCTGCGAATCCCTCTAAGGAGATCGAGTGGTTGCGATCGAACATGTCAGGGCAACCTGCCGGCCAGGGTTCGAGCCCGGCTGCAGTTAAGAATGAAAAATTATCAATAACAATTTTTACTAATTTTTATGTTGTAAAATTCCTTTCTTCATAAAAATAATTTAATGAAAATTAAATTTAATGAAAATAATTAAAAATATTAAAAATTTGGATTAAAAATATCTTTTATATTTAGCAACTTTTATCGACTAACTAGAAAAGCATTAGTTTTGCGATTGTTTTTCAAGATTTGAGCGATTTGTTAAAAAAAAGGAATTTAATTTTATTGGTTTATAATTTTCGGTTATTATTCTCTTTGCAAAACTGACGATTTTCATTTATTTTGAAAATGGTCGAGGTTAAGCGATTAACTTTAACTACAATTTTTTTTATCAAAAAAAAAACTATAGCTGTTTTAGCGCCACTTTTTAAGCATTGCTGGCCGTTTATCACAAGCAACATTATTTGGTGGTTTAGCAGCATAAGCAATTGAGTTGACGAATCCCTACAGGAAATAATCGAGAGGTGTCAGTTCGAAATTAACTTGTCGCCAAATAATGATTTTAATAAGTCGGCTGTTGGAATCGTCGTCCATATTTTAAAACAAAAACTCATGCATCATTGTGCGGTAACGATCTCCATTGACCGTAACGTGGGCTCCGCCTTTATTTCAACAAGAAATAAAATCCGATGATGACACCTGCGTATAAGCCGCAACAAACAGTGCTTATTTTAGGCTGCAAGGGAGTCTTTTAGGGATGGGTCTGACTTAGGGTTTCTAGTTTCCCGGACTTTTTCTATTCCCGGGAAACAAAACAAAAAAATCTTATTCTCGGGAATCCCGGGATTTTTTGAATAAAACAATAACTTCATTAAATGAGTTCAAGGCAAAAGTTGTTACGTTTTTAAAAGAATAAACACATATACAACAGTCTTAAAAAAAATGCATATTATATATGGACATTTCCTCGGGTCGCGAACGTACGTTCGTACGCTTTGGTGTGCAAAAAATATAGAAAACGAAACTTTTCCTAGAATTTTTTCTTGCGATTCGATAGTATTTGGGTAGCTCTTTGTTTAGTGCAAAAGATCGATTTATTCGAGTTTAAATTTTCATAATGATAGTTATAAACATGTGGTCACGAACGTACGCAAAATAGAAGTCAACTTTGGATGACAGTAGTGAAATGTAAAAATCTGCGTAATGGAACGGAATATTCAAAAGTGATTAATTTATTTTAAAAGTGTATTAATGTAGGTCTCCATCCAGTATTTACAAAATAAAATGTCTCTCTTGGTTTTTGTTTAATTGGCTTATGCACCGGTCGCGAACGTACGGGTCGCGAACGTACGTTTTTTCCATATGTTTTTTTTATTATTATCACCATGCATTTTCCCATAAATATCCTTAAATTTCCTTAACAAAAAAACTTAATACTCCTTTTACAGTTGATTGTAATAAAGAGATTATGACGAAAGAGTGTAAACATAACATATTTTTTGCATGTAAAATAAGTTTATAAAAATGTCTTTAGAAGTAGAAAATATAAGAAAATATAAAATTTTACAGTTTCCAGTGCAATTTCCTCAAGTAAAACAGCTGAGCTATGCTATGAAACCATTCTTTTATTACAACAAAGATTTTTTTATAATAATAAACAATAAAAGACGATGATAATCAACATTTTATTTTTTCATCCTGGTAGACCATTCTGGGGAAATGCCCATATGTATGTACAATATATTTTTTTTTTGGAGATCACGAATTATTAGAACTTATTAATATTCAGTAGTTATTATTAATAGCAAATTGGTTAAACTAATTTTCTGTTAAGAAAACAATTTTTAGTATTATAAAAACATTTAAAAGCTCATCAGAGATTCTATTTCTAATCCTTGTTAATATGTAAATTGTCTGCCACCGAAAACGTGATCAAAGATTATTAATTTGTTGGCTTGTAATCCGTGACTTCATAGACGTCAAATTCTTTTTCTAAGATTTTTTCAGGCTGTTGTGTTTCCTTCACATTTATTTTTTAGAATTTGTAGATGGTTCTGGTATCGTGTACATTTTCATTTTATACTTTAAGAAGCTTTTTAAACATTTCATCAACAATTTAAAAGGCCGTAGATTTATTAGCGTAGGAAAAATAGTTCGATTTTTAGGTAGTTCTTAGTAATTTTAGTAAACAATTTTGTTTTATTGATGGGTTTTGATTTTAACAAATTAAAATTTCAAAAAATATAATTTAAAATTCCCGAAAATTACCGGAAAAAATTTCCCGGGATTAATTTAAAAAAAATGTCCCGGCAATTCTTTCCCGCGTAGAAACTCTAGTCTGACTCCATATGCGGAAATTTAGCTTGTTAACAAACCCGTTAAGCCAAAAATAAGCCTTGTCGGTGACCGCAGTTTGGCTTTTTTAAGTTGAGCGATGATTGGGTAGCGTGGTTCAAGCGTGAATATATTCATAATAATTTGTCCGAGTGAAAGTATTAAAAAGTAATCGCAGTTCGTTTGACAGCAAAAATTCTTTCGTAAATTCTATGGGTGTTAAAAAACTCCCTTTATCAACTGTGATTTTTTTCGTAATAAGCCCCTGCGATTTCGTTTTTTTTTTGTTTTAAATTGTGTTTTTTTCCTGGAAAATGGATTTTTGCCATTTAAAAAATTTCTTTGACAAAAGGTAATAAGTGCTTAAGTTGATTTTAGCTTAATTTGAGTTAATGATAAACTTCACGTTCAAAAGTTCACATGGGCAAAGCTTAAATTATTTGGTATGAGTTTTCAGGAACCAAATTACAGCCAAAATCACTTTATGCTTATGATTTTTCAAGGTGAAATAACTTTTGGAATAAAAACTTGGGTGTTCTGTGACATTAGGTACATTTAGGAATATAAACTAAAAAAAGCTACAACCGCAGAGAAGTAATGATTATATTACAATACTAGTTAATTTCAAAAAATTACCTTTGAAGTTTAAAATGGCTCTCCTCTACAACTAAAAAATAGACTTCTCCTTATTGCCACAGATTTATTAGGGATTTTGCAGATATTAAACTTTAAGTTCTCATTATATTCTAAAACAAATGAAACTGTCCATCTAGACAAAATAAAACTCTTTGCATACACATCATTAAATCAAAAGTTTTTAAATAAATTGTTAATATATCTTGACTAATTTTAATTTATAATTCGTAATAACAACAAAACAAAAATAGAAATAAAATAAAAATATTACTGGTTAAATAATAAATTTTAATGGCTTTATAACTAAAAGCAATTGCCCAAAAGCTAAATGTGATATATTACACTTAGACATTTAAAAAAAAAAAAAACTGTTTACAACAAAAGTTATGCAACGCTTTAAGTCTTAACGAATTAAATATATTGTTACGAAAGTAACTCTAGTTAAGAATTAGTTGTAATTATTAGTTAAGAATTAGTTGTATTTATTAGTTATCTTGTATTTATTAGTTGTCTTGTATTTATTAGTTGTCTGTCTTGTATTCATAAGTAATTTTACTAGTTTACATTGTTATTAAAAATTGTTATAATTTAGTACACTTCAATCCCAATGTGCAGAAAGCCCTAGAAATGACCGTTTAAAAAGCTTCAGTATAAGAGGTAAAATTATGTAAACATAAGTGCTGCCATAAATCAAATTAAAGTGTGGTGAATAGTAAAGTCTCGAACCTTCGAAAAACATAAATACTAGCGGCGACAAGCATAATAAGATCATTCTAAGTTCAGACTTGGTCAATAACGTATAACGCTGAGAAAATAATAGTTGGTTGTGAATAAAAGCTTTAAATTACGGTTGTTAAAAACACTTTGTACTAAATAGAGTTGAGTAAATTGTAAAAGTGTTGAAAGTGTTTCTGTTTTATTTATTTTATTAAAGTTGCAATAAAGAACTCGAAACGGTTTATTATAAAGGAAATAAACCAAAACGTTATTGAAAGGCAGTAACGTAACAATATTTAATTGCAGAACAATTTTAAATACATATGAAATATTATATACAAAACTTAAATTAAAATCATTAAAATGTCTTTTTTTTAACTCAAATCCACTAGCTACATACTTTTTTTACTCACTGTATCTGCAGTTTTGAATTTGTTTATTAGTTAGTGTTTATTAAAGGTGCTTTATTATTTGATTTTATTTTTTATACGTCTTTTGATTAATACATATTCTATAGAAAATTATGCAACGGCAACAGCAAACAGCAACAACAACAACAACAACAGTATTGACACAAATAAACACAATTAAAACATTATATAATTTTATGTTATTTTTCCGTATTAACATTTAAATGAATTATGTTCTAATTGCACACATGATAAAGCAATTTCCTCTATTGAAATGCAACAACTACAAACATAACGACAACAACAATAATATAATAACAAAATGAAAACAACAACGATAACAAATTACAACAAATGAACTCAATCATACAGAAACAAACCACACACACCCTCCACATACATTGTCAAGCATCCAAATCAAACATGAAAAACAGGCCAAGCAAACAGGAAACAAAAAAAAAAAAAAAAAAAAAAACAGTTGAGAGAAATAAAACTGCCATCATTATAAATGCATTTGGAAAATGCATTTATATACACACAGAAAAACACACACATTTAGGAATGTATTTGTAGAAATGTGTGTATGAGTGTTCAAATGAACTTGACTTGTAAATTTTGTAAATAACTTTACATGACAACAACTAAGAATTGAACGTGCCGAATCGCTCATACCCTCCGCTTAAAATTCCCATATTCTTTTTTTTAAATCTCTAATAAATTATGAACCAATCTACCAAAACTCTCACTTCACAATTTCTAAACATACATATATTGCAAGGAACACGTCAAAAGAACGTAGGACATAACGCCGTAAATTTTTTAAGCACGCTCCAGTTTACCAAAATGTCGCACACTGGGAGGGCTTAATTATAGTCACTTAATTACGAAACTATTAAATTTCATTAAGATATTCATTCTATATGAAGGTTGGTCCACATTTAGGACATTTTCCTACTCAACCGATTATGCTAGATTTTAATTCCAAATTGCCTAGAAAAACTAGTTGAGCTGTTCGGAAGTCAGAGAGTTTTTAAAAGACATACAGACGCACATGGCTAAATCGACTAGGAATATCTATAGTTTATGGGGTCTCAGAAAAATATTTTTTGGTGTTGCACACAAAATGACAAACTTAATATACCCTCACTAACCACTCCTGATAGTGAAGGGTATAATAAGGAGAGGGTTACACTTTCCTATAAGTTGTTTATGCTTTCATTTCGTTTGTTATTGTGTGAGTAGTCTGAGTGTGAATGTATTTCAATGCATATAAAATCCATTTATATGATGATTTCGTTATTGTCGTTGCTGTGTATGTATGTACATTGTACATATGCATTTATTTTATTTATTTATAATATTTGTAAATTTAGTCATGTGACATTTATACAAATTTATGGCAACAATAAACATAAATTATAATTAAATGTAAAATTTTGTTTTGCATTTTTGTTCACTTCCCGCTCCCTGTCCTGGTGGCTATGAACATAAAATCGACCACAAAACTCAAGTTTACATTTTAACGGAAATTCGTCAATTTATTAGCTGGCACAAGCTTTAAAAATTATTTTGTAAATTTTACAACAAATTTAAATGGAAGGAGAAAATCAAGAACAAGACTTAGTAGTAGTGTTTATATCTTAGTAGAAGTAAAAAAAAAACGTTTTCTTTGTAAAGAAATTACGAAAGAAATCTTTTTCTAGAGAGACAAAGATCTCCCGATTCGCGAGAATTAGAGAAAATAACACTTCAAATTAAAAAAAAAAATAAATATTTGAAAGAGAATCTCTCAATGTAAATAGAAATTTATTCAATTTAAGAAAACAGCACTTTTTCTAAAGATAACAAATTATGAAACAAATTCTTTTTCTAAGGGAAAACTGTGTCCAAATAGGAAAATATATTTTCTGTAGGGAAAAAACTGTGTCCCAAATGAAAAAAAAAAAAATTTGCTCTAGAGAAAAACTGTGTCGCGAAATTTTTTTCTCTAGACAAAAAAAAAAATGTGTCCCGAATAGAAACAAAATTTTCTCTAATACGAACTTTGAGTACCAAGTAGAGAAAAAACGGCTTCTCTAGGCAGAACGCTGTGTCTGACTAGCAAAAAAGAAAAATCTGTCCTAAATAGAATAATGTTGTTCTCAAAAAAAAAAAAAAAAAAGGAACAGTTTAAAAAAAAAAAAAATTTGCCCTAAAAATAAGTTGTGCCAGTCACTTAGTCAATGAATTTTCAAAACAGGACGACCCAAAATACAGCACTTTTTGTTTTTTATATATAGCGCCGCCATTTAAAGTCCGATCTTATGGTATCGCATATCATATTATATGGCTTGACCGTGGCTTAACAGTGTCTTTTATTTCAACAAATATTATTAAAGTAGAACCGAGCTTCCGAATTAAGATAAGTTTTGCTACAACTATTGGGCAATTCACAAAGTGTTCTATTGTCATATTGGTTGTATTTGTTATAATTTTAAAAATTTTAAATTATACAATATAACACTTTGTGAATTGCCTATACTATTTCTAAATTAAGAAAAATATTTCTCTAAAAAGAAATGTCTTAAACAAAGACAAGTTAACTTTTTTCAAAATAAATTTATGTGCTGTTTCCAGGTGACAGGCAATTGATTGAGTAGAAAAATTTATATGAAAATCACTCAGTGTTTTGAGTACTTTTCATATAAATTTTACTACACAATCAATTGCCTGTCACCTGGAAACAACACATTAAACAAATTTTCGAATAATTTTTTTTTTACATACACAGAAAAAAGAAATTGATTTCAATTGAAAAATTTGTGATATTAATTAAAAAAATTAATTAAATTTTCACTATAAATTAAACGTTTAATTAACTTAATTAAAACTTTAATTCACTTGATTAAAACTTTTATTCACTTGATTAAATTTTAAACTAAAACTAATTTTATTTTTGATGCTTTAATTAGTGAAAATGTTTGAGAATTTTTTCTGCGTATGAAAAAAATTTATATGGCAAATTCTGTCCCGAATTAGAACAAAATATGAATAAATAAAAAAATTCTCTGTAAATAAAATATGTCGTAGTTTGTAAATTTTTTTGTTTTCTGTGGAGAAACTTGTCCTAAAACAGAAAATACTTTTCATTACAGAAAATCACTGGGACATCATTCAAACAAATTTTTCTACTAATTTGTAAATTTTTTTTTTGTGGATAAAAAAATGTGCAGTATTATAAAAACATAAAACAAAATTTTTTTCCAAATGAGTGAAAATTTTTCTTTAGGGATAATAAAAGATTCCATATTTTCCCGTAGAAAATTTTTTTTACTAGATGAGAAATACCCCTTCTGAAAAAGTATAGTCTATGAAGAAAGTGACAACACGAAATTTATCTTTATACATTCATAATTTAACATTTTATCCATAAAGTCGCTGATGGTTGCGTGAATTTCTCAAATTTGCATACGTGTGAGATCATTTTACAATACATTTCCATTTCCCTTTTCATACCACTTCCGTCTTAAGCTTGTGTTTTCATAATATTCATCATGCCATGCCGTTGTTCTGTTCGATACACTTATTAGCCATTTGACCATTTTTCACACATGCTTAACAAAGTTGTTTCAACTTTTAATGGAAATAAGAACAAAAACAACAATACATATTAATAATATGAAAAATTAAATAAAAATATTGTATAAAAACAACAAAACTTAAATAATTTTAATGAAACGCCTTAAAGCATACAACAATAAATGATAAGTACTGGCATACCATTGAAGACATAAAGGACGCTCATTCACCCTGCAAGCACATTCATTAGTGTGTGTAAATTGTGCAGTTTTATGCAATGACGGGAAGAAACGGACGATATCTGAAGTATATAAATGAAATAGTTTTTGGATAAAAGGATCATTTTCTTTTAATAATAATTTTTGACTTTTAAACAGAATCAGATTTTAATACAAAAAAAAAAAAAAAATAAATTAACAAACCGCAAGGACTTAAAGTGAGCAAAGGGCATTTTAAATTCGTCTTGACAGTATTTTTAAAGATTGTCTTCGCCTTTTTCAGTTTATTCCATTAATAATTTATCTTATACTTAAACAACAACATTGAAATTTATACAATATATACGTGTGTGTGAGTGTTTATTATAATGTTTGCTTGATATATGGTTCAAGTAAATTATCTTTACGCGCTATTTTTTAAAACACACACACACACATATGCAAACATGTTGACCTACGTTTGGCTTATTAAAATGTTTCAGCTTAAAATTGGCCTTTTTTCGTTGCCTCTTCTTGGCATTTTTGCTATTGGCTTTATTAAAATCATAAAATGTAAAAGCACTTGCCCTCAAAGAGGTGTTATGCCACATACTAAAAGGCTCTTATGCACACACATACACACAAATCCATATGAAGTATGAGTAGATAGTATTAAAGCTGATAACTGTTTTGGCCTGGCATGGCCATCACATATCGGTTGATGCTTAAGAGGTCATACTCAAAGTAAACGCAGAGAGATCAGTGTGAGTTTTTAAAATGAATAAAGTTTTTTGTTATTTTTTGGATGAATATAACAACGAAAACAACAACTTTATTAACATGTGCATCGTTATTGGCCTTATATGGATTTTTTTTGAGATAAACGTTGACGGTTCTGTGATGAATATGATAAAAATAATAGATCATAGAAAAACTTTTTACCTACTGCTTTAGTAGGGCAGGCATTGGAGTGGGCCAATTGCATGTCTGTACTTGGATACATAAGTATATCGTCGCAAGAAATAAAGAACGCTGTAACTGACAAAAAATCGAAAATACGATTTTTTGCATAATTTTTATCAGAAAAAAATACTGCGTCGATTGGTCCCGGTCCCATATTTGTATGATGAAAAAAAATTCCCTTGCGCAAAAAAAATCGTTTGCTGTAAGCCGCAGAATCACCGGGAATAATATACTTGAGAGGAAATGTTTACAGCCAATATATAAAGCGAGAAAAAATAAAAATACGTTTTTAAAATCATGTTCCTAAGCTGTATAGTTTTTGTGATATGAATTTTTTTCTACTTTCTTTCATACAGGTTTTTTTTTTGGCTCTGGTGAACATTTGATGTTTTGTCAGTTACAGCGTTCTTTAATTCCTACGACGACATGTAATTTGTACAGTATATATGTAACACCATGCAGCAATTTTCCTACAGATGGATTATTTAGCACTAAAATCATAGAGAATGAAGCAGCATTTTAGGTTTGTTGTGATTAGAGCAGATATCCTTTTAAAAGGACATAAAAGTTTAAATAGCTTCTTTACACTTTTCGCCAACTTTAATTGTCTATATGCTTCAAAACAAATTTTAAGTAAAATATTTGTAGTCAATCAATTTAGAGTTAATTTATTTCATTTAATAAAATAAAATAATTAGAAATTTTGACTTAACTCTGTTTAAACCTTTAAAGGACTATCTTTTTCTCATGTCTAACTATAAAATAGCTGATAGCTAAAGTTGCTGTTGCAGGGTGTTAAAAATATTAAAGAACAGTGGGACGAAAAAAGCGAATTAGACAGCAGGATATGTTGAATTATAAAGGGTGGTCCAAACATAATGCACGATGTTTACTGTGAGTCACAGTTTAACGTCAAGTTTTTTGCCCAACTTAATTTGACATTTTGGTTTTGTTTCGGTGTTTGACACAATCAACCATGGAGAAGTAAACAATGGAGCAGCGCGTTAAGATTGTTGAAGCCTTTCACGAAAATGGGCGGTAAAATCAAAATGCATTTCGTTATTTTTTTTTAACCTCATTGGATTTGTTAACAAGCAGAATTGCCGCATTTGGGCAAATGAGAATCCACGAGTGTCTCGGTAGGCTACATGGTAGCGAGCTAGTCTATCAGCGCCGAGGTTGCGGGTTCGATTCCCGCCAGAGACTCTGGTTTCTTTCCTGCAGACAAGCATAGAGCTTCGCGGAATTAGCTTAGGAAATTAAAAAAAAAACGAGTAATTGTTGGAAGGCCAATGCATCCACAAAGAGTGACTGTTTGGTGCGATTTATTGGCTGGCTGAGTCATCGGGCTGTACTTCTTCAAAAATGATGTCGGCCGCAAATATTGTTCGCTGTCGCGAGATGATAACGGACTTCTTGTGGCCAGGATGCAACAGGTTGGTGCCACTTCCGACACAGCCAACGAAACAACAACTTTTTTGCGCGAGAAGTTTAATGAACGTGCTATCTTAATTCGTGGCGTTGTTAAAATTGTAGCGATTTGACACGGTTGAAGTTCTTTCTTTTGTGATATTTAAAGGAAAAAGTGTAAGTCAATAAGCCAAGAATAATTCAAGAGCTTAGGGATAAGATAATTCGGTACATTTAAGACATTGAACCTCAATTATGACTCAAAGTCATTGAAAATTAAGACCATCGGATAGATTTATGCCACCGAAGCCGTGGCGAGCATCTGGCTGATATTTTGTTTCACGCATAATTGTCATCGATTTTTCTATCATTTTAAACAATACTAAGATAATTCCCTCCAAACTTTTTGTTTTATTTACAATTAACTTAGTGCGTTTTGGTTGGACCACCCTTTATATTTAAGTAAAACCTTCGAGTATCAAGTAGCTACGCTTAACAAGTATTCTATAAAGAGTTACATTTTAGTTGGGTCTAGTTAACGTTTGCAAGCGATGACACAAGTTGACTTTTAGGACACTAAATAATTTTGAAACCCTTTAATCGTAGATCTCTTTGTGATCTAGAAAAATTTGTAGTTGCTCGTTTTTTAGTAGTTAAGAACACCCTTAAGAGTCGTTTATAAAACATTTTAACCGTTATGCTCTAGGTACAGTTAAGTCGACAAATAGTAAATTCGAGAATCTCTTAGTACACCCAGAGAAAAAACATGTTTAAATATGGTCACCTCCAACAAAACTATTATTAAATAAAATTTTAAACATATTATGGTTAATGTAACCATATTATTGTCATCTACAACCATATTATGGTTAAATTAGTCGTCCATCAAGAAGCCTCAACCATATTATGGTTGCCTCCGATCATGTTATGGTTAATAATAACTAAAATATGTTTAAGACTTATAATAGCATGGTTGTTTTTTAAACATAGCATGTTGCTCTTGAAAAAGAGGAAAATACTATTGTTAATTTTAAAACAAATTATTGTCATATTTAACCATAACATGTTTAGAGGCAACCATAATATGGTTGTGGCTTCTTGATGGAGGACTAATTCAACCATAATATGGTTGTAGATGACCATAATATGTTTAAAATTTTCTATAAAAATAGTTTTGTTGGAGGTGACCATATTTAAACATGTTTTTTCTCTGCGTGTAGTTTTGGCTAATTAAGAAGAACATAAATACGGTGTTCATATTTTCAGTAGCAAAGTATGGAACAGAAGTTTCAATATTAGTTAATGACACACACAAATATGACGTTGTGTTAATGGATCATTGAGGAACAGCAATAAGTGGTACACATAAAAAGAATGTCGAAATCACCACAAGTGGTGAATAATGAGGGTATATATTCGCAGCTTGTAAAACTTTTTTAACCGTGTAAAACTTTTTTAACATCCATCATTAAATATTTATAAATATTTTGGGTCCTTAAGTAATTTTAAGTCGATTAAGCCATATTCATCTGGCGGTCAGACCGCCTGTCCCTTTAAACGTTTGCCCGTCTTTTTAAAACACGTTTACTTTCGAAAAACTCAACAGAAAAGTACGAGATTAGTGTCAAATTGTTTCTAGTTAACCTAATCAGTTTTGGATTGAAATCAATCAATATCGGTTCAAATCAAGCAATATCGGTTCAATGTAGAATAACCACCCTAAAAAATTTATAATTTGGTTAAAAAAAACTAACATAAATAGTGGCGGCATGCACAAATTGATATAAAATATTTCACAAATTCGTTCCATATGACAAAAAATTATACTACAAAATTTCGTTAAGATTGGTCTTCAATTTACCATAGGCCCCAAATAAAGCCGTTCTGCACAAAAGAAAAACACTCGGGATAAATTAAGTTTTTTCTACTTACTTTAATTGCAAATCGTATTTAAAAATTCAAGTACGAATAACACTAAAACGTATTCAAAACAATCCTTAATGGAATTACTTTCTAAAATCAATCCCGGAATTTCTTAAAATAAGTACAAAATTCTTAAGCCAAGTAAAAAAAGATTGAACTTTTCGTTGGTAGTCCCACTCTTAGAGTAAAATTACAATGTGAGGTTTTTAATCTCTTATAACTTATTAGAAGGGATGAGGTTTTCATGCACTAAGAAATCGAAAATATGCGCTTAAAATATACACCAACAAATCCAAAAGATGCACTAAAAAATTGAAAAATATGCACTTAAAACTTTTTTTTAATTTTACTAAAAACAAACATAATAAAAAACTCAGTCCATTATTATTTAAATATCTTAAAAAAACTTAAATAACTAATTAAAATTTTTGTTTGTTTAAAAAAATAAGTACTGTTTTATTAAAAGTAAATAATGCCAATGCATTTTAAAAAAATTAATTCTCAGATTCCATTTGATTCCAGATATTTGAAATTAAATTTATTTTTTGAAATCCTTAATTTTTTTTACAAAAAGCTTAGGATTTTTTTTTTAACAAATAGAAACTGGGAATTATCTCCTTTCGTAGGTTACTTTATATTATATTCAAATGTAACAAGAAAATACAATATAATAGTCTGGTAGTGTATAAAAGTCATTCCTAAAAATTTAAGGATTAGAACTATTACAAAAAAGCTTTATAAAATACATAACTGAAATGTAACTCATAGAATAAATTCGGAAAAAAAAAAAAAAAATGTTGGATTTTTTTTTTTAATTTTTCGGGCTTTTCTTCCTTCCACATTGTTAATTTTACCATCTGCAATATCCATTTCTTTGACTTGGTTATAAAATGAACTAAATCTCTCCTAATTAGTTATTGTTTCACCGATATATCCGTAATTGAAAAATACGAATGCTAATTGACTTTTGATGTTATTTAAATTTGATATTTCTTTAACTTTAGTAATTGCATAATCATCGGCATCAACAAACTTTTCTAACATTCTTATTTTTCCTTTATTTATTCCTCGAGGGAACATAGGGCTTCCAACTTAATCTATTGTTCGCAATTACTTTTGCCTCATCCCATGATTTGTTGATGTCTGCAAGTTCTATCCTTACAGACCTACGCCAGGTATTTTTAGGTCTACCTCTTTGTCTGCTTCCATGTGGATTCCATTCAAGTGCCATCCTGGTTATATAATGTGCTGGCTTTCTTAAGGTGTGTCCTATCCATTTCCACTTTCTGCGTTTTATATGTATGTGTAGGCTTTTCTTTGGTTAAGCTCCATTCTTAAATTGCTCAAGGTTTTTTCAATAGAATTCTGAAGCAAATAGCCAGGCCGCCATTTTGCTACTACTTGCTGCGGTGGAAGGGAACCAAGGGTTACATTTCATTAAAAATTGCAATATTATCGAATTGGCTTCTAAAATCTCTGCAACGCGGGTATAACCCATGTGCCAAGCAAGTAACTTTTAACAGTTTTGGATAAAATACCTTAAGCCCATTGGAAGCCTTAACCATGTAAGTTGCTGCATTGGCCTCTTTTTTTCGAAATCCTGAAAATCTTGTATTTAAAGCAAAGCTTCAAAAGCATTTCTTGGTCATAATTAGTGTTGTGGTTATTTTGTTGAACTATTTATGGTCTTTAATCCAAATTTTTAATGTTTTTAATCAGGCTTAAGTTCATCAAATTTAATTTTTATTAAATTATTTTTATGAAGAAAGCAATTTTACAACATGATAATTAACTAAAATTGTTATTGATAATCTTTTATTCGTGACCGTGGCCGGGGCTCGAACCCTGGCCGGCAGGTTACCATGACATGTTTCGATCGCAACCACTTGATCTCCTCAGATGACGTCAATAGTCAAACATTAATCCTTAAACCAAATTGTATTTTACCTTTGGTAGATCGAAATTTTCTTTGTTATTTAAAATTTTTTTTGGAAAGTCTTTCTAGTGTACTTAAAATTATTTAAGAACTTTGTCATAATATAAAAATTTAAAAAATAATCACTCCAAATTGTTAAAATATTCAAAAATATGCATTTAAAACCTAAATGTGCAAAAATATGCATTTTCACCAAAATATGCAACAATATGCAAACACAAATCGATGCAATTTTAACGCAAATTTAATGATTAGAAAAGATAATTGGTCGACATCGTTCTTAGACTATCGACAAAAAATATGCATTTGCATGGAAATCAGATTCCATATTATTAGTCTCATCTTTTGTATATTAAATTGTAGAAATAACAACAGCACCACATTAGTTGAAAAAAAAAAACAAAATGATTTGTTGTTGTGTGTAGAAACAACAGAACTTGAAGAAAAACATTTATTATTTTCTTGTTTAAAAAGTAAATTTGTAGTTTCTATTTTTAGTTAAATATGTACGTACGATTTTTAAAGTAAACACCTGGTGTTTTATCATTCTGTAAGGTGTAACACGGATAAGTAAATCAATAATCATAATATCCTCTTTCTAATTTCTATTCTGGGTTTTTTTAAGCACTAATTTGCGATAAAATCAACGTTACAATACTTGAATCAAGCGCATTTTGAGATTGATTCAAATCTCGTTTTACTTAAATCAACCCTATTTTTGGATTATTTCAAGTACGAATTCGGGATTAAATATGTAAAAATTAAGTGTTTCGCGATTGAAAATCCGTACTTGAATCAATCTTTCTGTACTTGATTCAAGAAAATCCGTGCTCCACATACTTTTAATGCAGCTTCGGATTGATTTGAGTATGGATGAATTGATTTTTATTTTGAGTGTGCAAAAAACATGTAATGTGACTAGAAATCACACTGTTAAATTTCGTGCAGATTGGCCTATAATTTACCATACGGCCCATATAGAGCCAAATCTCGAAAAACGCTTTAGGACGCCTAAAACCGTAACGAGCAATGTTATTGTAATAAATTTTTGTCTGTCACAGTTTTATATGACTAGAAATTATATTGTTAAATTTCGTAAAGATCTGTCCATAATTTACATATTTTGGCCCCATGAAACGCACACTACTGAACCGACAGCTAGAATGTCGGTGGAGGATATAAAAGATTCGGCGTATAGCACTCTAACTTGTTTGTTTTTGAACTCTGTTCGGAATGGGAACCTGTAACTTGAGGCAGGATAAAGTCAAGTAGCATTGATGGTTAGGCAAGGCTTAGTTCCTTGGGCAGCCATCAAGAAGACAGCTTCCTTGGGTCCCTTAGTGGTCCCCTTGTGACACGCAGCGCCAAAGACTACCCTACAGAGCAGTTTTAACTGCAGAACTAAGTCTGCTTCTTTTTGTTCCTTATAAAAAGAAGAAGCAGACTTAGTTCTACCTTAGATAGATCATCCAAAAAGACAAACACTGGTTTTCTTAGTTATCTCTCCCTAATGTCCCGAATTCTAGGACACTGGATGCTTAAACGCAGTAGACATTTTTTTTCAAAAACTACATTCTCGCTAAAAATATTCCTGTTTAAACAATAGTTCAAATTGTGTTTAATTTGATTTTCCATGTTTTGATTTATATTTATTCTGTTTAAACCCACTGTGCAATATTTGAAGGTGTGTTTATGTATGTATGTATATGTATGTCAAACCCATCTAGACGTTACAATAATGCCCCAGTTAAAGTTTTTTTTTGTGTTATGCCAAATTGTTTTTGCCAAAAGTTAGTTTGTTTTTTAATGAAAGTGATTTAAATATTTCTTTACGTGGTCGTTTAGTTGGGCTAATCAGAACGAAACGAATTAAAAAAAAAAAAAAACAATTTAAATATGAAAAATTCAAGCAAATCTTTAGGAATTTTCCGCAGAACATCATATTTATTTAATCTGTTTAATACAAATTTTTACCAATACTTTTTCCTTCCATAATTTGTTCAAACAAACAACTTATCATACCACCCACTTATAATCATTAATTTGATATATCATAAACACATTCTGGGTACAATGATAAAAAAAAGTAGAAATAACAGGATGTACCATACGGATATTAATAAGTTGCACAGAGACTCACGTCGTGCACACACACACAAACACGAAACCGTTATATGTTAAAAAGGAAAAAATATTCATTATTCTCCCATTTTGTGCTTATAGTACTCATACTCATTGCAAATATTCGCATAACTTTGAGAAAAATGTGAATAAAAAAAAAAAATTAAATAAAAATAAGAAACTTTTTCATATAATGAAGGAAAACAATTTCGCTTATTTCAGTTTGAATTAAATTTTTTTTTATTTTCAACGTTCACCAACTTTATATTAAAATTGTTGATTATGTTTACTTATTATGCTTTACACAAACAAACACACATGGCCATAAATACTGTTAAAAACACTTACACACACACACACAAGCAAAAAGGATCCTTAGATGTGCGTGTTTCTGCGTTTATGAGTTTGTCCACCATATGCGTGTTAGTTATAATATTAATTTTGTCAAAATTAAAAAAAACCTCTTTTATTTACAAATAGTATCTAATACTGAAATATAAAGCCTTAAGCTTTTAATATACATCATCAAGGCAAGTTTTTATATGCAGACAAAAATATTAAAATATGCAAGAAAAAAAAAATATATAAAATGGCCACAAAATTACAGATTTAATCATTAAATGAGTAAGTCACATCATATAAAGAATGTCCCAAAATTAACGCCAGACTTCACTTTGTGGCCGTTGATGGCAACAAAAAAAAAAAAAAAAAAAAAATTATTGATTATTTTTAAAATATAAATTATTTAAAAAATAATGAAAGTTTGGCGGCTGCAGTTCATAAATTTCATACAAAATATGGTCGGAATAGTGTTTTAACTTCGTCAACTGTGAAGAAATTAATTGAAAAATTCAGGGAGACTTACAACGGAGAGAAAAAGCAAGAGAGTAACGGAGGTAGTGTTTCATGTTCTCCTACTTATTTTCGTCAACGCGGGGACACAATTGACTATCAATCCTTCAGTCGGTGTTCGTGTCCCAGCAAAATCGCAATTTTAGCAACGCCTTTGCTTGAGTTTTCAGGAGAACAGAGGTACTCCAATGAATTCCTAAAACAGTGGAACCCGTTAGGAAGTGGCTAACTCATCCGCGTTATATATGATCCTGTGTCAAACTGCTCAGCCATCTTGTTTAGAGAAGAGCGGCAGTCAAAAGCTGTAATCGTCCAGAGAAAGGAGAAACCTAACGCCATAACGGCGGCAAGGCAGTC
Organism: Pollenia griseotomentosa; assembly: GCA_963931875.1. Classification (NCBI taxonomy): domain Eukaryota; kingdom Metazoa; phylum Arthropoda; class Insecta; order Diptera; family Polleniidae; genus Pollenia; species Pollenia griseotomentosa. Next base: position 127,667,945 of record OZ007560.1, read on the forward strand.
AGTATAAATAACCACAATATTCGTGGAAAATATTATCCAAAAACTGTATATGTATTGTTCTTATTTTTACAACAACAGCGATCTTCTCTCTTTCCCTCTCTTCACCGCTCATGAAGATATGAATTTAATACACTTTAAGATTTAAGTAAATTCTTGGAAAAACTTTTCTTTTAGGCTAAAAGCTTGAAAACTTGTCCTGTAAATAATATTTAATGGTAAAGCTTTTTGTTGATACAAGTGCAAAATTTTGTAATTTTGTAACTTTTTGTTGGTAATTAAAAAAAAAATGTATTTTAATTACTTTTACATTGAATTGCAGCTGAATCATGATTGAGAATATTTAACAAGTTTTTGATTACTTTCTCTGTAAAAATTTTATAAAAAACTTTGAAATCATTTAACGAGAAAATGTCTATTTAAATCTCTAGGTATAAGTTTTATTCGCAAAAGTAAAAAATTTGAAATTAATTAATAAAACATCTTAACAGAATTAATCAAAAAAATTTCTTAAAAAGGAAACTACTATGAAAAGCTTAATTGCCCACTAATTAAAAAAAGTGCAGACAACACAAAAAATGTTTTATTTGTTTTGGGCCACCCGCTATTTAAACAAATTTTTTTTTAATTTTGCAGTATTTTCTGGTAGTTTTAGTGTGAAAACTATGACCAACTTTGGATCGATCTTGATTAAATTTGATACCTGTACCCATGTTCTGTAACTTTAGTGAGAACTTCTCGCATCGAAAAGATGTGAAACAAAATATTCCATCGTTTTTCGAAAAGTGAGAAAAAACTGTGTCTGTAACTCATGTCGAAAACTATCAGAAGAGATTACGTCGTTACGTTATAAATGTCATAACATTGCGCTCGAAGCCGATGTGACATTGCAGACGCTGAGAACGCCAGTAACACATTTCTTTGACGGCGACCAAAATTTACTAAAATTGAATATTTTTCAACGACGGCGACGAAAATATTATTGTCGGCTATACCAAATAATGTAAGGTGCGACTTTAATGTTTGTTGTTTGCAAACAAGCTTTGAAAACATTCGTATATTTTATAAAAATGTTAAAAGCAAAATAATTAAACAATGAAAAAATGTGCCAAGAACAAAATATTATTATTATTATTCTTTGCATTTTGCATTTTAAATTGTTTTTTCTGTTAAAATTTTTTCTCGCCCCATTTTAATTCGTGAGTTTATTTGACAGATCAAAGCGTGAACTTTTCTCACAAAAATGTTACAGACACACTTTTTCTGTAAATTGGCGTGTAATTTCCTTACGTGGCAACTAGTACTCGCCAAAAAAGTTACAGACACAGTTTAGTGAGAAAAACAGCTGTTTGTTTCAATATATGGCATTTATGTTTCAATTCACACATTTCAATCGAAAAGTTTTTCGACGCGAGAGTTACAGAACATGGGCACTGATGTGCAATATCGACCCATCCTGACAAATAATGTTTTAATAATTTCTAGGTTTCTAAAACTAAATTTTATGGCAATACATTATTCGCTAATATTTGAAGTGCATTAAAGCGTTTTTCGGAAGTGCATTAAAGCGTTTTTCGGAAGTTGGCTTTATATGGGATCTATGTTAATTTGTGGAGCAATAATTATAAATTTTGGCAGATATTTAAAATTTAATTATACTTAATTTAACGAAAATTTTATTGGTTAAAATTTTAGGCGTATTAAGGTATTTTCTTTGGGAGTGGGCGTGGAATAAAGATTTTGGACGAAAAATATAAGTTAAATTTAATGCCAAGAGGTTAGTATTATTAAACCCCTTAAACTGGCTGAACCCAAATATTCAATTAGAAGAACTTTAATTTTTGACAAAAAATTCAAATTAAATTTAATGAAAATTTTGTTATGAGGTCAACTTTTTAAAATTTGGCGAATTTACCCCCATTAAAAAAATTTTTATAATTAAACAACTTTATTAAAAAAAATTAAGTTTTTAACAAAAAATTTGGTTAAATTAAACAATTTTTTTTATAAAGGCATCTTTATTTAAATTTTGTCGAACTAACGCCTCTTTAATTTACAAAAAGCCAATATTAAGTTGAAGAAAACAAACTTAACAAACAATTTTTGAGTGTAAGGGAATATGAGAAAAGATAAACTTACTGTTTATTGTTGATATTTTGTTTTAGCTTAGACATCGTTGCAATTAAAATTTGATTGTTTGTAATTCTCATTCACTCTACACTTTTATTCGCACATCTAATATCTTTAGTTTTTCTTAGGTTTTTGGAAAAAGTTTCCCTGGTGATATGGCCTAAGCAACCATTGAAATGCGCATAGGAACTAGCTTATCCTCCAACAATAACATTCAGTGTATTTGTCAAGAATGAAAATTGGGAGTAAGGCACGATAAAACAGAAATTACTTTGATAATTTGACAAACGTTTTTTTCTCAAGTTATTTTTCTTTAAATATTGTTAATTCAAGAACTTTCAATAACACTTTATCGAAAAAGTACTAAATTTCCGTTAAGACTATTTAATAGCATAACGCCAATTATCCCACTGAAGAATTTTCACCATCATAACAATTTTAGGTAAAAGTACATTTTAAACAAACATTTTTTTGTGATTTTAATCAGAATTTTGTAAGATTATTATTATTAGGCCACTTTTCTTTAACTGGACCCCATTCTACACTATTTTCAACATTTTTTGCTTTATTGCAATTTATTTCAACTGTTTTTTTTTTTGAAACCCTTTTTATCTTGTTAATAAAATTTTAATAAATTTTTAGTTAACCCATCTTCTGCCACCGCTCGATTTTTCCACCGGTACCTTTTTAACGTATATCTTTAAAGTTTACTATAATTTTTTTGATTGATTTGATTTCACAAAAATAAAATATGGAATGATTTCTAATATATTTGTAATAAATTGATTTTCTAAAGACTTTATAAAACATTTTGGTAAGGGGATTAATAAAATCCAATTTTTAACACTTTTTTCCAATTAAAAAATATATTAAAAAATAGAAAATAAAATTTTTTTGTTTTTCATTATTGTTAAAGCATAAATAGTATATTATAAGAATCGACAAAAATCAATTTGAAGTTGACCAGTTTTCTGACTTATAATTGCCTACCATCTTTGGTGGTCGAAAAATCGACCACTGGCCAGAAGCACCACAATAGCATTATCATCTTATATATCAGATAATAGTCGGTAAGGTACAACATATTGTTTTGTCAAATTTTGCCAACTTTTTGATGTTCCCAATAATAATTGAGTGCAGTTTATGAAAATTCGTTAAGAGAAAAACAATCCGTATTGGATTTAAAACATTTTGCATATGCTGCGAAAGTGAAGATATATTCTTTAGTATTTTATATGGTGGCTCAAATTGTTTTGTATTTAATTAACGTGCCTGATCCCGATTGTCATATACATAGTTTTTTTTTGACAATTTTTTCTTTTCATCTCATCTGTCAGCGGTATTTCGATGCCGAAAGCAATTCAGAAGTATAATCATGATATAGATGGTGTCAGCGTTCATGACATTGGGGCTCTTTCACAAATTGATTTTCGACCTGAAGTCACAATACAGTGGGTTTACCATTTAGTATTTTGTATGCTCCTAAATCCCCCAAGGGTATCTGAAAACATTTTACTGAAAACATTTTACTTCCTCTAGGCAAATCGGGTAGGTGGCATACTTCGAAATTGACATATTTCTTCAGATCGCGGCTGACCAGATACCTATCTGGTACCACGGTAGTCATTAGCCCCTGGAATCAAGACTCTGGTCTGACTATTGGCTTAAACTCAAAGTCACGGCAAGGGAGATCTTAAAAAGTTGCCCTCAAAGGCTGGTAAACGACTATTTGTCACATAGTGGTGCTTTACATCTTTTTTTTATTCAAACTCCTTAATTCGCCATAATCAACTTAATTATTAGACACATACTTTGTATATTTACATGCAAAACTACATATATTTACATAGACTTCCATTAAGATTTACAAGAAAAACATTTTTTAATAAATTCTTATAAATTAGGCCTAAAAAAATATTTTTTTTAAAAATAAAATAATTTTTTTTTTAATATTTCGGCCATTGGTCGATTTTTCGACCAGTCCATATAAAGAGACTTACAAATCGTGAGATACAATTTTGGGAAAAACCTTCTTAATTGAAGTCTCAAAAGCACCTCCCTGCAAGGGATTTAAAAAATTCCTGCTCGTTGTGATAGCGGCCAATAATGGGTTAAATTAAATAAAAGTTGTATCATGATGTTAACTTTTTAAAACTTTTTATCAAATTATCATACCTTTAGTTAACACAACAGCAAAAGTCAATTCGAAGAACTTTCATCAATATAACAATTTTGTGAAAGAGTACATTTTTGACAAAAAAAAAAAAAAATTCTTGTTGAATTTAATGAAAATTTTGTTTTGAAGTCATCTTCCTTAAAATCCGCCAAATTTACTCCTTATTTAATCCCCATAGGAAGCTTAACTTCATTAATTAAAGCTTTTAATTAAAATCGTGAATTTTTAGCAAAAAAAAAAAAAAAAAAATAAATTTATTTAATATAAAAAAATTTTTTTATAAAGAAATCTTTTACATTTTGTCAAACCAAGGACTTTTTAAATAACAAAAATCCAATATTTAATTTAAAGAACTTTAATCAATATAACAATTTTTTAGAGAAATACATTTTTGACAAAATTTTTTAGCTGTAGTCATTTTGTCAATTCAAAGAACTTTCATCAATATAACACTTTTTCGAAATATTATTTAATTTCCAACTAAAGAATTTTTATCATTTAAAAAAATTTGAAGTTAAAGAACATTTTTATCAAATTTTTTTTGTTGAGTTGAATAAGAATTTGGTTATTTTATTATTATTATTAAGCCACCTTTCTTTAACTGGACCCCGTTATACAGTATTTTCAACATGTTTTATTGCAATTTATTCATTTATTCGAATTTTTTTTTAAAAAAACCTTTTTATCTTGTTAATAAAATTTTAATGGAATGAATCAACAAATAAATTTTTAGTTTTTAGAAAAATGTTAAGGTTTTAATTGTTCACATTTTGTTTATTTCCTAAAAACTGCAATAATTATTTGCAATCATTTGTCTTTTTTTTTTTGCTGTAAATGACAGTTTTAAACTGTGTCCTGTTTTTTCGGGGTTTTTTCTCTCACTTTATTGTTTTAACAAAAAACATTGTTTAACTAATTCACTTGTTTCATTTAGTTTTTTGTTTATTTTGGTTTGTTTCGCTTATTATTTTTCCTTTTTTTTTCGTTGGAGTGTGTTCAACCAACAGCGCTCGTTTTAACAACTGTCTGCTGACAATTTCCGTTTGTTGCCCAACTTCCGTTTAGCATTAAAATCGGAATTGTTCAAAATAAAATTGTTTTGAGTCAAGTCAACGGAAAACCCAGTAACAACACAGAACTACTGCATTTGGAGAGAATAATTGTGTGTGTGTTTTTTTTCTTGCATGTAGCAGATAATAAAAACCTTAAAAAGCAATTAGAATTTAACTAAAAATCAATAAGGGGAGAGAGAAATACAAAGTTTCGTAACACAAATTCAAAAAATTGAACTTATTTTCAACATTTGTTTTATACCCTCTAACACAAGTGTTGAATGTGGGTAAACTAAGTTTGTCATTCCGTGAGAAATTTTTTTATGTGCAGCTTAGATTAAATATATATGTATATATATTCTGGCTCTTTTAGTAATTCTAGGTCGATTTAGCCATGTCCATCTGTCCATCTGTTTAAAACACTTTCGCTTTCGCAAGACTCAATAGAAGAGAACAATTTGAATTGGTGGTCCAGCTATAATGCACGATGTTAATGTGTGAGTCACAACTTAGCGTCAAGTTTTTTGCCCAACTTAATTAAACATTTCTTTGTTTCAGTGTTTGACAAAATTAACCAAGGAGAGGTATACAATTGAGCAGCGTGTTAAGATTGTTGATGACTTTTACGAAAATGGGCGTTCAAATCAAAATTAATTCCGAGCACTTCGTGATTTTTCTTTCACCTTAGCGGATTCGATAACAAGCGGAGTTGCCGCATTTGGGCAAATGAGAAACCACGAGTGATGGTTCCGCAAAGAGTAACTGTTTGGTGCGATTTATGGGCTGGTGGCGTCATCGGACCGTACTTTTTCGAAAATGAGGTGGGGCAAGCAGTTGCTGTAAATGGCGTTTCCTATCGAGAGATGATAACGGACTTCTTGTGGCCAAAAATTCAAGATATAGACCTGGAAGGTATGTGGTTCCAACAGGATGGTGCCACTTGCCACACAGCCAACGAAACAGTGGCTCTTTTGCGCGAGAAATTCAATGGCCGTGTTATCTCACGCCGTGGCGATGTTAATTGGCCGCCAGGATCATGAGACTTAACACCATTCGACTTCTTTTCTTTGGGATATTTAAAAGAAAAAGTGTACGTCAATTAGCCAAGAGCAATTTAAAAGCTAAAGGATGAGATAATTCGCCACATTTACGACATTGAACCTCAATTATGTCTCAGAGTCATTGAAAATATGGACCATCGGATAGAGTTATGCCACCGAGGGCGTAGCTAGGATTTGACCGATATTTTGTTTCACACATTATTGTCATAGATCCTTCTTTCATAGTAAAATATATTAAGAAAATTCTCTGAAAACTTTTTGTATTATTTACAATTAACATGATGCGTTTAGTTGTTTTTCTATTTGGCCAATTTTTAAATTCATTTTTATATTTCCTTATCATTTAACCTTGACTAGAAATCGAATTTTGTGATGAGGGACATAATTTAATTTGGGGTCCAATATAAAATCACCTCCTTTAAATCATGAATTTTTTTTAATTACGGCAAATTAAGTTTTATATGATTGTTTTTTGGAATAAACTTTAATACGCCTTAAACCGCAGCGACTTATAATACTGCAAGGCCAGTTTGTATTAAGATTGCTTTTAAATTTTGAGATCCCATAAAGAGCCCTTTCCTGAAATATTCAAACTTTCGGTGGAGGGTATAAAAGATTCGGCAAAGCCATTTACACCATACACAATTTTTACTAGATTTTTTTTTTTGCAATTTTTAAACTTATTGCAACATTTTTATATTGAATTATTTATCAAACGTTTAGTAAGCACACTTGATAAATTTGAAAAGTTGTATTTTTAATAATGTCTTTCTACATAATTTGTAAAATTACACTCGGTTGTTGTAATAAATAGAAATTATTAGTAAAACAAATTAAATGTATTTGTTTTCAATATCCGTTCTAATCAAATTTTATTTTCCACAATTTCCTCTCAATGCCAAAATTCATCAGTCAATGTAATTTTTACTCTTAATAAATTTTTGCCAATTGAAATTTATTTTAATCGTTTGCTACATCCATCATCATCATTAAACAAAAACAAAAAAAAAAAAAAACGTTTTGAATTATTATTTATTTGTGGTTTTGTTTAAAAATATTCTATTTCTATCGCACATAACCACAAATAAATAATTAAAACGAAAAATTCCTGCAAAACAGATGAAAAATGCTAAATAGGTAAAAATTTTGCAAATGCCACAATTAAATTTTAATAAAACTTGTTTTTGGTTTTTTATTTACTGTGGAAAACTAGATGATTTTTTTTCCACTCAGGCTTATCGAGTTGATAGTAATAGGACAAGCAATTTAACACAAATATTTTAAAATTGAAAAATACAAATTGAAAGGCAACAAAATAGTTTTGGTAATATTTATGTTGTTTTGTTGTAAAATAATAATAATAATTTTAATTTAAAATAGTTTGGTTTAAAGAAATTTTGACGTTTATTAAACAATTGCAAAATTTTGGGTTTATTTATTAAAGGTCAGCTTAAAACAAATTAAGAGTTTAGGACCGGGGTCTAGAATTCTCCAACAAACACGAAGTTTTGATTTCAAATTGAAAATTATTTGAAATCAAACGTTTTCTCAAACGACAAACGTTTGATAATGTTTTGAAAATCATTTAAAAATTATAGAATTCTCAACAAAAAGGGGAAATTATTTTCAAATTGAAAAATGCCTTTATTTTCAACTTGCTTTCAAACGGAATTTTCAAATGTTTTTCAAATGTGGATTGCAATACAATGTGGAACACAAATAAAAATAATTTATTTTTTTAATTTAAATTTATTATTTATTTAAATAAACTGTGATATAAACATTTTGCACCATAGCTAAAAGATGAAATAATGTTCTTTCCTGCATCTAATTCTGGGACAGACGAAATACTTGGCTACCTTTTATTTTGAGGATTGTAGCACCGCGGTCATACAACAAACTTATAATTTCTTCACTTTCCCGTTTTATTTATTTTTAATTCGTATTCTTAATCATTGTAACTTCATACTCACAAATAATTTTTATTTTTCACAAGAAATAAATCGTTCACTTGTTAAACACATTTTACCACGAAGTAAAAATTTAACTAATCGCCATTTTTAATATTTGCATTTATTTTTCGCTTAAGTATTGCCAAGTTTAGTATTGGTTTGAATTTAACATTTTATACTAATTTGACATCAAATTGATAAAACATTTGATGTCAAATGTTTATTTTCAAATCATTATCAATTTTAATTTAAATGTTAAAATCAAACATTTGAAAAATGTTTGAAAATTGTGTTTGATGTCAAATGATAATTTCATTTCATATCAAAGGTTAAAATTCGTGTTTGTTGGGTCCTTATATAATCTTATAAAAAGGAAAATTACATCAGGGACGACGCTGAGAGAAGACTTCTTGAACTTTCCTACAGTTTTAATTTTTTTAAAATCGGTTTAGCAGTTATTGAGAAAATTACGGTCAAAATTAAACTTTCAATGTTTTTTAGCATTTAGTAAAAAAATGGTTTTGATTGGAAGACCGATGGTCTTCCAAATCAACTCAACAGCTGCCCGGCTATGACAGTCTCAAGAATTGCAGCAGTTGCAGAATTATTCTTTAAAACAAAACGTTCGGAAACCATTGTGTTCATTTCAGTAAAATAAAAAGAGCAAAAAAAAAATGTTGCAAGTATTTTCATAAAATGAAAAAAGTGTTCAACAGACAGTTCCAAACATTTGCAAAAGTATATAAGGGGTTAAAGAGGACACCTTCAGCTTTCCAACAAGTTTTATTCCTCTGAAATTAGGATTTAACTGAAATATAGAACCTGGGGAAACTATTAATAATATAAAAAAAATTTCGACCCATTATTGATAACAGTTTGCGAGAAATCATAATTTAGTTCTGATCAAATTTAAAAAAAAATAAAATTTTTTCCTAAAACAACATAAAATATTTGTTGCCAGCAGCATGCCACACCCACAATTTTTAATATTTTAATCAAGTTTTTTTTGATATCTAATATGTTTGCTATCGAATGGCATCAAAGTTTTTGAAGTCGGCGAAAACAAAAAATTGGACTTTTGTCCGATGAAATTCAACTTTCAGCCATAGTGCGACAGGCAATGCACTGTGCCGAAACTAGGAAAATCAGTGATGAGAGGTGAAAAGAGGGAGCGGTAATGTATAATGCAATTTAATTTAATAATTATTTAAAAAATTTGTAATAATTTATTTAAACAAAAAACGATTGCCATAATTAAAAAAAGATTTCGGGAATTCCCGCACAAATTTTGCTGTATTTTTTTCCCATAAAAAGTGCGAGATCCCGGCATTTTTGTTCCGGGTAATCACGAAGGAAAAACACTACCGACTGTCTATCAACCCAATTATGAATTAAAATTCCCCGGGAGTTTTTTTCGCTTATTACATTTTTCCTATTTTAATTAAATTGTACAAAAAAATAAATACAAAAAATTCTACCCCAGCAGTTTTCTCACGGGGAAGTCTATATTAATATAATTGAGTTGTGTATTTTAGAAAAAATTATGTTTTTCTGCAAAAAACATTGCTCAGGATTTCCTAAAATGTCATCCATCTCCGTATGAGTGATATTTAATACAAATGTCGTCTTACTAAATCATACGCCTCGTTTACGTAGAAGTTTATTTTTGCTCGTATTTTCCATAAAATATTTTGTTGACAATAAAAATTGCGTTAAGAAATCTAAAAAAAAAAAATTGAAGACGTTTCACAAAAAAAAAAAAAAAAAAAAAAAAAAATTTATTTTTATTTTAACAAAACATGTATAAATTTATTTGCTTACACCAACTCAACAAAATAAATTTATCATTTTACACAATAAAATCAACGACAGAAAATTCAATTTCTTAACAAATATTTTCCAAAAAAAAAAGTCTTCATCATTCATCGCATTTTTCTTACTTTTTCTCTTGACAACATCTTGTTGACAGCATTCTTTTCAAAAAAAAAAAAAATGAAAATAGCAGTTTCATATGCAACTGCAGCATAAATTCCATATATTTTTGCTGCGAAGCAACATCAAGAGCAAAAAAAAAAAAAATATCAAGAACCCGTTTGCGCGAAAGAAACCGCCAAAAAATGCAAACAATTTGAAAACCTCTTCACGTGTCAACCAACATTTGTTTACAACTTTTTTTGTATCTGCCTGTGTGTTATAATTTTTTTTTCATATTGTTGTTGTTGTTGTAATGCAAGTGTGTCAGTGGTTTTGAAACCAAAAAACTAACGCTACCACTCCATTTTCTCTTCACCTATTTTTCTAGTGAAAATTTTCTTAGTTTATTGTTGAGAGCATAAAGACTTTTTCACGTTTATTCAAAACTAAAAATCCATCGTTGTAACTGGATTCCGGAAAATTCAAAAACACAATACTTTAACTTTAACAAAAATTTTATTGTTAATGTTTTTTTTTTATTTTTTTTTTTTTTTTGTATTTTGTATTGGAATATGTTGGGCAACGAAGTGTATTTGTAATGGGGGTTAACGGAAAAATGCTCTCAATGCACTGAAAATTTAAAACAGAGTAAAGGAATCAATTTTTAATTTGGCGAAATATTTTCCGAACCTTAAAAAATAGCCACAAGTTTAGGGAAATTCCAAAAAAATCTGAAATTCAAATAAAATGTTGTAAAGACTTTGAATTTTTTTGCGAAAAAATTTAAAAGTGTGTCGTTTATCGAGTGTTTCATTATGTTAGAAGCATAAAGGATTTGATGTTTTTCGAAAAGGAGTAATGTTGTTTTGCAGCTCTTACAGTTTGAAATATCTGTTTACAACGTTTAATCTTGAAACGATACACGCTTTAGGAATGTTTCCAAATTATTATTTTTTGATTATCGCGATCAGTTGGCGCGCGCACACACAAAAAAATATTATTTTTGAATTAATTCCACTTCTGGATAAATGTTTTTGTCAACAACAAACAAACAAACAAACTATCGCATTTGGACAAGTGAGCAGCCTGAAGTGATGCATAAGGCAAAATTTTTGAGTTTTTTATGCCGCCGACTTCGTTTAATTTTTTGATGAAAACGTTGTTTCAACAATTATTAATGACCATCGCTTCGGGGTCACGATTTCAGAATAGTTTTAGGATCAATTCAACCCTACGATCTTTTGCAATATGTGGTTCCAAAAGGACAATGCTGATTGCCATACAGAGTAGGAGGCGATCGAGTTATTCCGACTGCTCGCGAATGGCCGTTTTGTTTCACTTTTTCTTACGGGTAACATTTAATCTTAGGTCTATGCCAATAACGTAAGAAAAGTTTTGGGCCAACATGAATCGCACAACTCCTTTAAATTCAGTCGATTTGTTCTCTTCAGTCATTGAAAATTCGTTAGACCGCATTCACTCTTGCCGCGGCGGACATTAAAACGATGTCGTATTCACTATATATTGGCATCACTAGTGATATCATTCGATTAAAATCTTCTTTTTTATTTGAAAAAAAAAAACCTTCTACATTGTTAAGTTGCAATTTGATAAAATTACGTTATGAGGTTAACACTAGGGCTGTGAAGTCGGAATTGAAGAGTCGGAATTGAGGTTCTTGTACCGGAGTCGGAGTCGAAGTACCCACAAAAATTCGCGACTCCGATCACAAATTTTTCAGCATAAAATATTTGAAAAAATTTTTCTTGTTTTCAAAATAAAAATTTTTTCGAAATTGTCGATGCAGTACATAAAATATCGATTTCTACAGAATAATTTTCTTGCTATATTTAACCATTCAGAAGGTACTGCATTACAGTGTTGCCAATTTAGCCATTTAGTGGCTAGATTTAGCCATTTTTCACCCTGTTTAGCCATTAAAAAATGAGTTTAGCCATTAGCCATTTTTTTAGCCATTTTTCAACTTGTTTAGCCATAAAATTATTTTTTGCCGTTTTTCTTTTAAAAGAATAATTTTTATTTTATTATAAAAATTTATAAAAGTAAAATAAACATTTTTAATAATTAAAACGCCTTTAAATTAAATCACAACTTTTACAATGTTGAAAATCGCTATAAACTATAATTATGAAAAATCTTTCAAAAAAAAGGAAAACAATTCCAATATTAAATTTATAAAATGGATCAACACAAACGTCGGTCTTTCTTTCTGGTTGCAAGTATTTCAATTAAGAGATGCAGACGGCAACAAAAAATAAATAAAGTTGCTCGCACTTCAATGCAGAAGTAGAGAGGGTATTTAGTCAAGTAAACATCGTTAAAAGTAATTTGAGAAATAGGTTACATTTAGCAACCGTTAATTCGATTTTATCAATTAGGTTAATATTTTTACCATAACAATAAAATATTTATAGCAACACCACAATAGTAGAGATGGTACTATGCGCATGTGTTGATGTTTGCAACACCTTAATATATTGGTCCTAAGCCCACCTTTTCGTATACCGATTGACTCAGAATCACTTTCTGAGTCGAATTAACGATGTTTGTCCGGCTGGCTGGCTGTCCATCTAAACCTTGTGCAAAAAGTACAGGTCGCAATTTTGGAGATTATTTGATAAAATTTGGTACAAAGATTTTAATTTGAATATGATACCCTACTTATAGTTGGGGTTGACCGACTATACTCTCTTACTTGTATTTTATTGTAGATCTGGACTCAAAAGGTAGGGTAAATATTGTCGTGATTACACAGAAAAAATTAAAAATTTTCTCTAATCACCAAATTTGTACTAAATTCATAGAATCAAGCAACCCATTTGTTGATTTTGCACCTATTACCAAAATGATTATATTGATTACTAAAAATTGTAAAAATTTAACATTTTGAATATTTTTTTTTCAATAAATGATATTTTTAATTTTAATTAAAAAAATGATCAAAAAACTTTGCCGTTACAAACAAAGTGTTGATTGATTTTGAAAATTTCCAACAACAATTTCACAAGTTTAAATTATTTTATTTTAAAAGAAATAATTTTTTGCTATTTAATTATTATTTTAATTCAAAATTTATTTCAAAACAACTAAAATGGTTATTAAATCAAAATTATTATTTTAATTTTCTTTCAACAAAAAAAAATAATTGTTTCAATTATCACATTAATTAAATTTAAATACATTTTAAATAATTTTTTTAATTGATAAAAAACTACTTATAATTTTTTCTGTGTATGATTTACGTTTAAATTATTTAATTCCTATGAGATGAACAATAACGAATTTATCGATGATTTAATTTTTTAAATATCTATCAAAATATTAATTTACGTTTATTCTTATTTATCAAGTTGATCTTAACTTACAATTTCATCGTAAACAACTTTAAATGAACTATTTCTGTTTTGTTATTGAATTTTAATGTGTTTTATTTAAAAAAGCTTTTAGCCATTTTTTAGCCCATTTTTAGCCATTTTTTAGCCATTTTTTTCCGTAAATTTAGCCATTTTTGGTCACCAAGTTTTGGCAACACTGCTGCATTAAAAAAAGAGTTAAAAGACAAATAAGACCCAGTCTCATAAACATTTATTATCAATGTAACACAGTAAAACATTAAAAATGGATTTCAATTAAAAAATTAATTAAATTGCACCAGTTAACAAAATAATAGTACATATTAATTAAATATTTAATTCACTTGATTAAACGTTTAATTCACTTGATCAAACGTTTAATTGACTTGATTAAATTTTTAATTATAGCTGATTTTATTTTTGATTTATGATTTAATTGGTGAAAAATTTTCGAGAATTTTTTCAGTGAAGAGTGGGAGTTGAGTCTAACCTAAAAACTTAAAATATTTCAGTGGTTGGAGTCGGAGTTAGAGTCGGAGTTTAAATTATTTTTTCACAACCCCACAGCCCTGAGAAACACAACTACGACGAACGACGAATTCGTCGCTTAAATTCGTTAAATTTGACGCGATAAGTGCAAAAAATGTTCTTGTAAAATAATTTTTATTATTTATTTGCTTACATTTATCAAATCATAGTGTGACCAAGGCGAATTTAATACAGGTGGTCTTAAAACACTGCTGATAACCATGCTTTTTTAGCTTTATAATTGTTGGATGCCAAAATTTTGCTTATTATATTTTTTTTCTCTTTTGTTTTCTTTCTGTTTTTGGCAATGATTTTACAATAACAAATTGCTTGTGGTTTTTATATCAGTTGTACTTGTTGTAGTACCGAGATTACCTGTAATAAATTCGCCTAGAATGTGGCCATATTAAAAAAAAACTTATAATAAAAAAATTTAAATATTAACAAAAAAAAAAAAAATTATATAACAATGAAAAATTAAAGCTATTTTCTAAAACACTTAAGAAATTCTAATCAAAAGTGGTGACCCTGTCCCAATTTATTTATCTGCATAGTTTATTACGCACGACGAATTTCGGTCTACACAATGATTGTGTATATTTTCAAATACACCAATGAGTTCTATTTCTGACGTTCGTCCCAGTTTTGCTTCTAGTATTAAAGCAGTTTAAAGTTATTATACCAAAAAAAGTTACGGCCTTGTTTATAAAAAATAAAACAGGTTAACAAAGGGTTTATAAAACGGATTTTGTATAAAACTTTGTTAAATAAACCTTTTATTAACCTGTTTTCTTTTTTAAAAAAGGCCGTTATTATTAAAAAAAAGCTCCAATTAAAAACAATAACGAAATCGAAATTAAAAAAAAAAATTCAAATTTAATTGAAAAAAATAGCTTAATAAAAACGCCGAAATAGCATTCGCTCTAATTTAGTAATTTGCAAAAAACGTCAAAGGGCAAATTACAGCGTTCAAAATCGTTGGAAATATCAAAACAGTTTAAAAGGAAATTTCGTTCGAAAACAAAATTCGCCTCCAGATCGAAAAATCGCAAAATTAAAAAAAAAATTCGCCAAATTAAAAGTCTTTAATTTCCTGTTGACTTTTCAACCTTATCTCGTTTTTGTAATAACATATAACTGAGTATATCTCTGCTACGTGTTTAGTATGTCATTTTTTACTATGAGTTTTTTTGTGTAAAATTTCTGTGTATGTTTGCGTCACACTGTGCATTGTTTGCATTTACCTGTAACATCGTCCTCATCATCTGGTAGTGGTTTTTCTTTTGGTTTTGTAAATAGTGCTGGGTTTTACAGTTTTTTTTTTCAATTTTTCTCATCGTTCAGTTTTATATAGTAGCGTGAGCTGTAGAGAACCTGACGTTGTTGGCCTATTTATTCTATACACGTTGTTTACATACGTTTATTTTATACTCGCATTGTTGTACTTTTATTCTTTCAGTTATTTTTTTTTCAATTTCATTTTTTTTTTCAATAAAGTCTTTGCATTTTTTTTTTCGTCCTTTTCTTTTATTGTTGAGAGGAACGAAACAACGAAAACAGCATCATCTTTGTGGAATACTGAATAAGTCGGTGTTTTTCTTTTTCAAGTTTATTTGTATAGATGCATCATGTATTTTGAGTGAAGAGGGAAAAAATGTTAGTGGATATTTTAAAATTAGGATGGTAGTGTCGTTAAAAAATTTCAAAGTATTTATCAAAATTTACATCAATATAAAGGGTGGCCCAAATAAGACCTACCAATAATGAAAAAGTATAACAGTTTTATGTGGTAATAAAGGGTCGAGGGTAATTTAAGGGCCGATGTTGAATGTAAGCCACACCTACAATTCAAGTTGTTTGCTGCATCTCCTTTGACATTTCTCAATTTTAGACTAACTGAATTGGAACAATGGAAAGATATACAATCGAGCAACGCGTTAAAGTTATTCAGGCTTATTATGAAAATGGGCGTTCAAATCAAATTGCATATCGTGCACTTCGTGATTTTTTTGGTAAATTTAATCGTCCAAATGTGCGTGCAATCGGAAAAATCGTGCATAAATTTGAGCAAACCGGGTCTGTAGGAGATGTGAAAACACCAGTGCACGCTCGTACTTTAGAAAAATTTATAATTGTTTTTTTTTCAGTTTATAACTGAATTCTTGGAAGTTTACACAGCAAATGTACACAACAGCGCTTTAAAATAACCATGACCCAGCGAAAATATCGTCCATATTATAATTGAATATCACCATCCACAGCCTTCGTGAAAAGAAAATTAGTCGCCCGTTTTGATCGACTGTCCTGGAAATATTTGCACAAAGAAAACGTCCTAAAACTCAACTCGTCGGCGTTTCGGCCAATTGGACATTTCCAGAAGAACATTGCATAGAGATTTTAAAAGTTGAATCTTAAGATGCAAAAATCAAATTGTGCAAGCACTGCTTCCGCAAGCCCACCAACATAGTCATTGGCAGGTCCTCGTTGGCGCGCCCTATAGATTAATCCATTCGTGCTGCCTTATTGCATATCCCAATAAATCATCTATCTACATGTAGACAATTGTTTATTTCGTTTCTATCAAAGCATGAATGTGTTTCTATTTGCATGTGTGTGTATTTGTATTGGTACGAAAGCTGTTTTGTTCTGTGTATTTAATGCACTTTTATGTCATCATCATCATTGAAATGTTAACCACCAGCTAGCTCTCAAGGTGTTTATTTTATGGTGTTTTCCTTCTAAGTCGTTCTTTTGCCATTGAACCGTAACGTTGTTTAAGGTACTAACACTTTTTATGATTATGTTATTGAAAATTAGAGAAAAGGGCTTAAAGAAGGAGCTGTTAAGAAATGACTATTTATTTAATGGTTTAATAGAAAGCAAGTAACATAAATCCACTAAAGTAAAAGTTTTATAGATTTTAAAATGATAGTTTAAAAAGATCAGACCTAATAAGATCATAACTAATGTATAATCAATTTATGCGCTAGTGATTTTTTGTATGGGGCCAGGTGAAACAATGGTTCGATCCCTTGATCCCAAATAACTGTTTATGGTAAATTTTAATAAATATCTTCAAAATTGGTAACTAAATTAACTGGGAAGAGTTTTAAGTCGACTCTTACAGTAATACCTGATTCAGACCCTGCGACGTGTCACACACAAATAATTGGCTGTAGGCAAAATAGCCCAAAGCAAATTCGCCCAAAGTTATATATGAAAAAAAAAAAAATAAATAAAAATAAAAATTTAAATTATATCCAAAAATCGTGAAAAAGGCCAAAAAAATAATTTAAACTCAAACAATTTTTATTTTTAAATATTTACTTAAGGTCGTTATACACTATCCCACAAAGTGTTAAGTATTTTATGAAAATGCTTCCCTGATCTAAATATAGTTTAAAAATTTGCAAAACACAATAACAACTTATCATGACAGGGTTGTATTTTTCTCAAAATACGTAAGACTTGTGTGATACTGTAAAACAACTTTTTTGGGGGTTGGGGTCATATGCCCGAAACTAGGGAGATCGATCGAATAGTATTCGACGGGTTTTAACCGGTTATTTTTATTTTGCCAAAGTCGAATATTTTAAAATGTAAATTTTTCGAATATCGAATAAACCGGTTATTTTAGTAATGTGTAATTTATATACGTTTTCCTTACTTTTGTTATAAATGTACCCGTAATTAAGGTATTTTTCTAATTGAATATTTGGCAAACTTAAACTTTTTATGAAGAAAGTCAAAACAAAATGTTACAAAAGTCGAAAAAAACATCATTAGCATTGTAAATACAAATCGCTTATATAAGCTTGTGTTCTTGTAACAAAAACCAAAAACAATTCAAAATACTACAAAAAAAAGGTCAGCTTAAAATTAAAATTAGCAATTGGCCAGTATTCTAAATACTAAATATATCTTTATTAAGATGTGATGGTGCTTAAACGGCCCTAAAATGATCAGTTGCAAAGGTTCTTCGACTTCACGACTTATTAATCACTTTTAATTAGTCTACAAGCTTGACATAAATATACGCCAAGTAACACTTGACTCTGTTCCAAGTAGTTTTGAGGAGACTGCAAATAATACTTTACTTAAATATGCTGCCAATAATGAATGAAAAGCTCTTAAGTAGTTTTAGCATATCTTCATGCTTAGAACTACACCATACCGGCCAAATCAACGATATGGAAAAATTCTTCAGTTTTATTTATTAAATTACCAAGAACTGAAAACAAAATTGAAGGAATCAAACAACACCATGGAAGGGTTTAAATTGTGAAGGACGAATTGACAGATATTTCATACAAAAATCATGTTCATATTACTATTGTTTCTATTATGCTGAAACAAAAAAAAAAAAAAAATTTATATATAATCCTGGATAACAGGTTTTGTCTGCACCTTTTGAAAAATATGGTTGAAGTCTACTGATAATTCTTTTCAATATAAAAATGCAAAAGAAATGTGTTTGTCGACATCGTGGGCCTGGCAGTAAAACTCATTTAAAATATATTTGGGAGAATATCTCAAATAATAAATTTATTAAATTCCTATAATTTTTAAAACCAAAGTTTTTCAAAATTTCTACAGCTATGTTCACGGCTATTAAATATTTGACGTCCTACACGTAACCACTAGTTTTCTTAAAGAATTGTTTGCTTTTGCAAAAAGTTTGGCTGGAGCAAACATTATTTAACGGTTTCTTAACTACATTATACATAAATACAATTATTATCTTAGACATGAAGTTAAGCAAATAAATAGAAATTGTTAAAAATAAAGCTTAAGTTTAATCAATTTACTGGTTACGCTTTTTTTTTTTTTTATTTTATCGTCAAATATTTGTTAGGTCTGAACATACCTTAAGTCATATCTATGTATTTTGTTGGTTACCTTCGTGAATTGTTTTGTTTTTATTCTAATTAACTTTTTTTTACAAAAACTAATTTGATTTTGATATTTTTCTGTATTCGAATTAAAACCGGTTAACCGGTTATTTTTAAAATGCCTAACCGAAAACCGGGTTTTTTAAAATAGCAACTAATCGGAACATTCGAAAACCGGTTATTGAAAAAAGTCGAATAATCGATCTCCCTACCCGAAACTAAAAATCTCGAATTCAAAAGTCTAAATCGCTTACTTATGTTTCTCTCTCTGCAAAGCCGTCATTCAGCCGGACGCAACGGTTTTCTCCTCTATCGTATAACAAACACCGTCTTCACTCACTAAGGCCGGGTTTTTAAGATGTGGATTAAGCTTAAACTTAGTTTTTCTAGGGAAATCTGATTTTTTTATTATTTCAGACCAATTGAAAGACCAACATTTTAGCTGTTCCCTACGGGAAAGAGAGCCAACACCAAATTTGTCACATGACAGTTCTAAAATGGTAGGGATCGGCTCTAGTTCTTACACTTTTCATGAAGGGGACGTGTCACTTTAACATGGCAATGTCCTAGAAGTGGGTTAATTGTCACGGACATAACATAAATGTATACATTCAATTTCGGTTAAAACAATGCCTGCAGCAGATATTGTCCCGAGTGAACCATGCTAATATGTGAGATCTTGTGTTAATTATCTTTCCTCTGAAGTTGTAAGCCCATTATCACCAGTTAAGTGATATGTCATGTTTTTACCTACCAAAATTCGTTTCTTTTTATTATAATATTGTGTTCGTTGGTAACGAGATAAGTGCTTTAGAAACAATTGACACAAATTTCTGGCAGGGCTCCGTCAAAATTTTGTATACAAATTTGGTAACGGTGGCACAAATCTGTTTTCAGTTTAACTTAACCTAGTTAATTGAGATCTTATAAGCCCAGGCTAAAGCTTCTATATTCGGCATTGCACACGACCAAAGGTCGGATATGCAGAAAATCTTTGCGACTGGCCGAGGGTCGGCTATACAAAGAAACATAACTTCGGAATCTTTGAATTCGGGATTTAGTATTCGGAATTGTAATGAAATATTACTGAAAAAAAAGTTGTTTTACTAGGTCTTACAGCGTTTTTTTTTTTACTATTTCATTGAAAAATTTGTCAAAATAGGATAACGAAAAATCGTTTAAGAATGTTTGTCAACTATTAGTGCTTTCTTTTCTACAAAAAAAAAAAAAAAAAAAAATACCACCCTATTTAAAGGTGCATGTACAAAATGTCTTGCCGTCCCTGTAATAATGCAATTTGTTATTTGACTAAAGGCCTAACCGTCTGTCAAAAATTAACAAAAAGTCTCTCAAATGTATTTAAAAAAACAAAAATAAAATAAAACAAGTTAGAGGGCTATATTCGGCTGTGCCGAATCTTTGATGCCTTCCACCGACAATTTGAATATTTCAGGAGTGTTATCCATATGAAGTCTATTTATTATTAATTTATCTTTATAAAAACAGACATCAGCATTAAAATTGGTTACGGCATAGACCTATATTAAATTATTGACCGACAAATCTATTATGATATCATTATTTATTACGGTTTTAGGCGTACTAAACTATTAAGAGGGAGTAGGGTTTATATGGGGCCTAGGGTAAATTATAGACCGATCTTCATGAAATTTAACAGTGTGATTTCTAGTCGAATAAAACGAACATCTCCAAAATTTAATATCCTTTCGTGCATTTTTCAATCATTTATGTTAGTTTTTGTAACAAAATTATCAATTTTTTAAAATGGTGGTTCCACATTTTGATTCATTTGGCTGGACTTCAATCCCAAACTGCTTAGGATAACTACAAGCAATTTGACATCAAGTTTTTTTATATCTTTTGAGTTTTTCGAAAGTGAGCGTGTTTTCAACAGACTCCGACAGACGGACATGGCTAAATCGACTTAGAATTACTCAAGGAGCCAGAATATATATATTTTATGGGGTCTGAGGTGAATAATAAAAAAGTTTCACACGGAATGACAAACTAAGTATACCCTCTTCACAAGTTATTATGGTGGAGGGTATAAAAACATTAGATTCCGTACGGAATGTGCGATCAGTTTCGCACTTTCCTTTAGCAAATTAAAGTTTTATAAAACTTAACAAAAAGCTGGGCCTTAAAACAAAACACAAGTTATGAAAAAGTGGAATAATGCCCTGTTTTTAACAGCTGAAAAAAAATTCTGAAAAATATAAAAAAGGCTGCGGTAATATCCACATTTTTAACTTTTTGTCTTAAAATGTTTAAAATTTTTTTTTAGTTTGTTTTTCATAAAAAATACATTTGCCAGATTGATGAAGTTTTTAAGCTTTTATGATTTGACGATTTTTTTTTTAAAACAATAAACCGAATCCACTTGAATTTTATATCACTGACAACTTCATTAAATTTAGATAGTATCTCTCATTACAAAACACATGCTTCAAAAAACAATTGTTTTGCTTTACGATCAAAATATAGATGAAAAGAACAACCCTGCACTAGAACAATACTGCACTAGAATAAAGAGGAAGTATAACATTAAAACAGAAATAGAACATTCAAAGCATGTTTGAATGTGTTGATTATGGAGATAGACTAAAGAGAAAATTGCATAGGGAGAAACATTTGCGTTTTGTTATGAATATGAAAAAGCTTTATTTTATTGTTTATTGTTACCATTATTTTTTATTTGCAAAAATGTAATTTAAAATTTTTTTTTATTTCATAATTGACATATATAGGTACTTAGGTCTAAGATATTTTTTATTTAAAAAAATTCAAAAAGAATTTACTTTTTATATAGAAATAAAAAATTTAAACATACAATTTCGCTTACATTTAATGTATCCATTTCTGTTTTTAAGCTAAGATCACTGTGAGTTTTTTTTAATTTCCATTTACGTTTTTTTTTAAATGTTCTAGCGCAGTCGATGCTTTTACTATAATTTACCGTTTCTTTATTGCATTGTCTGTTTTTGTGTTGATATTCTGTTTGTTTTGACCAGGGTTTAAAAAACTACAGTCAAAATGAAAAAATTGCTTTTTCTTCCACTTTTTGATTTTTCATTGAACAAAAATAAACCGTTGCTTTTACTTCTGATTCAGTAAATGAAAACAGTCGCAGTGAAGGCAAAAGCAAAAGCAAAAAACGAAATGTTGTACACAACAAAGAACATCGGCAATCGTCATGTTAGAAAGTGTTTGGTTTGACAGATTGAAACTTTTAATAAATCCCGAAGTTAACGAAGATGGGACGTTGTGTTCATTGTATATATATGAAAGCGATGATGTTATTTACAGTTTTATTTAATTTCAAAAAATTAAAAAGATTTGTTAAGCTTAAAAATAATAAATATGTACTTATGTACATATTTATGTTTTTATGAACGCATGTATTATTAAAAAAAAATATGGAAAATTAAAACACAAACACAACGTCCCATCTTCGATAACTACGGGATTTTTTAAAAGTTTTGGTCTGTCAAACCAAACACTTCCGAACATGTCGACTGCCGATGTTCTTTGTCGTGTACAACATTTCGTGTTTTGCTTTTGCCTTCACTGCGACTGTGTTCATTTAATGAATCAGAAGTAAAGCCAACAGTTTATTTTTGTCCAATGACAAATGAAGATGTCGAAGTTACAGCATAATCTTATGACTTTTACTATCTCAACTGCAGCTTTTTAAACGCTGGTTTTGACAACACACGCACTAACAAAGCAGCAGAGAAAAACTTTTCAAGTTAGGCTGGTTTTATTTTGGTGGGAGTAATGTGTTGTTATGTTTGTTTTGCTATGTGTGTTTACAGCATTGATGCCCACGGTAGTAGTATTGGTGAGAGTGACGAAATAACACTGGAACAGGGGTGCCAGATTTGACGATTTATCGTCATTTTGACGATTTTTTGTTCCGAAATTAGCAAAGTGCCGATTTGCTGATTTTTTTCTAAAAAGTGACGATTTTTTTAGTCTCCAAAGTCTGAATAAGACATTACATCTCTGACACGTTCGTTTTTTAATCTTGGAACGATTAACAGCCAAACCTTAACAAGAGCGGAAGGCGGAACGTTTTCTAAGCCCACATATTATAAATAAAAATAGAGATAAAAACGCTGGATTGACCAAAAAATAACTAAATTGCCATTATTAATTAACAATAGCGGCCAACTTCACTATTAACCGATCTGTCGAAATCGGGTGTTCCAATTGCAAAGCGTTGACTCCGCTCAATTTAGGTATGTTTCATACAAATTTTATTGGCATGACACATATTGAAAACTAGAAAACGCGTGCCGCTTTTGTTTAGGTACGTCTGTAATATGAAAGTCTTAAGAAAATCATTAAAGTGGTTATTTTCAGAGTACAAGAACAACAATGCTTTTCTTTCGTAAAACCATTATCGAATGAACCTTTTATGACTCTTTGTATGAATCATATTTTCAACAATTATAGGGCAAACATTTCAGGAATTGTAAGATAAAATTTACATAAGTCTCATGCGATTCTTGACATAAAAGACTCGTTAGATAATCTTTACCCACGTCTTTATCGATTCCCACAACGATTGAAGAAGCGTCTTTCGCTGTGTTATGGAAGAATCTCACTCGTGTTACAATTTTTCCGGTGTAAGGAATCTTCTACGTTAAAAAATGCGGTCATCGACTATCAAAGACGCTCTTTATGAGACTCCCAGTAGTAATTATGTTTTTGTTTGAATGTTTTTTTTTTTTTTGTAAAAATCGAACAAAAATTGTGAAGAAAACCTTAATTTTAAGTTATCCGATTTTTTTTTGACGATTTTTCGAAACGTGAAAGACGATTTTTTCATTTTTTCTCAGGAAATTGACGATTTCCTCACAAATTTTACTGGCAGCCCTGCACTGGAAGAAAACAATTTGCTATTCATTTTATTTAGTCGTCAGCGAGATTGCGACGAAAGCACATGTGTGACGGGTGTTGTCATTTTTTTCTGTTTCTTTGTTTAACAAAAGGGAAATTTAAAATTAATGAATGTACATATTTAAGTAATAGACTTGGTGAATGTATTTATTTTAGTAATTCTCTTGATGAATGTATTGATTGGTATATATATATCTATAATACATACATATATAATTAATATATGCGGACATCTGGATAGTATGATATATTTCGGAATAAAAAGATTCTTCGAAGTGTTTATAAATTTTTGGGTAAGAAGATGTGTTTTATTGATGTATTAATGAAACTTGTTGGTTTCGCACTATTTTTATTGCTTACTTTTTTATGCCACAAACTCGAAATTTTACAGGGAAGGTTTTTTTTAAATAAAATCAGTTTGAATAAATAATATTTACATTATAAATTTCAAAATAATGGCTTTTTTCAAACTGATTTTATTTAAAAAAAACCTTCCCTGTAAAATTTCGAGTTTGTGGCATAAAAAAGTAAGCAATAAAAATAGTGCGAAACCAACAAGTTTCATTAATACATCAATAAAACACATCTTCTTACCCAAAAATTTTACCTGCTGTCACATTTGCTTTTATGTGTATAGGTTTACACATAAATTGTAGGAAAACAAGACTTTTTTTAACTTGTTTTTTAAATATTTTTACTTACTTAAGAAAAGTGTTTTCAAAGAAAAAAACCCACCAACGCGATTGGTACAGAAACAAAAATATTTTTACCCGGGGTCTCCACCTAACATAAAATGACTAACTTTAACACTAACTGCAAGTTAGTGTTAAGTGGAGACTGCTCCAGTTAAAGTTTTAACTTGATTGTTATAACATTTCTTTTGAAAGTTCTTTTATAACATAAATTGACGTTTAAGTTTGACAGTACGCTATTTGTAGTTGTTTTTCGACATCTTTAATTAATTTGTTAAAAGGGTTGTAAACTACACATAATAAACTTTGCTTTTTGTGAAAAATATAATACAAACAAACATTTAAGTATAAAATAACTTTAATTATTTTCCACAAACACACTGTAGCTACATACTTTACGCGTCAACGAACTGAAAATAATGAAAAGTTTTAACTCTAACTTCACTACATGTACGCCACCATAAACATATAACCATTTTAACAGCAAGTCTTAACTTTATGTTTTAACTGCATTTCAAGTTAGGTGGAGACTGGGTGTTACAAGCACAAAATACCAACAAATTATTGTGGTTATTTTTTCTTAATAATTTCTGCATTTAGGTACGTCTTTTTAACGAAAGTAAAAGTGACCCTTTTCAGGTACAAAGAATTTTTTTCACAAACAAAACACATATCGTTAGCTTAAATGCAAAACAATGTAGATATTATTTGAAAATTACAAATTAATAGAATACAATATTTTTTCCTTAATTTAGTAATACTCTTTGTGAATGTATTTATTTATTTATTTATTTGCAAATAATTCATGTCTTTGTGAACATCTTCAAAATGTTTTTTTAAATTATATTTCTTAGTTTTTTTAAATGTCTTATGACAAATAAGACATTGCATGTCATCAAAAGCATTTTGTAACATAAAATAATTTTCGACTGACATCATTAATAAATCGCAATAATTTCAATTTATGTGTTAACTCACAGCAGTCTCGATGACGATTAAAATAAGACACAGAAGTTCTGCCAGTGTAGTTTGTCTCTCGCACTCAACATGCTGATTTCCTATTGGTTGATTGACGATCAAACAAAAGAGCGTAAGTATACGTGTGAGTTTCATTTGCTGATATCAGCCACTACTGGGCATCTTTGGTTTACAGTGAAATAATGTGATGGAAAGTTGTGTGAAGAATATTTTGCGCAGCCTTTTACAACCTAACATTAACAATGTAATACTTTTTAATGTTTTTTACTATAAAATAATAGAACAAATAACTATTTAAATTTAACATTTTTACGGTCTTGATTAGGGGCGATTTTTTCCCAACCTCGTCTGGCAGCCCTATAAATAAACAAAAGTTAACTGTTTTACAGGGCGTTATCAACACTGTCGTTTTATATGGGGCGTAAAGTGCAATCAATGCCTTATGCCATAAGTAAGGGTGAATAGTTGCATTTATTAAATAAAATGTCACATTTTTTTGTAGAAAAGAAAACACCATATGTTTAATTGCATATAATTACGAAAATTCGCCCAAAAAGTGGTTAATATTTACTATGCAAAATCACCCAAATTTGTATGGAAAATGTTTGGGCGATTTTTCATATATTGCTTTGGGTAATTTTGCTGGCAACTGTGAGTGAGGGAATACCAAGTTTGTCATTCCGTATGAAATTTTTAAATATTCATCTAAAACCTCATATAAAGTACATATATCTAGTCATAACCGCAAAAAAAGCTTAAGCGACAAAAAAAAATTTTACAGGAGTAGGTTTTATTTTATATAAATTTTGTATGAAGGTTGTGACTTACGATAAAATAGTTTTTGCTATAAAATCGTAACGGTACCTTATGTGACCATGATATTTTAAAAGATGATGCAAGTGTTGCCAATAAAGTCATTTATTAAAAAAAACGAAAATTTAAAATGATGTTGCTTATTCTGGGCTCCGTCTGTTGAAAACACGCTCACTTAAAAGTCTCAAAAGAAAGAAAAAAATTTGTCAAATTGTTCATATATTTCTCAACTGTAAAAGTGAATTATTTCCCAAAAATCGCCCAAAAGAAATGGGCTTTATTTCTCATGCAAAATCACCCAAATTCTTGGGGTTTTTTGAATTTTTTCGTTGGGGGTGTTTTTTTGTATTTTAAGTGAAGTGAAAAATTACCGCAATTAAAATCGCAATTTTTACTTTAGGACTATTTGGCATTAACTAATATATAATAAAAATTTAAAAGAAATAAAGAATAACAAAAAAAAAAAAAAAATTAATGGGGTGATTTTTCATTTTTAAAAATATTTAAAATCGCTCATTTGCTGCAACGTCGTCATGACTCAAAAAATGCATTCGAAATAAACTTAGCAAATATAACGACACATTCTTTTGAAACGGGAAATGTATAAAAGATATATAGATGAATTAATTTTGATTATATTTGAGGAAAAAATCATTTGATTAAACCATATTTTTGTTAGGGCTTACTAAATTTTTTAGTTAAAATTACGAATTTGGTTCAGTGTATAAAGAAAAATATGTCAAACATTTCTGCATCAGTAACTGCCAAACTTAATTTTTTTAAATTGCAGCAAATAAGCGATATTTTATTGAAACTCACTATTAAAATAGAAGTAAATTTTGCGATACTTTTAAAGAAGTACTGAATTAAGGTATTATTTTCTTTATATTTACGAATAATTCGTTGAGCCAACGAAAATATTTTAATAAACGTAATTCGTTTGCTTAACGTACATTTTCATTGGATTTTTGGTTCAGTGTATGTTAATTGTAAATAAAACAAAAAGTTTTCAGAGAATTATCGTAATATTTTTTAATTCGATAAAAGAATCTATGACAATTATGTGTAAAACAAAATATCGGCTTCGGTGGCATACCTCTTACCGATGGTCCATATTGTCAATGACTCTGAGATATAACTGAGGTTTAATGTCTTTAATGTGCCGAATTATCTCATCCTTTAGCTCTTGAATTGCTCTTGGCTTGTTGATGTACACTTTTCTTTTAAATATACCCAAAGAAAGAAATCCACAATCATATGATCGTAGCCTCAATTCCTGGCCACAAAAAGTCTGTTACCATCTCGCCAAGACGATGAGTGGGCATTGACGGCTCTTTTGCTAAACTATCGCGAATAACAGCAATGTTTTTCGCACAACGAACTGAACGAGCATGCTCAGTTGTTTTCCAATTTCCTACAAACGCGGTTTGTTGAAATTTGCATACAATTCTCTCATATTTCTAAACTCAGTATGTTACATTTTTATAAAAGTATGTTTGAAACCAACATAATCATAGTGGTTTTTGTTCCCTACAATAGTTGAATACTTTTCAATCACCTGCTTTGTTTCCTTAAAATTCTCACATTCTTTTTCTCTTAGTTATTGATTAAAATACATCAAATTTACGTAATAGTTCAAACCATCGAGCGTTTGAAAATAAAATATGTGTAATTTCCAACTTTAGTAGTGTTAATTAAAAAATAGCATATAACAGTGGAGCAAAACATGTACTTAATACGAAGAAAGAAAAAAATTTAGTTATAACTTGATTTGAAACAAAAATAAAAAAGGGCAATCATAGTATGCTGGTCTTAGGCCAAGGCCACGCAATGAGCGGTAAAGCGGCGAGCGGCAAGCGTCTTATTACTGAGCGTCATTTCTGAGCGTTTAGTTGTTAATCACTTGAGAGGTTTTTTTTTTAATGTTATTACCCGAAAACCGTATTCATATTTATAAAAGTTTAATGCGTTTAAGAAAAACAAAGAAGATTCTGTGTTCATCCCTATAAATCAAGCAAATTTCAAGAAAGATTTTGGCAATACTGCCGTATTTCTTAGAAATCCTTTGATTTTCCGTTAATATGTATTGGTAATCTGTATACCTATAAAGGAGCATATAGACGACATGTTTTTGTCATCTGACATGTCAAATTTTCAAGTCACATGTAATTGTGCATGTCTGTCAAAATCGCTGTTTTACATATGCTTTATAATATTCGGTCACAAACTTACATGTAATTTGCTTCTGACATTGTCTCTGGTTTTTTCGCATTGTTATTGCAGAAACCAAAGTAGTGCTCGGTTTCAAAATAGCTTGCTGCCGCCATGAAAATTTTATTTGCGCCGTAAAATAGTTTAGCCATCTTAACATTTTTTTCTTTTAATTCAAAGATACCAATTTAGGATTTTATAATAAAACGGTTTTTATGTATATATTCACATAAATTCTTTTCAATGGTAAGATGATCAAACATATCTCGGTATTGTAAAAAATTAACTTCAGCCGGCTAATGATTCCGTCAATAGTGGACGCCGCTGCCGGTTTCTTTCCGGCATAGCTTTCTGATGTCAGATGGTTTGTCAGAAGAAAATAGAACACGCTCTAATTGAAATTTTGTCAGATGACTTTGCGTCTGACTTTTACAGAAGCAAAGTTAAAAAGGTAACACACGACATGTATGTATTTTGCAGTGAGAAATTTGACATGTCAGATGACAAAAACATGTCGTGTACGGGCGCCTTAAGAGCGGTCGGCTTTGTAAATTCAGTTTTGCCATGTTTATTCTTTGCCGCTCAGAAAACAACTTAAAATTAAAACTAGTTTTATTCCTGAGCGGTACCGCTTCAGTAGTATTTTATTTGTTTTAACTTTTTGCCGATCACAGCTCTGCCAATTGCCGTTTATTGCGTGGTCTCCGCCTTAGAATATTGTTACCTTCAACCATATTTATTTCTTTGACATTCTATTTTATTTAGTTATTGTGGGCGTGTGATGGATGAATTGTTACTTCAAGAATTACACGTTTAGGTATTCGATAATAAAAAAGCAACTAAATATTGTTTTTCAACTATTCCATAAATCTCTTACCTTTTTTTCAAAGCCTCCTCTTTGTATCTATTACAATTCTATAATTGAATACACCTCTTTTAGTTGTCTTTTATTGTTTCTTTAGCAAATGTAACTGAAAAAAAAAATAAAAATAAAACAAAATCAACAACTTTATTAAAAACTTGAACAAAATCTGTTTGTAATGTTTTATTTATTTTAAAAATTTTTATGCTTCTCCAAAAGAACCAAAATTTAGCGAAAAAAAAACAAAATATAAAAAACCAATTCACCATAAAGGCCATATTTTGTATGCCACTTTTACCAAAGAACGGAACGTGCTCGAGTGAGTTTTATAAAATTAAACAAAATTTATGTTTGTACCACGAAAAGTTGTAACAAACATACACACTCACTAACTTTTATGGTTGCTATTGTTGTTGTGCTCATGGTACTATAGCTTTTGTTGGTACTTTTATTTTGGCTTAAAGCCTTAACCAAAAATATAATACAGGACACAGAACACGAGCAGTAAATAACAATAACACAAACAATTTCTGTAGTTGGTACAATGGCAGCTGCATCGGCATCGGCATCGGCATGGGCAACGGCATGAGCATCAACATCAGCTTAAGTTAGGGAAAGCAAGCAACCAACGCCATTGGTTATTATATGAGGCTACAGAGAAACTAAACATCTACCGGAAGTGGCAAAAGCACACACTCATACACATTTACAACCCAACGAAGGGAAACATAATTCAAACTTCGAGAGGCCATGTATTGAATCTACTTTTCACAGTGATGGCGGATGATGCTGCATGTTCAAATGCAATGGACGTGTTTTGTTTGTTTTTTTTTTTTGACTCAGTTGGGGAGAGGAAGGAGTTATAGGCTTAAAATAAAACTACAGTTAACAAAAACAACAAATAAAAAGCGAAACTGAAAAGAGTTGTTCAAGCAAACAATACTGTACATCCGCGAAACGCACAGCAAAACAAAACAGCAGCAAAACAAATTGGTAAAATTTATTTTAGAGTGTTCGTACTAGAAGTATGTGGGAAAATTTATGTATGTGTGAATGTATGTGTGTGTGCCAACAATGCTTCATTTGTAGATTTTGCCCGCAAAAAGTTTATTCCTTATAAACACTTTGCTGCTCATTTCTTAAGTTTTTCCTTCTTCTCTCTGCTGGTATTTTCTATCTCTAAACTAGAAGAAGTGGCAAGAAAGTCCATTAATAAGGAAAGTTTTTCCCTTAAAAACTTATTTCGTTTGTTGGTTGGAAATTGGAAAACGGTGTTGTTACTGCCACACACACACAAACGCACAAATATACACAATCGCAAGAAAAACCTCTTTAGCCTAAATAATAAAAGCGAATTTTGTATTGCTGTTGTTGCTTGTTTCTTAGCGGAAATCTTTAGCTGCTGGGCGTTGTTGTGTAGTGCACTAAAGTGTAAGTGTTGAAACAAACATTTTCACCCAAAATTAGGTTGAAATTGTTGTGAGTCTAAATTCGGGCATTTTTTTTTTGCTGTTTTTTTCCATGTTTTTAGTAACAAAAATTTCTAAATTGTGTTTGTTAGAAGAAAAATGTATTCTTCGTAAATTTCTATAATTTCATATTCTGTGATTTTTGTGGTTAAACATTGTTTTGTTAATGTTGTTCTGTTTCTAAGAACCCTTTTTAGCACTTTTAGTCAAAATGAAATTATGTATTTTGAAAACTTGGCAAAGTGGAACTGAATAATTAAATTATGTTAATAGATAGATAGAGAGAGGGAGAGAGAGAGATAGAGTAAGTTAGTTTCACTCGATTAATTAAAAGTGAGGACATTTGAGACATTTTTTGCTGATTTTTTTTTAAGGAAAAAAGACTTTTTGTAAGTTCTAATGGATACTCTAATCTAAATAATTAATGGTTATAGAAAAATCAAACAAATTAAAAACTTATCAGTCGTGTAATGTAGAATTAAAAATTTCAAAAGACTTTTTCTTTTTGATTTTCCTTTTTGTCGTACGAATGTTGGCAACCAAAAAACATACTACAAGTAAAAGTTTATAGCCTCCTCCATTGTACTCAAAAGGCGACACCTAAGTCCTTATTCCGGGACCACATTGTCCAATAGGTGAAAAAAGTTCGATTTCGCTGATATTTTAGAACCACACAAATCTTACACACAGAAAACAAATTGGTTGGGAAACGGCTGCAGTAATAAAATATTGATCAAGTTACATGATTTATTATTGCAACTATTAAAAATTTATGGTTCTAACTGATTTTTAATTCTCTTGATTATTAAAATGATGTTCTCACTGAAATATGATTCCTTCAATTCATTTATTAGTTGTGATAACTAATTTAATTTAGTTCTCAAAATTAGTACAAATGGTTAGAATCACAACCGAATTTAATATAGGGCAATACTGAATATTGGTGATTGCAATCAATAATTTGCTTTCGTCAATAAATTTTGTAATATAAATGTTTATTCATTTATTGTAGCTAATTATTGATTGTTGGAAAAGTTTTAATTCAAGTACACAAATGAAAATATAATTATTCGGAATTCACAACCAAAAAATAGTTAAAAGCCCCAATTGCTTACTAAATTTTCAGTCAAAACATTTGATAGATTGAAAAAATTTTAAATTTTATATTTTAAAATTATCTTTGCGGTAAAAAATGGAAAATGTGCAAAAATTTAATAAATACCATGGAGTAGTTTTAAGACTTCTCCTTTGTAATGCAAGCTGGGTTATATGGTCCTGCCCTAGGACATCGTACTGTAAAATTAGCCATTTTTTCCATTCATTGGGGTTACCTTTGGACAAGTCATTGCCCCTTATGGGCTACATTTGACCGGTTAAAAAAAATATATTGATAACGACAATCAAATCTCTTGTTATGAACACCAATTATGTGTTAATTCAGTTGCAGCTATCATATATTCGGGTATAAGCACAATTTTGTTTCTAATAATCATACTAACAACTAACAATATCTGTTGTTATAACTGTACTAAAACTCAAATGTTGCTATCAAAAATATTGTGCTAAGCAACGAAATTTTCAGTAATTGGAACCGAATTGCGTGATAGTACATGCAACCGGCGAAATTCGATTGGCGCCAAATTCGGTTGTGAACACGAATCTGTTTTCTCTGTGTATATATGGATAATATTTTAGCTCAATTTAGTTAATCGAGCTAGGTTTTATATAAACTATATCGTATCAAAACTAGGGTGTTCAATTAATCGGGTTTGATTTTTATTCGAATAATCGATATTTGGCATTTTTACTTATTCGATTAAACGAATAAAATTTTTAAATTAATCGATTAATCGAATAATTATAAATCCAGAAATTGTATAAACTACGAGATTTTTTTCGATAATTTTGGAAAAAGTTAGTAATCGAGTAAATAAACATTCTTTTTTAAATATAACTTGTCAAAGTAGCTTAAAGAGAGTCAATCAATAACTTTGAATCTTATGAAACTTTTCACGGACATTCGATTCTCTGCTTCTGCAAATAATTTCCTCTGGAGAATCGATCTTGTTCAAAATATTTATTCATTGGACCACTAGTAGCCCTTTTGATTTTGTTGGTAGAGCATCTTTTTCAAGTACTATGTTATAGTCACTGTGGTAATTTACGTTATACATTTTTGGACACCTGTTACATTTAGCAATTTAAGATTTTTCCTTTGTAAAATATTTTTAAACCAATTTTCTTAAAAAGTACGGGCGTGTTCTAGAAATCGAAATGAAGTGCATTGAAAATCGAGCCAATTTTAAAAACTACCCTGTAATGAAAGTTCATAAAAATATTCCATATTATCTACTTCATTCTTTAATTATCTATCTATTTCACTTCATTTCGATTTCAAGAACATACCCGATAAATTAATATAAATATTTGAAATAAAATACACCTTTAGGGTTTTTTCTTTTGTGAAACGAATTATTAAAAAAATGTAACAAAAATATAAGCAAAATTACTGACTTAATAAGACTGTTTTTTTAATTCCAACGGGCACATACATATATTTTGTTTGTTTATTCGACTTAAAACTTAAAAAAAATTATACATTTAACAGCAATACTATATATTATTATTATTCGATTAATCGGGCTAAATTCTTCGATTAATCTTTTATTCGAAACTAGCAATTTTAGCTTATTCGAACAATAAATCGTCTGAAATTGTTCGATTAATCGAACAAGAATTAATCGACTGAACACCCTAATCAAAACCCTTAACTCAGAATAAAGAGCCAATTTAGCTAATTTTTAATATTAAATACTTTTTAGATTTCAAAATCTCCGGTTCACTCGGGACAATGTCTGCGACAGTCATTACGGAAACCGAAATTGAATGTATCCATTTAAGTTATTTCAGTGACCTGTTACAAGGTGTCAAAAAGGTGTCTACTAGCAAGTCCCCTTTATATAAAGAGTTTGAACTATAACCGGTCGTTATCCTTTTGGAACTGTCACGTAAAAAGTTTGTTGCTAGTTCTCTTTTCCCTAGGGATGTTCCATCTATCAGCGGATAGTGAAGGGTAAAGTAAAGCAAACTATTAGCGTTTTAGTCACATTAGAAAAATGTACCAAGTTGTTTTTAGTTTTTAAAGCCACAAACCATAGAATTTAGAATTCAGAATTAAATCGTTTCATTTTTTGTCATCAACCAGCTCAAAAAAATAGTTTTTGTCTTTGGCATCAGGAATAAAATATCTTATTAGTTATTTAACAGTATGTAGCTCTGTTGCAAGCCTGCTGTCGGTGAAATAAACATGAATTTTTTATTTCATTATAAATTGATTATATTCGAAATCGGTTATTCGGTTATATGCCTCATAGTGGCATATATGTCAATAACGCTTTCAGTCCCATATAGTCCACGACTTGGCTGGAACTAAATGATGGGACTATAAGCGAAAAGTACTGTAAACCCTTTCCACCAATGGCGAAGGGTTTTGCAAAATTCTTACCACGAAATAAGATCACTTTATGAAAAGGCTATATTTCCCAGGATACCGGCAGAGCTGTAAAAACTGCAATAAATTGTGATTGCATTCAAAACTATTTCAACTTAATTGGTTTTAAACTTTGATTTAAAAATGATTTCATATGTGGAAAGATTGCAATCACAAGACTGCATTGAATGAAATCAATTTCATCGCAATCTATTCGATTTAAATTTTAATTTAAATTGATGTCAATAAATTCCCTTTAACAATCACAACTATAGTGAAAGTCCGAAAAAATATACAGATATGGGAGATTCACAAGGTATGCTATCAAGTCATATTGTCATAATATTCTACAATTTGACAATAGCTTAAAAATGGTTATTGTGTTTCAAACAGAAAAGTCTTAAAATAATAAGACTTTTTTATGCTGTGTTTATTGTTTTGTCTAACTACACGGTAGAAATCTTAATTATGAGGGTTTGTTCATAACACTCATATTTTTTTTCTTGTTTATTATTTTAAGACATAAGACTTTATGACTTCGTTGCGAATCCTTCAAAAGAATCTAGTGGTTATAAACTAAAATTTACATTAATAAGATTTAGTTTTAATGAGCTAAATTGACATTGTTGGTAATTCAAAATTATTAGTGTCAGCTTTAGTTCTAGAGGAAAGATTTTCATTTGAAGACAACGAAGATTTTGATTCTGATCTTATTTTGATTGCAATCACAGGATTTGATTGCAATCAATTGCTGTATAAATAAATTTAAAAAAAATATTTTCCATTTTTTAATTTATTTTTTATATTTTAAAATTTAACAATTGTTTACATTCTGATAACATCCGTTTTTGTTTTTTTTTTTTATTTCAGGTATGATTGACAAGCTTTATTTGTATGTAAGTGGACTATGAAGATGACAAATTATTTTTCCAATATTCATAATAAATACTTTAAAATCTGGAGAGATCTTTTAAATTTTTCCCATTGAAAATCGTAGACAACACAAATCCAACTACTTCAATCATTCTTAGAACAGATTTTTTTCTTTAAAAAAAAAAGAAATAGAAAACTGAAAAAATTAAATAAAAGTATTTTCGTTAAGATTTTTGTTTTGTTACCTGTTTTCCAACAAAAAAAAAAAAAAAAAAATACAAATATTTCATACACATATTTTAAAGGATTCGTAAAACGAAAGAAAAAGGAAAGGAGAAATGGCAGTGATTGCAGTTTTTGGAGCGAACATACTCATGATTGCTTGCATATTTTTACCAACGAAAATTTCTACATATTTCTGTATATACATATGTAGAAATGTATGTATATACATACATACGTATGTGCACGCATATACGGACATACATTTGAATGATTTTAAAATACTTGCATCAGATACTCATCGCACATACACATATCTCTATATTAAGATATAGTGCATGAGTATGAGTTTATCTTCAATATGTCCATGTTACTTATACCTTACAAAAAGCAAAATGTGGAATTGTGATCTGGTTCGTTTTCATTTTCGTTTTGTAAAAATATTTCAAAACAGCTACAACAAATTTTGTTTCGAAAAATTTGCTTTTGAATTTAAAATGCTTTAAATACTATTTTGGGCATAAATTTTAAAATTTAAACAGAGTGTATAAAAACATTATCTGTGCTCTAATCTGGAATGTACAAATGATTACTCAGTTCGTACTTGTCAAGATTAAAAAAAAAAAAAAATTTATTAAAATAGTGTGCCTCTAAAAAGATTTGCCTTAAGACTGGCGTTTCCACATGCAAGAACAAGTTCGAAAAACTCAATACACTCACACTTTTTAACTAACACCATCACATTTTTCGTACTTGCAGCTCAACTTGCAACAGAATTTGCTTGCAAGTAAATTTTTGACACTTGTCGCAAGTAAAATGACAAATTAAGAAACTGTGTTGCCGTGGATGAATTTTGTATCAATCTTCTAGTACTTAGTAAAATAAAAGTTATGTTTATAGCGGATTTTCTGTGTATTTATAAAAAATAACTAATAAAAAAAAGCACAACTATACAAGAACGCATCTAAATGGTAATTTTAATCATGAATTTTAAGCATTTTGAAAAAAAAAATTGTTAATCAAAATATTTTCTCTGTAACATTATGATATCGCCACTACGGCAATACTGTAGTCACATATTTTATTAAATAAACATAATTTTTTCATCAAGATGGACAGAAAACAGAAACCCAAAACCTTCTTTTTCCACATTCGCTTTTTAATTTTTTTAATTCGTTTAATACGGCAATTTTTGCTAGAAGTTTACTTGTTGCCGACATTTTAAAAATGAACTTGCACTGTGCTGTGTAGCCACTCAAAAAATTGTTGTGTTTTTTTTTGCCATTTCTTCTACTTGCAAGTAATTACATGCATGTGGAAACGTGGGGTTACTGCCTGTTTAACGATTTCGAACGCCATCGTTCGAATAGAAAATTACATTTAAAACAAAAACAAAGTTCGTACGATGTTCGAATTTTGTTTTTGTTTTAAATGTAATTTTCTATGCCAACGATGACGTTCGAAATCGATGAACAGGCTGTTAGATTTTTTAGCAGCCAGAATAAAAAAAAATATTTTAAATGTAAATATTAAATTACACATGTTAAAAAAAAAAAAAAATTAAGGATACACTCATTTTTAAAAACACGATTAAAAATTACAAATTCAAAAATCCTAATCAAAAAAAAAAAAATTGGAATGTTTTGATTCTTTTTTTTTTAATAAAAAACATCTTAAAATTAACCGTGGGAACACAATTGCGCCGTATGAACGTATTAGCGTATGACGTAGATACGAAAATGAAAATTAAAAATATAAAATGGATTTTTTTTGTGTTTTCAAAATAAAATTCAAGAAAAAACACACAACAATTGGAATAATTTTGGAATTTTCTTATAATTTAATCAAAAGAAAACAAAAAAACGTTTACGACGGAATTGTGGGTAAGTAAAGCGTGTTTCTGCAATTTTACGGCGTTACGTCATATGCTCATACGACGTACGACTCAATTGTGCTCCTAGCAAAATATTTCATAAAAAATTCCCATTTGAACTAGATATTGTTAAGAAAGTTATTTACAACACAAGTAAGAAAGTACAGTCGGTGAAGCGCGACTGTATGATACGCTACACTACAGTATTTTAAAACAGATTAACAAGAGGTCACCTTATTCGGGACCCATGGAGAATCATGATTATGTGTCCATATAAATCTATCTATGTGTTAAATTTCATTAAAATCGGTTTGAAAGTTTGCGAGCGTCAGAAATTGCCCCCACCTCCCCTTGTGGTCCTATTTTTGAAAAACTGCATAGCTCATATATGCACATAAATAAGGATCTATCAACGTTTTAAATTTCATTAAATTCGGTTTGATAGCTTCTGAGAGAGAGAAATTGCCCCAATCTCCCGTCGTGGTTCTACGATTCGGCCCATTTTCAGTAGGCTAGGTCCTTGTGCCAATGAGAACCTATTAGCCTAATTTTATTAAATTATCTCCAAAATTGCGACCTGTACTTTGCGCAGAAGGTTACATGGACAGCCAGCCAGCGGACGGACATCGTTAGATCGACTCAGAAAGTGATTCTGAGTCGATCGGTATACTTTAAGGTGGGTTCAGGACCCATATTTAAAGATGCAACACAAGTCAGCAGAAATGCATAATACCCTCTTTACTATTGTGGTGGGGGTATAAAAAACTATAATAGGGCCCTTTAAAGGAGTATATAATCAAAAAATTTCAAAATTTTTGAGGGTCCTTTTAAAGTGGACTTAAAAATATCACAAAATTAGGGATATAAAAAAAAGAAATAATTTTATATTGAACATTTTTGAACATTGAACATTTCAAAATTACATTTAAATTTTACAATTTAACCAGAATTCTAAATTTAACGAAAAGTTTTAACTCTCTCCTAAGAGTGGAATATTTAAGAAACATTTCAAGTTTTGCGAAAAAAAAATTGATAAAAATAATTCATAAATTTAATAGAAAACCATTTTTATTTTATCGAATGTTCAATGAATTTAATTTAAATTTTTCTAAAGCTTTCTTGTAATAGTCCTATTCCTTCAATATTTCAGATACTTTTTGCTTTAGCCAACCTTTGCTTAACATTGATGCTTCAGATATCTTCATTTAAATACACAGAAAGAAAAACACTCTGGATACATCAAGCTTTTTATGATTAATTTAAGTACGAGTCGTACTCAAAAATTCAAAAATTACACTAAAACGTACTCAAAACAATCCTAAATGGGATTACTTTCGAAAATCAATCCCGGAATTTCTTGATATAAGTATACAATTTTTAAATCAAGTAAAAAAAAGATTAAACTCTTCGTTGTGTTTAACCCTCCGGCCTACGCATGTTTTGATTTTCAATACACATTGAAAAAAGGTCTGGCCAGACTCATGTGTACCACGAAGGGCTAAAAAGGAAATTTGAACTCCTGCTTCTCATTAAGTTTATATTTTTGGTTAAATATGTACATAAGATTTGTCCAGAATATCTTGTATCCTAATGTTACAAGTTTTACTTTTCCTATCCTTTGGTTAGCAATGAAGTAAATTTTGTACAGAAAATTTTACAATAGCGGTGTTCAATATGAGTCTTGCAAAAGAATGCAAAATGTCGTTGCAATATACACGGAAACTCATTGTATTTTGCATTTGCACTTTTGCAAGCTTAATACTGAACTCCGCTAATTATAAGTAGTGTTGCGATTTCCATGCAAATCGTATTTTTTGTCGATGGTCTCAGAACGATGTCGACCAAAATCTCTCCAAATCTTAAAATTTGCGTTAAAATGGCATCTTTTTTTTATATTGTTTCATATTGTGGTAAAAATGCAGAATTTTGCATATTTAGCTTTTAAATGCATATTTTTGCATATTTTGAAATTTTTGAGTGATTTTTTTTTAATTTCCATATAAAAAAAAAGGTTTTTTAGGAGCATGGAAACTTTCGAAATCGATTACTATGGTTTGCCAGCTGTAAAGCTTAGCAATTCATCATAAATCGTTGGAAATTGACTAAAAGAAAACTGTTCGCGAAGTTCATAGAGCACTTCGTCCATTTGACGAGGCTCATTTCTGGTTAAATGGCTACGTCAGTAAGCAAAATGCCATATTTGGAGCGAAGGCAGCCCGGAAGCCGTTAACGAATCAACATTACATACATTAAAATTTACTGTTTGGTGCGGTTTACAGGCCCTTTCGAAATGAGCAAGGAGTTGCTGTCGAACGTCGAGCGCTATAAAGCCATGGTGGCTGAATTTTTGTTTCCAAAAATTTATCAGCTATACATCAAACAGATTTGGTTCCAACAAGACGGCACAACTAACCATACAGCGCGCTTTACAATCAAATAATTGCAAAGTTAAAAAATTAAAGAACTAGTCCTCTTTACTGGCCCCCTTTTCGTGTGATTTAACCGCCTCTGGGTTACTTTTATTGGCCGATGTTAAGTCATTGGCTTGTGCCGACAAACCAAAAACTCTTGACGCATTAGAAGCCAACATTCAAGCCAACATTCAAGCCACCATTGACGGCATACTGCCAGATTTCATGGAAAAAGTAGTCAGAAATTGGACTGATCAAATGGATCATGAATCTCGTAGGAGCAGCGGACATATGCCGAAATTTATATTTAAAAAATAAATAATTTATCTACTAGATTATAATAAAAATTTAATTCTTACAATATTGCTGTCTTGTATTTTCATTTTAAGTTTTCATGCAGCTTAAAAAACACCCTTTAGAAATTCTTAAGAAATAGAAATTGTGTATAAATTTTTCGCAGAAATTTTAATAAAATTTTTAATGAAAATATAAGTTTTATTAGAAATTCATAACTCGCTGTGTCAAGCTGACTTTGTTCAATATGACCTTCAGTTTTGCAGTTAACAAAAATACTTCTTCGAAATAGTTTTCTCTTAGATTGAGTACATTTCATTTCCAACCAATTTATGTATTTTCAATTTCTTCATTTCTCTGAATTAGGTTTTTTGTAAGAGACTTTTCTTTTCTTGTAAAAGCAAAAACTTTAACGACCTCACATTGTTTGTTTGCTGTTAG
The DNA here is from genome assembly GCA_963931875.1 of Pollenia griseotomentosa. NCBI lineage: Eukaryota > Metazoa > Arthropoda > Insecta > Diptera > Polleniidae > Pollenia > Pollenia griseotomentosa. The sequence continues at coordinate 127,708,576 of OZ007560.1, forward strand.
AAATAATATTGATGTATGAATATTTCTAATGAAAGTTTTCTATCTGTCCATTTCTAAGTAAACAAGAATATCTTGGCATAGAAACAGTTTTATAATTATTAATGTTCCACTTGAGTCGAAGTTTGTTTTCAATTCTTTTGTAAAAATTTTATTTTCTTTTTCTCCTCCTTTCAATGATGAGAATTTAATAAAAAAGAAATTGAATTTTTTTCTTTAACCGGAAATAAAATATTTATTTATTTTTTACTTTTAGTATTGAAGGCAGGAAGATTGTTTTTTTTTTTGTTATTTGCATAGAATTGGAAGTTGTAGAAGCTTTAAGAAAAATTTGCATTAAAAATTAAATTCACAAAGAAATTAAATGAGAAAATTGTATATTACTGGGTGTTTTTTTAAGACGAAGAACTTAAATTTGGTAGAATTAAGTGAACATCTGACATTGTGGTCTTCCTCACGGGGGACTTGGCAACGGGTGAGTAACTTTACCTTTATGATAGCAATTATTAAATTATACACTCGCCCCTTGTTTTGCAACTGAAGTTGATAAACCTGTGCTGCGGTTTAAAGCAAGTAGAAGTTGCTACAAAAGAAACAGTGCCCATGGAGATCCGTCAGCAGAAAAGGTAGAAAATCAGCCTTTAAAGCTGCGATCGTCAAATTCAGGGCGCCGCATTTTCTTTTTTTGCTTATTATTAAATACGTGAACATACACATTGAAGAAAATTTAACAACATTAACAACAACATATGTAGAATTCATACAACGCATACAATCGCAAAATGAAATAGTATAGATTGCCTTTCACAGCTTTAAAACTGACTTCTTTAGACATTGGCTTTAAATCCCAACCAAGACGTAACACCCGAAGGGCTTCCGCCATAAGTCAGGCTCGAACTGAAGTTCCCGACGCTCCAGTCTCCCGTGATCCACGTAGTTTATGTGTTCAGCGTCGATATGAAGAGATCTGTCAATTTTGATCTCTGCCGAATTTACAATATTGACTGCATTTGTTTTTCCCGGTGAATGTAATAACTAGGATGTCTGCAAACCCTTTTGCCAGGCGAATGTCTTCTATGACAAGTTGTTAAAAGGATTTATATATTTATATATAGCCACTGGGTGAAAAACAATGCGTTGACTAACTCTCCCTGTGTGTGAGAGAAACCAGCAATGTACATACAATCCGGCAAGATTATACATTCGCCCCCTGGTTAGGAGTTGGACATATCTAACTTCTTCTGCTTTGCAAATACGCTAGGAGCATCTGTTGGATAGCAAACTTTCTCACAAGTGGTAAAAAATCAGACCTTGAACAGGCTTTTCAAGATCTTCCTTCCCGCGACCTTGGGTTTCCACCACAATCCACGAAACAATCCAATTTCGAAAAACGTTCCTTATTTTCGAAGAGACCTGTCAAAGAATGAACTGATTGTTCTTTAAAAAGCATCGTTCTCCGAGAAAAGTACGCTCCTTTCAAAATATACCTTTTCGTTGCGAAAAGCATTTTTTTTTAACAAAATGTATCCTTCCGATGGTCTCAACCAATAGTCAGTCTTGTGCCGAAACAAAAAGGGCTACTTACTCTTGTAAAACCAAATAGTATTTCCGGTTAACTGCAATCTCAAGAATTCCGTCAATTTTTATCTCTGTCGAATTCCAGATATTGACTGCATCTGATTTCCTCGGAGGATGTAACACCGAAATGTCAAATATACCTAGGATATTTTTATACCAACTTCTAGGAGAATGTTATCTCTGACAGCTGATTTGGCAATTTTTGGTTGTTTCGAGGTTCGCTTGGTTTGGCAATTTATTATGAAGCAACTCACGCCAGATTAAATATTACCAATTACTTAAATTAATTTTAAAAATCATGGTGGAATTTCAGTTGCAAATTTTGTACAGTGATAAAGCACAGACTTACAGTATTTGGAACGATGATAACTCTAAAGCTATTGTTAAACATTATTTAAGATTTCGGTATAAAATGAGTTACTGATTGGGCCTCTGCATCCGATCCTGGAACTGGGGCTGGCAGCATGGCCTCTAGTGTAGCTGGCTTAAAAGCCTTGTCACGTTTACATAGTGAGCTGCTTGTAACAAGATCCAACGCCCACTTCCAGCCGTCCCTAAAATGGGGAACAGTTGGTGGCTATTTGAAGGCGCCAATCGTTTGCCTTAACATTCCAAGTATTGCAGGCATTCAAAACTTGTTAGGAATCCGAAATCGCTGATTTTTCTTGACTGCATCCGCAACCTGTGGACGCACCCAATAGCACTCCTTAAGCTTTGGAGTGAAAAACTTACCTTAAGAAGACCATAAATCTCATTTTGGTTTTTTGATCAATCGACTCCCGATAGCGACGCCTTTATTGGTCAGTGGAATAATTGGTTCTTTTTTTCTTCACAAATATGGAGCGTTACAGTCAACGCTGAGGTGTTCAAATACATGCTTACCAACATTTCCGTAACATAATTAGCTGACAAGAATCTTGCTGACATCAAGTTCCAAAAAGTAGAAGCCTCATGCCACACAGCGTTGCAATAAATTTTCTCAAAGAAACTTTTGATGAACGAAAATTTCATGTAATGGTCCTGTTAAGTGACCACCAAGAGTATCCAGTATTACCCAATCGAATTACTTTCTTAAGGATAATGAAAAATCACCGAGACAATTAAGCGCATAGAAATCAATTTTTGATGAGCTTTTGCGAAAAGTGTGTTAAAATTGAAATTCCAAATTGCGCCAGCAGTGGTGACTTTATGGGCCAATTAACATTCAAGCGTTATGCTAGGAACACAACTGGGACGAACGACGAATTTTTGGAGGCAAATATTCGTCGCCAAAAATAAAACATACTTGTGTATATGGAACACACAATCATGGCGTCGGCCGAAATCCGTCATACGCAACGACTTTGCAATAGATTTATTTCTATTTTATACGCGAGCGAACGACGAACAAATCAGTACCAGGTGACCATGTTTTGATTTTAGTTTTCAGGAATTTTAGTATATAAATTTACTTTTTTACTTTAATAATAGTTTTTAATTTTTTATCGCATTTAAAATAAATATACAAAGTAGATAACTATAAGAATATTTTTTAATTGTGTTTTCGTTATTTTTGTGTTTTTGAAGTTATTTTTTTTTATATGGTCACACTATTTCTCTCTCTCTCTCTTTGCACAAACAGCAAACAATTTTCTCAATTAGTAAAGCTGTTAGTTATTCGTCGTTATTGCGTTTCATATGACGAATTTACTCAGCGAATTTTTACTAAAAAATTCGTCGTGTAGGGCGAAATTCGTCGCTCGTCCCAGTTGTTTTCCTAGCAGTTGTTGCATTAAATTATCTTTCCACTTAAGTTATGTAACTCTAAAAAACCACCCAGTACCGCTTAAGCTTTCTTACGTCTCATTATAAAACTTTTCTGTTTGCAAAAAAAAAAATATTTCATAAGATTAAACATTTTCTTTAAGAAAAAAACGAATTTTTTTGTTACAGTTACACAAAGTTAAACGTTTTTATAAAAGACTAGATCATTAAATCTTTTTTTTTAAAAAACCTACCAAGCCTTAAAAACGTTCAAAAAAACTTTGTTTTGAAATTGTACTGTATTTGCAATAATCACAAAGTCCTTTTTAATTAGTTTTTACTGTCGTTATTTTAAAATAAATCTTTTTAAAAAAATATATAAATATTTTGTTTGCGTACAATTTCATATTTATCCTACTTGTGCTTGTTTGTTGTTGTGTCTGTCAATTTATTTCGATATTCTATATTCAAATGTATATTTGGTTTCATAGAGTTATTATTCTATCACGAACACACTTACACACATACACACACACACACACACACACACACACACACACACACACACACACACACACACACACACATTCAAGACAACAATGCAAATTCCAATTGTATTTTTCTCAATTGTATGAAAAAATATAACAAAAACACAAAAAAAATATATAATTTTCTTTTTTTTATTTTATACAGTTTTTTGTTTTATTTATACTTTTATTTTGCACTATCTGTGTACACACTGTATCATTTTCTATCATTGGCAAATTTAAATTTTTATATTTATTTACTCACACCGAACAAAGTACACAGATATTTTTCAAAACTTTAGATTTTCTTTTGTTTTTCTATAAACTAAGTGGATGTATTCAAAAAGGACTTAAAGGGAAAAAGTTCGTAAAAATTAAAAGAAAAAAGTGTCAAAGCAAATTTAAAAATATTTTCGTAGAGAAACTCCATAGAGAAGTCGACTTTGGTCTAACTTTACTTTTGTCAAAGTAAAAAAAAAAAAAAAAAAAAAAAATTGTCCCCATAAAATACGCAGAAGGCGACAACAAATTTTTTGCAACTTATTTAATTTTTGGTTTTGGGGACTTATTTCAAATGAAATAATCTCCCAAGAAAATCATCATGAAATAAAGCCCAACATATAATTTTTGGGGGATAATTTCATTTTTAAATTTATAACAAAAACGTTTTTGGACGCAAGGATTTTCTCCTCTATGGTATACCAAGCACCGGGCTCGCTAACTAAAGCTTTACTGCGTAGACATTTTGTACTGTGCGGGACGGGAATAAAATAGCAGCTGTTTTCTGTTTTCACAATTACGAGTGAGTGTGGCCAGACTATCGGCGGCGCTGGTATGCTGGCGGAGTGCGCGGAATAAGCTCGCCGGATGGGGTGGTCCTTACAGACCTGCTAACAAAAATCCCGGTCACAAAAAATATATATTATAGCAGCTAAAAAAGGTTAAACAGGAAAACATGAATATTACATATAATTTGGCAAGCGACTGCCATTTTAGCTGGGATTTAATTGAATCATTTCTTATGTTAAAACCCGAACTTATTTAATTTCTAAATTATTCACCTTCCATTTTTCACAATTCTTCTTTTATTTTGTTTAGTTTTGAAGAAAACCAATAAAAAAAATTTCTTAGTTTTCTTGTATATATCTTTTATTATCGCCCCAAGCTTCCTTAATAATAAAATTTCTATTTAAACTTAAGCAAAATTCATTCCTTACACTTTGCGCTAGAGTTAAAAAACTTTTCAATATTAAAATTGCTTGGATTTTTGTTTATTTAGATTGCGCAAATTATTAACTGCGCCTTACACTGCTCCTACAACTGACATTGACACTAATTTAATATAAAAGAAAACGCCGGCAGAATAGTGGATCCATTTTGCTTTTGTTAATATTAATCATATACAAGTGGAAGTGTGTTAATCTTATAAGATTTTATGATTGACTCACTCTCGTAGTTATATATTTTCGTTTTTAATTTTTCTTTTTTTTTTGATTAAAATACGTTTTTTTATCAAGGACCTTATTAAATTTGCTTTTTGTTTAAATATGGAAAATTAAAAAATATTTTAAGCCGTACGAAAAAAGAAAGCATATATGTATGGACTTATAAAATACATTCAAATTAATATCCCTTAAAGTACAAAATAATAAAGTTCTCAAATTAAAAAGTTTTTGAAGAAAAAAGAAAAAAATTTAAAAAAAGTTTTTTTTTGTACATTTGAAAATTTCAAACTGAAATAAAATTTTTCAAAGAAAAATCATTAAAATTTAAATAAACACATTGAAATAAAGTTTTCTCAGAAAATGGGTCAGGCAAAACGATATAATATAGAATCCCACGTAGCTGAAAGTTTGTCAGCAATAGACACTGTCGGCGATCGTTACCAAAATTTCGAAATGAAGGCATTAATCGTATTTGTTCCTTCCAAGACTCATTGGAATATCATAATTTTTCCTCATGGTATACCTTTCCATTTTAATATTTCGAAATTTTGGAAAGCTAAATGTCTTAAAACTCCAATAATGTCGAAACCAGCGTTGCCATAACTGTTTGATAAGAATATGCCAAAACTTAAAAAAAATATCTGTTAAAATTTGCCAAATGGTAAAATAAAGAAAAAATTCTTAAAATCTGCTAAGATTAAAACATGATATTTTTTTATAGTTTACCGGCCATTTTCATAAAAAGTTCTTATTTTAAGTTAATTTAGATCTTAAAAATTATTCTTATAAAATATAAATACATATTCAACTATAAATAAAAATTCCCCGGGAGTTTTCTCCTTTCTCACATAACTCCTTAGTTAATCCAATTGTAAAAATGAGAAAAAGGAAAAACTCCCTAACTAAGGCTGATTATTTTAGTTTCTGAACACGAGCGCAAGACTCGTTCGCTTTACTAACATTTAAAACAAAAACAAATTTTGAAATTCCCTTTTTTGTTTTAAATGAAAGTTAAACGAACAAGTCTTGCGCTCGTGTTCTTCAAACAGGTAGTTAGATAACTTGCTGCTCAAACCAGTGTTGCCAGTGGATTTTTCGAAAAAATATCTACACATGCTAAAAAAAATTTGATTTTTTCCTACACGTTAAAAAAATTTCCCCTACAAAATTCCTACGCATTATTGTCATTAAAATAGAAGAAAACACATTCATTATAAAAAATAAATTTTTGGACAAAATATAATAACAAAACTTAAAAAAAAAAAATAATACATATCGCACTTGTTCAACAATATTGCATTAAAAAATTTTAAAATTTTCAATAGAAGCAAAACAATTTTTAATTTAATATGGAAGACATATTAAGAAGGATTTTTTAACGAACCGTTTCTTTACCAAAAGCTACTCAAAATAGCTCGATATTTTTGATATGAATAATAACTGTAGTTTTTTTCAAAAAAGTGAAAAACTAAAAATTTTGAGTTAATACAGTATTGTTGAATAGGAACGATATGTATGTACTTTTAAAAATTAGAAAAAAATAATATACATACATATTAGTGTCGCCAACTTTTTAAACCACATACAACTCTGGAAATATATTTTCAAGCAATTTTAGTGATAAGAAAAAAATTTCAATCCCTACATTTTGGTGATTATAAAAAATCTGTACGATTTTCCCTACGCCTCTATTTTAGTATCACAAATACCTTCATGTAGGGATTTTCCCCTACTTCTGGCAACACTGGTGCAAACTTAACAATAAATAAATTAACGAAATGCCTATTAAAATCGTAGATAATAATAATAATAAAAAAAAAAATATTTATAAATATTATGCTTTCAAAATAAATATCTTTTTTTTATTTTCCTTTTCTGATGAAAAAACAAAATTCATTTTGTACGTAAAAGTTTTTTTTTTCAATGAAAACTTCTTTTTTTAAGTTTTCGGTTCTTAATTTCCGATGCCTGTTTTTTTATACACTTTTCACACTTTTTTTTATAAAAATTGTACATTTTATTGATGGTGTTTTATATGTGTGTTTGTGTCTATTTTTGGCAGCAAATCTTAATTATGTATCATAACTCATATCACAAGTAACATGATACTCTCTGCGATTGAATTTGACGTTTGGTGATATAAAAATCTTATATCTTATCTCACGTGAAGATCCCATGCTACTGAAGCAAATATGTTGGTCCAACTAAAAAAGCTGTACTGTTAATAAGGGTATTCACGTCACAAGTTGCACCCTTGCAAAAAAGCAAAAGTGCAAAAACTTAACAACAACCACAAAGACAATTATTTACTCACAACTAATTGTCTGTTTGGTTGTTGTTATATTTTTGCACGTTTGCTTTTTCGCATGGGTGCAACTTGTGACGTGAATACCCCCACTATATTTTTAAAACCGAAATACGAAACACAAGATTTTGATATTATGCAATAAGATCACATTGATAAATTAATAAAAAATTCAACGAATTGGTAGGGACGACCAACAAAAACGATTATTTTTGCTGGTAGTCGAACACCATAGGAAAGTCGTCACCAAGCGATCAAAAGAGAAGATTCCGTCGTTCAAAATTGATTAATGCATGAACATATTTTTTGAGCCAAATATCCCTGAAGGAAACCTAAGTGCATGTGTCTCCAAGTCACCAGTTTTGTCTACTGATTTGGCGACATTGCCACCGCAGTGTCTACACTTTAATATTTGCCTTTAATAGGAAAAGTTATTTTATCAACAACAACTGAGAGGTATAATTCCAGTAAAAGTTAAAGCAAAAATAAAAAAGACTGCTTTGAATTCGTATTCGTACCAAAGGTGTAGTGATTCTCTGGTTCCAATTTCTACATATCGTCCCAAAAGAAGAACTTAGTGAATTTTACCAACGTCAGTAGTAGATTTCTAATGACACGCAAATGTTTAATGTCTAAAGTAAAAAATATGGAATGGCGTTTGATAAGTCACAATAACTAATGACTGTGTCGATAGAAAATCAGTAGGGATTCACTATTGATTTTTAAGATTTTTATTTCTGTAATAGTTTTACTAATAAATATTGATAATTATTATTGATCAATCGTGTATTTTGTTTATTTCTACAAAACTAATCAAAGTGTGCCACCTCTAAATCTTTTTAAAATTTGGTATATTAAACTTTCAGACTACTGATACTCAGGGCGTAAGCAAAGTCATATGAAAAAAGCATTTTGAAAAGAAATATGACTCCTAATGTTTTTTCTAAAGCCACTTTTAAATATAAGGCCTTACAAATAAGGGCCAACTTTTAGTAAAAAAATCGAAGAGCGAATTTGATTATCCTCATTTGTTCAATAGAGAAAACTTTAACCAAACCTTAAAAAAACATGCATTCACTACATCTCTAATATCCTCGTGCACAAAAAAAAACAAACCAGAATCCGAAAAAAAATTATCATCAATAGTCCCTTTAGCATTAGCATCCTTTAACTACACACAATCTAAATATGCACGCATATAAATACACATATACAACATGTTGTATTTAAGGTGTAATATCGTATTTGTAAATATTTAGTTGTGCATTTGTTTCTGAATTCGAATTATTGTTTGCTATAAGACACATATCAATACATTTAATTGTTGTTAGAAAAGTCTCCATAGTGTTGCTATTGTCTGGTTATGCCTTTCTTTTTGTTGTTGTTTATCTACGGATATGAATTTGTTTTCTATTAGGAAGAGTGTGTGTGTATTGAGTGTATGAGAAATGCATTTCATTTTTTTTTGTTTTACATACAATTGGCATTTCTACTTTTAATTGCATTAAAAACAATTCTCTAGTATGTTACAATTGCTTCTATTTTTATTTATTTTTTTTTTTATGTTTTTTATTTAATTTGTAAAAATATTCAATTATTGCAAGTGTTACCTATTGGTTTATTTATTTATAATGGAGACAATAGTTTTTCTTGCTTCGTCTCCAAGTGTGTATTTAATTTAAATTATTTATTTGTGGCTAAGAGAAGAAATTTGGGGATTTTTTTGTTTGTTTTAAATTTGCAAATTGTTTTCAAAGTTATAAAATTAAATTCAACTTTTTAAATAAGAAAAGTTGTAAAGAGATATTCTGGAAAACAGATATTAAAAAAAAGGTTAGGTTATTTTTGGCTTTATATGAAAGATACACTGAAATAATTATGCTTTTTTAATCTAATGAATAAATTTCATTAAATTTTTTTCGTTAACCCAATGAAAAGTTTCATTACGGGAATGAAATCTTACAAATATAATCAAGCAATTTTATTCATTTAATTTCATTTCATAAAAATAATTTAATGAAAATTAAATAAAATGAACTTTAGCCTGATTTAAATATCAAAATTCGGATTAAAAACTACGAAATTGAGTTTGGTAATTTCTTTAAAAATTTTCTTTAAATTAATGTCTACTTAATATCTCTTTCAAAAGAAAAACTCAACTAATTTTTATACATTATTTCAAAAGGTTTTTTAAGATTAAAATGAATGAAATATTTTTTAGTTAATGAACAAAAGGAATCTTTTGAACCTTCACATTTTCCATGAAAAATTTCAAAAAATCAATGAAAGCAAGATTAATTTTTCTATCTTCAAACTACTTATCACTAGAAGATATTTTCTTCCTATAACCCTTGTAAAACGTATTTTTTAATTCCATTTTAGCGATAGACATGAAAATTTGTGAAAAAAATTGTTAATTTAAATGTTTCATAACATCAATGAAAAAAATCATTACGATAATGAAATACTGACTTAAGCTAAATGTTGGTAATAGGTTAAAAAACAAACATCGAGAAAGCAATAACAAGAGCAAAAAAATTCCTACATATTTTTTCTTTAATTGTGAATTTAAATACACAAAATTTACGCCGTTTTACAAGCCAGTAAAATAAAAAGAAGCCAGCTGAAGGTCTTCGCGGGCTGGAGAATGAATTAAATACAATTTACTTAAAGGTAAGCTTACGAAAGTAGAACATAACATGATGTAACAGAAATTTAAAAACGAAATTATATTATTATAACTTGATGAATAAAATAAAATGAAATTCACAACAACTCAAAACGCACATTGAAAAAATGGCTGAAATAAATAACCATAAATATATAACCTTAACAATCATTAAACTAATAAAAGACGATTATAAATATTACCAAATTTAATCATTAATTTAATGAATTAATGCCATTGAACAAATTAAAAATTTCATTAATATATAAAATTATAAAAAATTTATTGAAGCTCTTTATCATTATGTTAATGAAATGTTTTATTAATAATAATTCTTAATAAAACTTTCTGACATTAAAATAATGCAAAATTTTCATCGATTTTATGAAACATTTCATTAACGTTGGGCTATTGTAACATTCTTCATTAATCCAATGAAGGGTTACATAGGTTGACTCTTAATGTAATTTTTCATTGGATTAATGTTAAAATCCATTAGATCTGTGAAGAAAATTCTTTCAGTGCACTTATAGTGATACTTTTTGCAAAAGCGAATTTATTTTAGTTAAGGATTGACATACATTTTTGCATTATAATAATCGGCTATTTAGTGTTCAGTGTTGTACACCAAAACAAATTTTTTATTTAATACGTATAAATGAAAAAATTTTCCAAATCTTTAAATCATTATTCAATTAAGATTCAAAAACTATAACTTGGCGTAAGGTAAAAATGAGATTTGATCGGGCATAGTTATAAGAAGTTGTATATCATTACTACTTTAGTTCAACCTACCAAGTTAAGCTAACAACAAAATCAACTAAAGTAATATATTTAATCGTCAGTGGTACATTTTAATAAAGTTTATTTCCTTATTCATCTGTTAAAATTACAAATTGTATTCTTGCCTAATTAACCGAACAATAGTAACTTAGACTTCAGACGGCTTATAAGAAACAGATCAGACTCTCTGGCGGGAATCGATCCCCACAACCTTCACAATGACATAATTAAATTTTTTATCATATACTTCTTTTCCCTGATTTGTGGTGAACGGTTGAATATCTGAAGTGAAAAGACTTCCAAAAAAAGTCATAAAATGTTGGAAAAAACTCTTTCTCTTGACACCTGCTTTAAGTTGACACTGGTCCGCTTAGCTTTCTTTAGAAAAGCATTAAGTTCTTTATAGAGACCATTTTCCTTGTAGGTAAACATCTTAATGCTCCCCCTTGAGTGTCGGGTCATAAGAGATTCCACTACTTGTTTGTTAAATTACATAAATCTTGTGTATTACTCCCCTTGAGGGAAGTTGTTCCAGTGTGGTGCCCAGGGCCATAACAAATAACTGCCATTCAGATCTATAAAGGGCTAACATCTTTACTACACTTCAGGTCTTTATCATACGTGTAATTTCGCCGTCGAGTTGTCTTCTCCACTTTTGACGGTGTGCCTTTGTTTGCTAGAGAATTACAGTTGGCTTTATTGTCGAGAGTATCGAAAGTTTTTTTCAAACTCAATCAATAGGAGGTAGAGGGGAGACCTTTATTCTACAGACTGTACGAAAGCCCACTTTCTGGGGTCTAAGGTCAGGTTCTAGCATAGTAGCGGAACGATTTGAGATGGCTTATGCCTTTACTTTGTTAAACATGCTTAGAAGAGTGATTCCCCTACAGTTTGCCAACTCTGACCGATTTCCCTTCTTGGGAAATATAACGATCTCTTTGAGTTCCTGCTTGCACAATTCTGTTTACCAGAAATTCAATACAGTAGACGCTCGCAAATTAGAACCGCTTTGTTTTTGAGGCAATTCTAATTTCTGAATTATTCTAATTTCTGGATGTTTTTATTTCGAATAGAAAATAAAAATTACTTAAATTTTTTTTTAAAAAACAAGAAAACAAAACGTAATTCACTCCAATACATTAAATGTATTTTTTAAAATTAAAAATACCGTGTCGGTTCTTATATTTGGAAAACTATCCATTGCTTCAACGGAATGCATTTTCATCTTTATAGGGATATTCCTCTCTAAATATTTTTTTAGTTTTCTTTTTAAACCACTCATACAGACGACTTACCATATTTGGGTATTCAGCGCTGTGCAAAGATTTATTGCTTGCTTCCTGATATGTGTTGAAAACAGCATTTAATATTGCTGTTCTATGTGATTTGATATAGCTGATTGAAGATGTCGTAACATTAATATTCCCTTCAAACCCTTTGTCAAGCTTTTCTAATATTTTGACCTTCGTTTCCGATGATAAAGTGTTTTTTTTACGTTTATTTGACATTTCGAATGATACACTTTCACTTTTTAATAGAGACTTCCAAAATATGTACACATGTTTCGAATTTCACAAATAAACTAGCCAAAAATATATATAAATGCGACAAAAAAAACAACAAATAAGGAAACACATCTAAAATTTGGTAATTCCCCTTTTTAGTTTTACATGTTCAAACAGAATAAAAATAAATTGCGGATTTCTTGTGTTCAAATAACCAAAAAAAAAAAAAACGCTCTGAAATTAGAACTTAAAATTCGAATTTTAGAGCGTTTAATGTATTGCAAACACTGATTCTAATTTCTGGACGTTCGAATTACTGAAGGCTCTAATTTGTGAGCGTCTACTGTACAAGATACAGAAATATTTGGGCACTGACTTGAGGGTTGAATTTTGGCATCTCTGTTGAAATGTTATCCATGTTATTTTTCAATGCTTTTGTGGATTCGACTACTTTAGTTAAAGATGGCTGTATGTGGGTATATCCGTTCTTAAAGAGTGCACCTGACAGAATAATATTCTCTCCAGACAGCCAGTGTTTCTCGTTTTAATGTTAACATTAGGTCAAAACCGTTCCCTAGATTGAAAATCTGTAGTCCGTGGGCTTTTGCGCACTAAGTTTAACTGCTCGATCCATGTATCTGTGCTTCTTGGCGAGAAGCATGGGCTTTATCCTTTAAGTTAAAATTTAAAGTCTTTAAAAAATTTTAAAACAACACTTTTTAATTCCTGCAATTGTCATAAAGGGTTTCTTTAAAGATCTTTTAAAATGCAACTCACATTAGCTTGCAGTTTATTCTGTCCTAATTTAAATTTTGAAAAGTAAAACTAACAAACGGATATTATTTGATCCCCTAGTTTAGCTTGACATTAAGATGACTTAGACTTTTAGTTTATTGTTACAGTTTAACTTTCAGTTCTTGTTTCCTTTTGTTCGTATTTTTTTTTTTATTTCTTTGCTGTTTAACAATCAAAAAGTCATTTGAATTAAATGCACGTTTCTTTCAAAGAATTTCTATTTCTTAGTTTTTTTTCATCTTACTGCTGCTCTTAAAACGATTTTCACTCAACTAAAGATTTACAACAATTTCCGTTGATGTTCCGTAAGAAGAAAAAAAAACTATCAAAAAACAACACAGAGCAACAGTAACAACAAACAAATTGTGAAACAAGTTAAAAAAAAAAAATTTATAAAAAAAGAAAAGTTTATTCTTTATTTTTTGTCAGTTAATGCCGAACAAAATTGCATACATGAGAGAGTGATAATGTGAATGTGTGTATAGATGGAGGGACAGACGGACCTGCAAACACATCTCTTAACATTGGAAAATATAGAAAGGAAACATTTAAATACAACTTTGTAACCATTAGTAACGCATACTTTTAAAAATTTGCACATGCGAATAAACACACACATACATCACTATTCAGCACACACACACACACACACACACACACACTCAAGAATTATCGTTTATCCCTATTCAGAAAAAGAAATTGTGCTCGTGTTAGTTTACGAATGCACACAAATACACGTTTACTATATAAATGTGTGTGTTTGAGCGTGTGTGTGTATGTGTAAGAGACTAAAAGGAACAAAACGTAAAATTGCAAGAAAGTAATTTCTTATGCACGTCATTACCTCACATAAGTAGTTTTTAACATGACGTTAAATTTTCTTTATTTTTCATTTTTTTTATTTAACCTTTTTTATGATTGTTGTTTTCTTTTTTGGTCTTATGCAGTCATATTTCTTTATGTATTTTATGCATTTACAGCTCGTTTAATATAAATTTTAAGCAGTGTCTGTCTTGCAGAAAAAAAACCTGAAATAAAACTTTATGGGGAAACAGCTTAACGCAGCTTAATACTTTCTATAAGCGGTCCGAATTAAAAAAAAGGCTTTAACTTGGTGGTCCTTTAAAGGTGACTTTAAAGTCCTTAGAAATATTTCATTCCTGTTCCAAAGGCAAGAATTAATAACTCATTTGCTTAGATCTGATACACATTCACTTGTCTCTTCTTTTTCACCCAAAGAAAAAGTTTTCCCAGTTCCTTTATCAACCAATTAAATATTTTTTCAAGTTAACTAAAATTTTTAATTAGGCTTAAGTTCATTAAATTTAATTTTCATTAAATTATTTTTATGAAGAAAGGAATTTAACAACATGAAAATTAATTAAAATTGTTATTGATAATCTTTCATTATTGACCGTGGCCGGGATTCGAACCGCGGCCGGAAGGTTACCATGACATGTTTCGATTGCAACCACTCGATCTTCTCAAATGGATTTGCCGTTTTACACTCGCAGCCATCGACGACTGCTGACGTCAATAGTCAAACATCAATCCTTAAACCAAATTGTATTTTAACCCCGGCCACGGTCAAGAATGAAAGATTATCAATAACAATTTTAATTAATTTTCATGTTGTAAAACTCCTTTCTTCATAAAAATAATTTAATGAAAATCAAATTTAGTGAACTTAAGCCTAATTAAAAATATTAAAAATTTGGATTAAAAACCATAAATAGTTCAACAAAATAACCACAATACTAATTATTGTTTACTAAAATTTTAAAAAATGTCACATTTTACTTAATTATTATTGGGTGCATAGCTTAAAAATGCGGGATTCACTACAGTTAGGGTTTGTGTCTTTGATAACTTAAAGAGAGTATGTGGGGTAAACAATTATCATTTATTCTCACTTAAGGGTCAAATACCTAGCAGTGACAAAAGCAACAAGATGTTTGTCTAAACATAAAAATTTTTTAATATTTACATAAACATGCTTTAAAATTTGTTCATATGTTTGTATAACCGTTTGTGTGGTTTATTTGGTTCTTCAGTCATTAAACGAAAAAAGTGTAACTAACAAAGTTTGCTCTGCTTCCAAAATGTTGAATTTTTTGCCAACAAATCATGATTTCCAAAGGAATTCTTTAATTAAAAAAAGCAAGAGCAGCTGAGTTGTTGATTTTGCTACGAGAGACAAAAATCGCCCAGGTCAGCTTAATAAATTTAAAGATGATAAATTGGGAAAAGTACTTCATAAAAAATTTTTGCCTAGCGCAAGTAGAATAGTCTCTACCCAATCGGCAATTTAAGAACCTTTGCAAGCAGCAGGATTTATCGGAACCCTAGAAAATAGGGTACTACAAAGGTTAAAGCCTACAGACATTGAATAACGCAATCTAAATCAATAAATCTTATGTATAACCCGGCCAGCCAGCCGAATCAACGCTGAAGCCGAATATCCAGGGTGCCATGGTTATGCTTTGCAAACGATTTCTAAAATCGTCCCAGACGACAGGCGACCTGTGTCCAACGCAATAATTTAGCTTAGCGAGTATTAAACGCAAAACGACGAAAATAGGAGGTTACAGGTAGACATTTCAAGACTAGTTAAAAACTATTTTTACCAGCCTTATAGTCACCTCCTTGTCCCATCCGACTACAATTTGTTTTGAATGATGCAGAACTCTTTTAAAAAAAAGTATCCGAAATTTCATTGATTGGTTCTTGGCTTCAAAAATTGAGCAGTGTAATAAGCGCCGATTGAATATGTTACTAGAAATATGGAAAAAGGTCATAACGAACAATGGCTTATACTAAAAAAAATTATTATTATACCAGTGTTACATATTACATCTTCCGGGCAGGTCAGGTAAATGCATTCCATATCCAAAATGAAAGGCTGGTAGTGAGCTAGTCTATCAGCGCCGGGGTTGCGGGTTCGATGCACGCCAGAGACTCTGGTTTCTTTCCTGCAGACAAGCTTAGAGCTTCGCGGGACTATCTTAGGGAATTGAAAAAAAGCGAAAGCTTTACTTTTCTGATAAAAGATTTGCTTTTCATAAAGTTGTTTAAGGCGTGAACTCGCGAAAGAGTTTAACGGAGGGTAGCTTTTTTGACGCGCCCGTAAAATAGCTCTTTCGTGGATCAGGTGGTGGCTGTGGCTAAAACCTTTATTCCTAGATAGGGATAGTAATAAAACTTTTTCTAAAGGTCTGATTTTCAAACACTTGTGGGAAAGCTTGGCCTGAGGGAGTACTATCCCTAGAGGGAAGCGAACTGACACCAAAGTAGTCCCGTGATAGGTCTTTGGTGGTAGGGACCGGTTCTAGCTCTAACACTTTATATGAAAAAGACCTATCACTTTTACATGGGGTTGTCATTGGAGGGGGTCAATTGACACCATTTGACCGGTCGCAGATCTATTCTCAATGAACGTGCTTAGTGTCAATTACTAAAATTTAGTATTATTTCAATACAATGTAGTATTATTTCAATAAAACAAATCCTAGAATTAAATTCAAGAACCAAATTTAAGAAAGTACCAAAAAATGTGTCACAGCACCGGTGAAGACTGTACTGTAATTCATTACTTTTTCTAACTTTTTGTTCTTCATAAACCACTTAAGGGATTGGTTCTTCTTTCACTGGTCATGGGTCCTTATTTTTTGTACTTGTTCTGTTTTCACAAATCCCAGGACCAGTCTGTTGGACCAATTGACACAAATTTCCCGCAGGGATCTAAATGTGCTGTTGCTATTATACAGAATCTGCTGGATTTCTTAAAGCAGTGGAGGTTAGATAGCTCTGGCTCCTAAACAACTGGCGAGTATAATTTTTGACAAATTAGACACTAATAATTGCTTCCTGTTTGTGAAGTATCCGTTCGCACATGGAGGGCGGTTGGTAAGCGCATTGTCTGTGGTAAAGATCTGCCATTAGAGAAGGCCATATAGCAGATGCTCGCTTAAATATATTTTCACATTATACCATTGTTAAAAAATAAACGCCAAATATGTTCCAAAAATCCAGAATATTTAACTAACATACCTAATATATTGGAGAAAAATTTTTAACAAATCTCAAACAGCACAAAACTACAAGACTATTAAAAGAATAATCCTGACAAATCCTAATGCTTGATTTTTAAAATGTTGGTGCATTTTAGGTTGCCCCCCTAATCATTAAGGTTCCATATTCGGACTACAGATCTTTTTACCAGTTCGATCAATCAATCATTTTATTACTACATTTTTAACTCTCATAGTATTTATTTAAGCTCATAAAACTCAAAAGGATTAAGAAAAGTGTCTTGGTAGTTGTTGAAGCTAGAATGTGGGTCCGGCTAGCAACTGGAACTGACGGATAACAAATTTTACTGATATGAAAATGCGATCATGTCGGTTCAGTATTTCCCTTTTAATGCTTTACAAATATTGATTCTTAATTGTACCACCCACAAAGTTTGCTCGTTACTGAAAACTGGTCAAATATTTCTGTAAGTTATCCTTCCTTGCCCATTAAAAAAATTTCGAGAATTAAAGATTTGACAGCTTGTAATTGTCGGCTTGTAAAAAGTACACATTTTTTGTTCACTTTACTTTAAATATTCTTACAATCGGCGTGTAATTTCAATATACATAAGTAAAGGAAAAAGTTAGATTGCTTTGAGAGTATATAATTATGAAGGGAGGTGTTATGGTACGTATGAATATCAAGACCTAAAAAATATAAAACTACAATATTTACGCAAATACGACAACTTTTCCATCCCTGCTTCGAAATGTTTATGAGAGATACGAATGATATACATATAAGAATTTTAAGCAATGCTTAAAACAGCTTGTTAAGGCATTCTAAAGGGCCTTCTTAATTTTTTTTTCCTGCTAGTTGTACACTCAAACTTATTTACATTAACAAATATGAACATAAATGTGCGTACACTTGCACTTCAGCACATTTTAAAAATTGTTTAATTTTAAATGCTGTACTAAATATTAGGGGAGAACCCTTCTTGAAGGAAATGCAAATTATTTTCAATATATACTTAATTATATGGCTGCAATTTTTTTGTTCACATAATGGTCCAAGCAATTATTTTTTGATAGTAAAATAATCAGCCGTTTTTAAATATGTAAATCTCCAGCAGGGCTTAAAAAACTGCAGTCGAAACCAAAAACTGTCGAACAAAAAACGAAAACTTGTGTACAAATTTTTGTTTATTAAGTTGGTTTGACAGCGGCTGTTTTTGTATCACTATGCAAAAAATTTGAATTTTGAATAACTTTATTTTCTTGATCCGTTATAGTCACATTACTGCAAATATCATCATTATTTAAAATTCTAAGGTAAGTTTTTTTTTTAAATTTGTTCTAAAATTTAGATTTTTGAAAAGGCTGCTCCTTACATCTTATCGTTACTTTGAAACGACGTACCCGATTTTGTTATGCAATCCGTCATAACATTTTCAACTACGCCAGATTTAAGTTTATCAAATATCACTTTTTTAATTTAGCCATTATTTTTGGAGTTGTTGAGGCCGAAGTGGCAAAACAAAAATTTTAGAAAAAAATAATTTAAAAAAAAACCTTAACATAGAATTTTAAATAATGATGATTTAACTGCAAAGATGACTAACGCGGATCAAAAAAAAATAGTGGTTATTCAGCTAATTTTTGCTTGTTGCAAAGTGTATTTAACGAATCACAAGTAACAGCACCAATTTCTTGTTGGTCAATGACAAATGAAGAAGTGTAAGAAATGGCAGTTTTTCTACTTTGACTGCAGTTTTTTAAACGCTGATCTCAAATAAATCTCGTATTTCTGTGTTTTTGCTTTGTATAAAATAGACTCTTAATTTAAATAAGAAAACTAATAAAGTAATTTCTTTTAAATCTTGAAAACTCGAACAAATGATAAAAAAAAACGTAATAATAATAACAACGATTGCTTGTTAGGGTTTCCATCCCTGTATAATTTGCCATAGCAAAACAAATTTCACTAGTAAAGCAGTTTACTTAAAAAAAATCTTAAATAATTTTTGTTGAATTTTTTTCAATTAAAACTTCTGAGATCTACCGGGAATAATACTGTTTTTGCGTGTGTACGTTCCTGGGAATTAAAAAGGTTTGGGAAATTAGAACCCCAAGCCATAGATGATAAAAATATCATTCCTAGCAACTCATAATTGCGCATAATGATATAATATTTGCCAAAGTCAGAATAAACTATATTATGGTTGCACTTAGTGCTGGGAAACTATCGATAGTACTATCGATGCTAGACCGATTACCTTCTGGGTGGAGAGTAAAAACCAATTAGGATTATTATCTATAAAAATTGTATGTTTGTACGTTGCAAATAGAATCAAGTTCTTTAACGGGCATTATTTCGTTGGTTTGTTCAGTCATTGAAATTAATTTAAAAAGTTATAGTAATGTAGTACTTAAAAAAAAGAAAAACATACATATTTTTTAACTGACGCCAGAAACATTTTTTAAAACTGTCATCTAAAATGACGTGCGTTCATACATACATACACTCACAATATTCTGTACGTAAAATTAACTGAAATTGTAATATAAAATAAATGAAAGTTTAATTAAAAACCGGTCTACCTATTTTTCATTTATTTTTAACAAAAAGTTCATTTAATTTTTACTGTCAAAAATTCAACACCGTATTCAGTAAAAACGATTAAATATTCAGTTATTTATTAAAATTTTACTGTCAAAAAATTGACCCCATATTCAGTAAAAACAATTAAATATTCAGTTATTTTATTAAATTTTCGTTTACTCCACAAAAGAGCCGAATTTCTAAAAAATACCAGACAGACACCTGTCCGCTTGTTTTTCTTATAAGCGAGAGAGGGAGAATATTTTTATTTACTTACCCAGTTACACACGTTTGTTTTACTTTTGTTGTACTGACCACGTTGTTTACAGAAGAACTCTCAATTATAAGACACCAGCAGCATGACCGATAGGCTTCGCAATTATTTTACTTTTAAAAATTTGATGTATTTAACTAAATTATTTTAACAAATAGAAAATGGGAATTGCTTACACAAAACAAGCAATTCATTTTTTTATAGATAAGTAAGAATAAATTTTTGGTAGTAAAATTATATAAAATAACTGAATATTTTATTGTTTTTACTGAATATGGTGTTGAATTTTTGACAGTAAAATTTTATAAAATAACTGCATATTTATTTGTTTTTACGGAATATGTAGTTAATTTTTTGACAATTAATTTATATAAGATAACTGAATATTGATTTGTTTTTACGGAATTCGCGGTTGAATTTTTGACAGTAAAAATTAAATGAACTTTTCGTTGCTTTAAATTATATTTTTATTTACTTTAACATAAAGAAGAATTTAACTCAATCAACGGACAATAATAACTGCAACTGAAAATCCGTATTAATATGCACTTAGTTTTTTGAATAACTGTTAGAATCAGTTAAAAATAAATTTGCTTGGAATTTTAAATGTTTATTTATTTAAAAATGACTGAACGGAATATTTCTTAAATAAACTACAGTCCGTTACCGTAATAATATTGTGAGTGTACGTCTTATTTAAAATATAAAATTATATACTTTCAACAAAGTGATAAAAATAATAAACTGTAGCCTGATAAAAATATAGTTAACTTTTAAAAACTTAAGTACAAACATTTAGTCGATAGTGAAATCTGAACTATGGATATATATATATATATATATATATATATATATATATATATATATATATATATATATAGTAAAAAATATCCATAGTTTCCCGGCACTAGTTGCACTTGATCGTAACACGTTTCTATACAACCCATATAATTGTTAATTAGATTAGCCATTTTTCAAAAAATAGTTATTTTGTATGTAATGCATTTTATAGCCTATGACGCCATTCGTAAGCATTTTACGTGTCTACGCGCAGAGACAAAAAAATGTTAAAATATGGTCACCTCCAACAAAACTATTTTTAAAGAACATGTGAAACATATTATGTTTAATTTAAATATATTATTGTTACCGACAATCATATTATGGTTAAAATAGTCGTCCATCAAGACGCCACAGCCATATTATGGTTACCTCTAAACATGTTATGGTTATTAATAACCAGGGCAAGTTTTTTATAGCATATGCCACTTTTTGCCATTTCTTCAATTATTTCGTGAAAAAGCCAATTTTGGTTTAGCTTGCCAAAAAATGCCTTTTTTGCAAAGTATATAGAAGAAATGTTTAAATAAGCTTAGCGAATGTGAGGCAGAATCTATTCGAAAGGCTAAAAGAATGTTGCAAAAATCGGAGCTAAAAAGTGACTAAGTGTACATAAAAAAACACTTTCATTGCAGCTGCTCAAGTCTCTTGAAATTACAAACAAAAGAGCTTTATATAAATGATGAAAGCTTAGACTTAATTGATGTCAGCAAAAAAGATTTTGTTGAAAAGTTAAAAAAAAGTCTTAGATCGTAATACCGGATTACAAGATTAATTAAATTAAGAAATAGTATATGTGAGTTGTCCACAAAATTCTGTAAAAGCCGCCAATTTATTTTTTTTTGTTTAATATGCTGTCCTAAGCCATTATCAACCTCCTACAAAACTCCCTAAGTTACGCGCAATTTCTGGTTAATTATTCAATACTCCTGCAAAACTCTCTATATCGCTTGGCATTTCAATTTTAAAAAAACTGTTTTAATCGATTTTCTCAATATTTTTTTTTTTTAACTTGGCGGTGTTTGCAAGTGGGCTACTCATATTTTAATAAAATGGAAACGGATGAATTTATTAACAACCTTTCTTCATCTGAACTATAAGCGTTCAAATCTAATCCAGTTACATCTTGCAATGTTGAAAGAGTGTTTTCCATTTATTAAACTGTTTTATGCGATAACAGGAGTTTATTTATTTTTGAAGATTTTAAGAAACATGCTATTGTACTACACAAGTTAATAAAATAAATGTTTCTTAATAACAACATGTTTATTTTTGCCATTTTGTGCCAATTTTTATACTTTTTCGTGCCATTTTAAACTTGCCCTGTTAATAACTAATGGTGTTTTCTTTTCTACAAAAAATGTCACACTTTATTTAAAAAATGCAATTTGGTGTTCGTTTCTTAAAAATGCTTTGCTCTTTAAGAGGGCAGCGTGTTTTATTCTAAAAAAATTCACCCTTAAATGTCAAAAGGCATTGCACTTTACGCCCCGTATAAATCGAGAGTGTTGATAATGCCCTGTAAAAATATGGCTTCTGTTTATATATAGGGTTACCAGACGAAGTTGGGAAAAAATCGTCTCTAATCAGGACAGTAATGGTGTTTTCTTTTCTACAAAAAAAATACCACATTTTAAAAGGTGCATTTATAAAATGTCTTGCCTTACATGTAATAATGCAATTTTTTATTTGACGAGAACAAAACACAAAATTGGATCGCCCTGTTTTTAACAGCTGACAAAAAGTTTGTTCTTCAATATATAAGAAAATATGTACATAAATCAAAAAGGATCTTCTTCAAAATATAAAAAAAAATACACATAAACCCAAATTTGTTAATATATTAATATTAAATAAATAAATAAATGAACAAAATGAATGACCAAATTCCAATTTCTTTAGTTTGTTTTTCATAAAATATGTAAACAAGAAAATACCTTTGCCAGATTGCGAATTTATTAACACCAAGTTTTTACGATTTCTTGATTTGACGTTTTTTTTTTCAAAAACAATTTTTTAACACCGAATCCATTTAAATTTTATGTCACTGACAACCTACCATTAATAATGTTATGCTTTCTTTTGTTTTTACTTTAAAATAATAGACAAAATTGCTATTAAAACTTAAAAATTTTACTGTCCTGATTAGAGGCGATTTTTTTTCCAACTTCGTCTGGTAGCCCTATATATAAACAGAAGCCATCTTTTTACAGGGCATTATCAACACTCTCGATTTATACGGGGCGTAAAGTGCAATGCCTTATGCCATTTAAGGGTGCATTTTTTTAGAATAAAACACGCTGCCCTCTTAGAGAGCAAAGCATTTTTAAGAAACGAACACCAAATTGCATTTTTTTAAATAAAATGTGACATTTTTTGTAGAAAAGAAAACACCATAAGTTTTAATAGTCATTTTGTCTATTATTTTATAGTAAAAACAAAAGAAAGCATTATATTATTAATGGTAGGTTGTCAGTGACATACAATTTAAATAGATTCGGTGTTAAAAAACTGTTTTTGAAAAAAAAAACGTCAAATCAAGAAATCGTAAAAACTTGGTGTTAATAAATTCGCAATCTGGCAAAGGTATTTTCTTGTTTACATATTTTATGAAAAACAAACTAAAGAAATTGGAATTTGGTCATTCATTTTGTTCATTTATTTATTTATTTAATATTAATATATTAACAAATTTGGGTTTATGTGTATTTTTTTTTATATTTTGAAGAAGATCCTTTTTGATTTATGTACATATTTTCTTATATATTGAAGAACAAACTTTTTGTCAGCTGTTAAAAACAGGGCGATCCAATTTTGTGTTTTGTTCTATTCAAATAAAAAATTGCATTATTACATGTAAGGCAAGACATTTTATAAATGCACCATTTAAAATGTGGTATTTTTTTTGTAGAAAAGAAAACACCATAAAATATGTTTAACTCTTGTAATAGCATGGTTGGTTTTCAACAATAGCATGTTGCTCTATGAAAAGCGAAAAATACTATTGTTAATTTAAAAACGAATTATTGTCATATATATAAACTGTATTTATAAGTGTTTATTAAATTAAACAAACGTTTATTTAAGAAAATTTTCATAGACAATTTGTTTTGTAAACCTTTATTAAATTTAAATTTTTTTTTTTAAATACAGGGGAATATGTTGAAAGTTTTCTTTAAAAATTGTTTTGTTGTAGGTGACCATATTTAAACATATTTTTTCTCTAGGTGTTTTGGGGTAAGTAAGTGTCACTTTCCTAACATAGCGTCTTCAACTGACAATTTTTTGTCATACCAAACGTCAAAGTCTATATAAAAAAAACTCGAAAATTTTTGTCAGCGTTTTTTTAATATGAAGTTTGACGTTTGGTATAACAAAAAATTGTCAGGTAAAGACGCTATGTAATAATATCAACGATGATCACGCTATGCCCCCAGGGGCCGAGCACTTTTCGTGATTTTGACACACACAACACGAATGTTACCAAAACTTACTTCAAAGGTTGTAAAAAAACTATAATTTCATTTAGATGTTTGCAAGCCGTCGCATTTGTTGTTAAAAAAACAAAAACAAAACACATAGTTAAATGAGTAAATTCATTTTCCTCTCTTTTCCAGAATTTAAAATTTTTTCAGTGCACTTTGGATAGTTTTCTATTCTTGTATGTGTGTATTAAAATGTGGAAAATAGAGTGGGGAAAAGAATTTTATTTTCATCTAATATATTTAAAAAAGCTGAATGCCCCTTATATGCAATCAGTTAGTAAAACAAGTAAGAGTGCTATATTCGGCTGTTCCGAATCTTATATGTATACCCTTCACCATTGTGCGAGCAGAATACAGAGCAACTAGACAAAAACTTAATAATTTTTACATATACATACATAAAAACAATACATTAAGCTTCATTATAAATTAAATTTAAAAATCGAAAACTTGTAAAAAATCAATTTTCAAATTAAAATTTGGAATTTTAGTAGTGATAACAGGTTTCGGCCCTTTTGGCTCTAGGATCCCTGGTTTACGAATAAAATGCAATTTTATGTTTTCATATAAAAAATCAATTTTCCAGATTTCGGGCATTTTGGCTCTAGAACCCCTGGTTTACGAATAAAATGCAATTTTATGTTTTCTTTTTGAAAAACCAAGATTCGAACCAGGGGACTCACAGTTTCTAACCTTAACAAACCCCCTAGACAACTGAACCATGAAGGAACGCTGTTAAATATCATTAAAATGAAATATGGCCCGCTTACGGTTCACAACTCAACTCAACACATCTGAGTTGTAATTATTTTTGATGTTTTTTTTCACCACAAAATAGCAAAGTTTTAAATCATAATACAAAAATTACAAATCATATTATTTGAGTTGTGAACCTTAATAAGTGGCCTATATTCAACAAAATAGTTTGTACCATGTATGTGTGTATGTTTGTTTTCTCTTCGTATAGGCACTGTTGTCATACCATAGATTTATCTTTTTTGGCGAGTTTTAAAGTAGCAAAAAGAAACAAAAATTACTTGTTTCTATTTCTTAAAATTGTTTCGTTAAACAGATTAAATTATAAAGAAGGGTGATGACGAAAATCGTATTGGGCATTATGCTAGAATATTTTAACTATTGTAAACAGATTTTTGATGGGGGGGTTAAGAGGGACATCACATCGTTTAATCAACTTCTCTCCTCATAAGGACCCACAATAAATATAAATATAAATATAATTATAGAGTCTAAGATCAATATTGTAGAAATTACAAACGGAATGACAAACTTATATATACCCTTTTCCACCTGGGGTGAAGTGTATAAAAATATAAGTGCTTCTTAGTTTAATTACAAAAATATTAGTACAGTAGACGCTCGCAAATTAGAACCGCTTTGTTTTTGAGGCAATTCTAATTTCTGAATTGTTCTAATTTCTAATTTTTTTTAATTCAATTTTATTTGATAAAAACACTCCGATACATTAAATGCATTTTTTAAAATTAAAAATACCGAGTCGTTTCTTATATTTGGAAAACTATCCATTGCTGCCACGGAATGCAATTTCATCTTTATAGGGATATTCCTCTCTAAATATTTTTTTAGCTTTCTCTTTAAGTATGGGCTGTACACTTTTTTCTCTTTGATTTAAAAACCACTCATACAGACGACTTTCCATATTTGGGTATTCAGCGCTGTGCAAAGATTTATTGCTTGCTTGCTGATATGTGTTGAAAACAGCATTTAATATTGCTGTTCTATGTGATTTGATATAGCTGTTTGAATATGTCGTAACATTAATACTCCCTTCAAACCCTTTGTCAAGCTTTTCTAATATTTTGACCTTCGTTTCCAATGATAAAGTGTTTTTTTACGTTTATTTGACATTTCGAATGATACACTTTTTAATAGAGACCTCCAAAATATGTACACATGTTTCGAATTTCACAAATAAACTAGCCACAAATATATATAAATGCGACAAAAAAACAACAAATAAGGAAACACATCTAAAATTTGGTATTTCCCCTTTTTAGTTTTACATGTTCAAACAGAATAAAAATAAATTGCGGATTTCTTGTGTTCAAATAACAAAAAAAAAAAACGCTCTGAAATTAGAACTATAAATTCGAATTTTAAAGCGTTTAATGTATTGCAAACACTGATTCTAATTTCTGGACGTTCGAATTACTGAAAGCTCTAATTTGTGAGCGTCTACTGTATAACCTATGTAGCTAGAAATTGTTTCAGTGCACCCAATATACACTCACCACTTCATACACATTTTTCACTGTCTCTCTTTGTGATCACGGCTGACTTAGATCAACAATTAAAAAAGTAATTGGGAATTTTTAAGAAAACCGAACAAATGATTCAAAAGCATGCAACAACTGCAGAAAACAAAACAAAACTCTGTTGCTTACAAATATAATCAGCTATGCTCTAGGTACAAAATTAAAATCGAAAGACATTTTTTATCAATTATCTTAGAAATAATCGTTTTGATAATAAGCTGGCAAGTGAACGGCATAAAAAAAACTTAACTGGCAACATGATAAGTTGCAAGTTGTTTCTTGCATTTTGTTTTTTCTTAACCTACTTACAACTACAATTAATGTTGAAAGAATTCCAATCAATTGTAGTGAGGAATGTAAAAAGAGATAAACTCACTGTTTATTGTTGATGTTTTTGTTTAAACTTTGATATGTTACAAGTAGAGCTGTTGCTTATGATTCTTATACGCTTAAGAGTTTTATTTGGTTCAATATATTTAGTTTTTCTAAAATCATTATGGATGAAGTTTCCTGATAATCTGGCCTAAGCAACCAGTGAAATGCGCATAGGAATAGCTTAACCCATCGACAATAAATTTCAAGTGTTTTTATCAAGAATAAAAACTGGGAATTAAGCACGAATAACAAAATCTTTTAAATTAAAATTTTGTATTCCAAAAAATTACTTTTGATAATCGTAAAATATTTTAATAAAAATTTAAGGAATATAACTATTACAAAAAAGCTTTATAAAAATACATAACTAAAATTTAGCTCATAGAATAAATTCGAAAAATTAAATATAATATATAAAGTAACCTACGAAAGGAAATAATTCCCAGTTTCTATTTTAATAAACTTTCAAAACAGGGGCATTTTAAAAATATTTTGAACTTTAATTTCACTCAAATTCGATCTAAAGAATAGGGGCGTATGTGTATTATAGTTAAAAATTTACATCTTAGGTTTGTAAAAATTTATACCTATAACACAATAGTGGAGAGGGTATTATACTTATGTTTTGATGTTTGTAACACCATCAAATATTGGTATAACTTTTGGTCGATCTTTCGATGTCCGACCGTCCGGATGGCTGGCTGCTTACTTTTTGGTAGTGAAACGGTTGGTTTAAAAATTTCATATGCTTTAAATACTAAATTAAAAATATTTTTGCTTATATTGAAAATTTTGAAAATTTGAGTTAACAAGTGCGGTATATTCTGGGTTCTTGAGTGATTCAAAGTCGATTGAGCCATGCCCGTCTGTCTGTCTGTCTGCAAAATTCGCGTCCACTTTTGAACGTTTCAACAGAAAATAATTATTTTTTTTATCAAACTGTTACTTCCTCTCCCAGACAGTTTGGGATTAAAATCCAGCTTAATATATTTAGTAGGAAAAGAGTTTTGAACCCAAATGTTAAAAAATAACCACCCACCGAATGTTATTAAATTGTGGACAAACTTGTATCATATGACAAGAAATCTCATCACCAAAATTTTGAAAAGATCAGCCTATACTTTAGCATTCACACGCATTTACCATGAAATTTTTTATTAAGCTTCCTTTTTTATGGCTGGAAATAATCAGTGATTTAACATAGGTCCCATACAAATAAAGATTTTTAGTCAAAAAATTCTTTTATTCTGTTTGTAGCGACTGGTTTCGGCATGTTTTTTAAATCCTTTTTATGCGATTCCAGTGAGGAATAACAAGCAGAACAATATGCTGTTATTGAAGACGAATGAGCCAATTTATAAGAATTTGGAGCTTGTTCAATCGGTTTAAGCCATCCTTATAATCAACAAGAAGCACTTTAAACTCACAAAACGGAAAAAATGTGTGTTTGGACCAATTTTTAATACAGTTTAAAAATTGGTCCAAATTTGTTTTTATAAGCTACAGATTGAATTTTGTTATGATCGGTCCATAATTTACCATAAGGCCGATATAAAATCTGCTTATGCAAATCACTTTAATACGCCTAAATCCGAAACGAATCATTTACCATCTAAAGCGCACTTTTGTAATAGACTGCAATACGTCTAAAACCGCAAGAAATTATAATAGTGTAAGGTTAGTTTACGAAAAAGAGTTAATTGTTAATAGATCCCATATAAAGACCACTCCTGAGATTTTTTTTACCCTCGGTAAAGGGTATCAAAGGTTCAGCACAGACCAATATTTCATTCTTACTGGTTTAAACCAAGAAGTTTTTCCTGCAATTTCTGTTTCTTTTCCGTAATAATACAAACAATTTCTTAGTGGTGTGTTGTAAAATAAATAAAAAAAAGTCCAAAACTCTAAAACCACAATAAATTTGTTGCGTGCAGACCCACAGACAACTTGTACAACTTTATTTGCTAAATCAGAAAAGATATTTTTTGTTGTTAAAAAAAAAAAAAAAAAAAAAAATATGACTTAAATTAAATAAATTTTAACAATTTCAGACAAAAATAAATAAAATAAGGAATGAAATAGAAACCTAAGAAATAACCAACAATTTCTTTGTAAATAAACTTTTGCAACATTTCTTTTCTGTTACATTTGAAATAAAAAACGAATAAAAATAAAATCTTTTTATACTTTCTTGCAATAGAAACGGAGTAACAGATTCAAATATGTATACAAATCTACAAATATCTCAAGTAGTATATCAAAAAAAGAACAAAAAAACAAGAAAAACAAGAGAGAAATATTATCATCCCTGTAGAAACAAACAAACAAACATCATACCAAGTTGCAACTTGCCTTGAAGCCACTTTACAACATTAGAACGTGACCCCAGTTTTTGTTTATTTGTTAATGCTGCTATTTCTGTTGCAGCAGAAGTTGTTGCTGTTGATTCTATGGTTGTTGCAAGAATGTTGCATGTTGAAGTATTTATTACAGCATCACTTGCATATTTTTTTGTTCTGCTATTTCAATGTTGGATTGTTTTATTTGTCTGTTTGCTACAAGTATGTTTGTGAGTGTGTTATATTACTGTTGCAATTCTTGTAGTATCATTCCACAAAAATATTCTGAAGGGCTACAACCATCATCATCACAGCACAAACATCATCACAGTTCATCAACTTAAAGTAACATTTTATTTAAACTTAATGTCTGTTTGAGCTATATAAATTGTAAATATTGCTGTCATGTCAACAGGGTGGCAGTTAATTTGTGAAACAAAATAAGATTTTGAATGAACACTCTTCGAATAGAAAATATATGAAATTAAAGATACAAATTTTAAATTACTATACTACTTACTTGATTGTAAAAGTGTTTAATTTTGGATCAATAAAGTTTTTCCCTATTTAAGTTTTTCTTATTTGCAATCTTTTTGTTCATAAAAGGAGCTTTTTTCTTTTTTTAAATACTTGAATTCCGTTGTTTCCGTGTTATTGTGTCACTTATAAGTTTCTCTCTGTCAAAGTTTGTAATTGTGTAACAACACTTGAATTCACAAAAAGAGTTCGTTATAGTTAGGAAATTTAATAAGCCATTCAATTGCTAAGTTCTTTTAGATTCTCGTTTTTTGTATTATTTAAACTAATTTACTATAAACTTGCAGAGATAAAAAGGAATACTCCTCTAAAGCTGTAAAAACTTCTCAAAGCAATTGGAAGTTTAACCCTTTTTTGGAAGTTTCCTTAAGCGATAACGGTCTTATCAATGCACTTTTAATTAATGTTTTTACTTGTTAGATGTTATCTGAGATTTAATACTAATTTTTTTTTAAAAACGTTAAGTTCTTCACAGTAAGTTATTCAGTGATTTAATGAGATGATTTCCATATTGGCAGTTTTACAGTGTTTTCTCTACTATTAGTTTTATATATAAAATTTCAAATCTCAATTATTCTTAACTTGGAAATTTGTAAAACAATTCTCAATTTTCAATAATTTTCATTTCAATACAATTTGAATGGGAATATAGATAGACTAGTTAGTAACTACAAATTCATTTAAGGTAAGAAGATAAGAATGATGAACATGAAATAATTCCGTAATGCACCTTGCCCTTCAAGGCTGTAAGCAACACAAACATTAATAAAAATAAATTAAAAATCACTCAACATTCTTAGGGCCTTCTTCTTGCGATATAGATTTAAATAACTGCCACCACGCGATCTCCAAATAACTGCCACCACGCGATCTCCAAAAAATTAAGGGTTCTATATAACGGGTGGTTGAATGTGAACCACACCTAAACGTGAAGTTTTTTTCTGCATTTCATTTGACATGACCCTTTTCGAAAATTTTCAACGGCAATCCTGGTCGTGTTCGATTACTTTTTCGATTGATACTTAACGAATCGAAATTATTTTTTTTAGTGTTGAAGACCATACTGAAACAATAGTTTCGATTCGTTCAGTATCGACTGCAAGAATTAGAAATAAAATTGCTGTCTAATCGAAAAAGTGTTCGCTCACGACTGCCAGAAATAGCCCCTAAAAATTTATGAATCAGTATTCATTGTATACCCTCCACAACTATTTGTGTAGATTGTGTACTAAGTTTATCATTCCATGTAAAAATTTTTTAATATTCGTCTAAGACCCCATAAAGTATAGTTATATTCTGGGTTCTTAATATAGTGGCCAACCGATTAAGAATAATTCGATTAATCGATCAAACAAAACCAAACTCATGCTCGAATAATTT
The DNA here is from genome assembly GCA_963931875.1 of Pollenia griseotomentosa. Lineage (NCBI taxonomy): Eukaryota > Metazoa > Arthropoda > Insecta > Diptera > Polleniidae > Pollenia > Pollenia griseotomentosa. The sequence goes on from OZ007560.1 coordinate 127,740,064, forward strand.
CATAACGACGATTTTCGAATGAAGAAAAAATCGATTAATTAATGTCGATTAATTTTTTGTTTTTATTAAAAAATAAATTAAATAAAAGCTTAGAGTTTGATTTATTCTCATACTTTTTTAGTGATTTTATACAAAATGTGGGAAAGTTAAAAAATATTGTTGCCATAGCCCTGGTTGAAATTCATCTCAATGTTTAGTAAGCAAAAACCGTGTTAAACACTCATAATATTACAAACATGTATTTTATGTTCTTATTAAACAAATCTTAACAAACACATGAGGAGGTGAGTTGCAAAACTCGTTCGTTACAAAATTAAAAATACGGGATGACACTTGATTCTAAAAGTTCTTTTGACGCTTTATGAGAAGAAATTTACTAATTGTATCAATGCATGTCCTCTTCCATGGTTTTAGCAGGGACATGCACCGAACGAGTTTTGCAACTCACTTTCTCAATTGTATCAGCTGTTTTATTTTTAAATCAAACGTTAAAAAATTTTCAAGAAAGGGGATTTTTTAATTTCGGGCGACAAATTTTGAAATAAACAAAAAGCTTAAAATTCAAGGCGAATTCATACAAGGTGGTCTTATTTTGAAAACGTTTTACAACACTGTAAAATATTTTAACGTTGTGTCAAAAATTCAAGCAAATATTTCATTTTGTTTTCAATTTTAAATTGCGTGTTTTAAAATGTAATAACTTAAAAAAGTTTTTAATTTCATAATTTTAAGCGAAAATTATAGAATTTAGTAAAGATTTCTAAGAACCACTTGAACGGTATACCATTTTGACAGAAGGTTAGTTATCAGCTGTTGCTTACGTAGCAAGATAAGTTTACCTGGTGTAAATTCGCCTTGCTTAAAAATAAAGAATTGATTTATATAAATCATATCTTGAAAGTAGAAAATGTTTTTATTGTATTATACATTTTTTTTTAAATTAAATATGCATATATTTACCATTTGCGTAAGTGTCGCAATGTTACCATTAAAAACGATGTAGTTGAAGATAATCCAACGACATCGAGAAATGCCAAACTTGGTCTAGTGGAAAAATACATTAAGAGAGACAGCGGCTGTTCTTTAGAAGAAATTGTATACAGAAGTTTGGCTGAAGATGGTATGTAGGTTTGCCAACGCCATTCGAAAATCCAAAGCAATATCGGATTATTAAGGAATTAACGGTTTTACGATGCCTTTAAGTAATACAACGATATGGAGTTAATAGAAAAATTGTATGCATCAAAAAAGGAAAAAGTAATAGCGGATGGAATGGAAGATTTTCCATAGTCATTTTTTTGTAAAAATAATTTTTTTATTCGTTATTCTCATCGATTAATCGAATAATTTTTTAGACTTAATCGTTTGATCGAACGAACAAAAACAGTTATTTGAATTATTCGAACAAAGTTGAAAGGAGAATAATTGACAACTCCAGTTCTTAAGTTATTTAAGTCGATTTAGCAATGTCCGTCTGTCTTTCCGTCTGTTAAAAACACGCTCACTATTGAAAATCGCAAAAGAAGACGAAAATCTTGTTGTTTAGTTGCTTCTAGATACTCTAAGCAGATTGGGATTGACAAACAACAAAATTGGTCCAGTCGAATAAGAGCTATAAATGCAAATGTAGAACCACCACCCTAAAAAATTGATAATATTGTTACAAAAACTATTATAAATAGTGACGGAATGCACATATGGCTAAAAGATTTCGCACAAATTCGTTCGTTTCGTGAAGATCGGTCCATAATTTACCATAGGCCCCATATAAAGCGTACTCTGTTAATACACTTTAGTACTCGTAAAGCCGTTACGAATAATACAATTGAATAAAATTTTGGTCTGTCACAGTTTTATATGACTAGCAATCACACTATAAAATTTCTAGTGTCTCGATACATAATTTCCCATAGGCACCATATAAACCTTCTTCTCGGAAAATCGTTTAGGCCGCAGTTTTTTAAGACAAAAAATCACATATCAAGCCCGCTTCGGAAATATTCTAACTGTCGATGGAGGGTATCAAAGATTTGGCACAGCCGAATATTGCACTCTAACTTGTTTCCCTCTAGGGTTATACATTTTTCTAAAAGGGGTTAACTCAAAATTTATAAATTTACAGTAGAGGCAAAAAACTGTTTTCTTTTTATAGTACGATTTTTTTAAAAAATCGTTTAGCACGTAGTCATGGGCGTTTTAGTTAAAAAAATACGCACTTTTTCGTTACAATCGTCAAAATGTAATTTAACCGTCATGCTATTAACTATATAAATCTAAGTTTTATGAAAATTAAACCAAAGCAGTTTTTCAATGCACACAAATCGTTTAAAAACTGAATGATTTTTAACAAGTTTTGTAATAACATAGAAAAATAACTCCTAAGTGCAATTAATTAATTATTAATTAAGCCCCAAAAATTTTTCATACAAATCGTCAGCTAAATATTGGTTTGACCCACCGACCATTTTTTTAAAAAATAAGTTAGGTATGAGGAATATGTTTTTTTAATACCGTCTTTCTTAATCCAAATCCTGTTTCGTAAAATTTTGTATGGTTTCTGAGATATTAGGCATTTATTTAGCTCCATGTTAAATATTTTAAAGGTATTGTTTTGTTAAAGTATTGTTTTGCTCTACACGCCACTATTTGGCGATTGCACGAAATTCTACTTATAAAAACGAACAAAATAAACTTCACTCTTGCTTTGCTTCATTGCCAAAAGAAAACAAATTTAGCTTAGGCCCCTATTAACGAAAACAAATTTGCTTTCGACGGTGCAAATAAATGTAAAAAACTTGTTGAAAATGTAACTATTTGTAAATTTTTTTGTGTTCGTATACCAAATACCATATTCTTTATCAGTTTTGTTCATTTTATGCAAGTCCAACGTCGTAAACAACAATTGGAAACTCTCATATTCCTAATGGAACAAAATTCTTTTTTGACCAAATGATTTGCAGCAAAGTTCAGCATCTAAAAAAGTGGGATGGAACCCCCCTGAAGCTAAATTATTTGAAAACAACCAACCATAATTCCGCCGTGGCCCCGTTTAACTTTAATTTTTAAATTTGTAAACAAAAATTTTTTATTTTAAGTGACAGCTGATCGAAAATGTACTACTGTGAATTAACAAAATCTCAATAGTAAATTTTTATCGAATGCGCGCCATAATACCAAATGAAAATTCATTCGATCAGCTAATTCGACTGCTGTCGAAAATCGAATTTAGTTCATAATAGGCACCTTAAGCAAAAGCTGACTGATAATTTTTTTGTAGAGTTGGGTTTTTTTGCAGGCAATTGTTTTTGTAGCAATTGTGTGTGATATATTCATCATGTTATGCTACTTTTTAAAAATATTTTTAGAAAAGTGGCGTATGCGGCACAAAATTATATAATATAATTATAAATTTACATCTTTCTTTAAGCCATATGCCAGAAACAGCGGAGAAAATATAAAAAAATTCTATCGTATATATTTTGAGAAATCTTCATACAAACCTTCTTTGTCGTTTTTCTCCATTCCGACTTTTTGGCATATGCGCCAAACCAATAATGAAAACACAATTTTGAAAATGAAATAAACCCCCAATGAAATGAAATAACGCCCTAAACAGAAATAAAATAATACCCTAAGTTTTGGGGGCTTATTTCTTATGAAATAAGATCCCAATTTCTGAAAAGAAATAAGACCCCAATAGGTAGCATATAGTTAATTATACAATGTTGGTTTTAAGAGTTCCGCGATACGTTTTTCTCCTCTATGGTATAACAAATACCGGCTTATCTAACTAAAGGTTATCTGCAAAGCCGAACTTCGGTCGGGCGCAAGATTGAATTTTAAGGTTTTAGTTGGCGAAGCCGGTGTTTGCTATACCAAAGAATAGAAAATAAATGTTTCTCGACTATGTTAAAAATGAATTATTACCCAATAATTACGCAAAATCACCAAAAAAAAAAAAAATTGTATGATATTTCCTATGCAAAATCAACCAAATTGGTATGAAAAATTTTTTGGCGTTTTTTAATATATTTCCTTAGGCGATTTTGCTTTGGGTTATGTTGCCTACAGCCAACTGAATATATAACATAAAATGAATTTCTCTGGGAGTTCCTTAATTTTTTGGGCCTTATTTCTATTTGGACTATTTTTGGGAATTATTTTGTCGTTTTGAGACTTTAGTCATTTTTCCAGTTTGGGACCTTTTTCCTTTATTTTAAGATTTATTCACAGACAGAAAAACACTCGGGATAAATTAAGTTTTCTATTCTTACTTTAAGACCGAGTCGTACTCAAAAATTTAAGAACGAATAACACTTAAACGTTCTTAAAACAATTTTAAATGGGATTACTTTCGAAAATCATTCCCGGAATTTCTTAAAATAAGTACAAAATTCTTCAACCAAGTAAAAAAGATTAAGATTTTCGTTGGTAGTGCCACTCTGAGCGTGAAATTATATAGTGAGCGTTTAAATCTCATTTAAATTATCAAAGTTTGTTGCAGACACTACAACAACACCACACACTAAGTTAAAAAACGACTTGTTTGTTGTGTGTAGAAACAACCAAAACAACAGAATAAGACAAAAACACATTATTATCATGTTTAAAAAGTAAAATTGAGATCTCTTGCTTCTCATTAAGTTTATATTTTTAGTTATATGCACATTAAGTTTTAAAGTACAAACCATGTCGGGAATGATGCTTGTGTTTTATAATTAAGGTGTAAAACGGGTAAGTAAATCAATCGTAATAAAATTCTTCCTCTTTAGAATTTGAAAAATTAAATTACTTGCAGTTCCTTGATTCAAAAATAAAGTTGTTAAGAAAAACTAAAATCATTAGGTCCCTGCGTAAATTAGTAACTTCCTCTGTTCTGTGCCTACAATTAGGTTTGGGTATAGCCAACTTCAGAATTAAATTTTAGGCAAACACTTTTATATTCAAGCATTTTACCTGATGTGTTTTTTTTTTTTTTGCTTTTTTTAAATTAAACCAAAATTACTTTTCTTTTTGTGATTAAAAAAAATTTTTAGTTCCCAAAAAAAAAAAAAAAAATAAATAAAAATTACAAACCTAAAGCGAAGTAAAATAGGAAAAGAAATTATGAACACACACATGCAACCAGAAATTTCATTACCCAACAAACACGAAGTCAACCCTTTGTTACGAAATGACTTTATCATTTGACATCAAACACAATTCTCAAACGTTTTTCAATTGTTTGATTTTAACCATGCATCAGAAATTAAGAACCGAAAACTTAAAATTTAAGTTTTCTTTTTTCTAACAGTTAAAAAAAAAATTAAGAAACACAAAAAAAGATATTTATTTTTTCTTTTCATGTACAAAATAATATTGTACTAAGAAAATAAATATCTTTTTTTGCGTTTGTTTTTTTTTTTTAACTGATGGGGAAAAATTTGATTTTGTACGAAAAAATTAAATTTTCGGTTCGTAATTGTTTGTACAAAAGTACAATAAAAATATTTTTCTTAAAAACTTTTTTTTGAGAACTTTATTATTTTGAACTTAAAGAAACAATATCAAACAAAAAATTTTTTTTTGTTTTTTGTACAGTTTCAAATATTTTTCGAACACCAATGATAAATATTTTTTTAAAATACATAAATAAAAAACGTTTTCCGGTCCTTGACTTTAACATTTAAATTCAAATTGATAATGATTTGAAAATAAACATTTGACATCGAATTTTTTTTATCAATTTGACGTCAAATTAGTAACAAATGTTGAAATAAATCCAAAACTAAACGTGGCAATACTTAAGCGAAAAATAAATGTAAACATTAAAAATGGCGATTAGTTAAATTTTTACTTCGTGGTTAAATGTGCTTTACATGTGAACGATTTATTTCCCATGTAAAATAAAAATTATTTGTGAGTAATTACAATGATTAAGAATATGAATTAAAAGCAAATAAAACGGGAAAGTGAAGATTTTATAAGTTTTTTTGTATGATCGCGGTGCTACAATCCCCAAAATAAAAGGGAGCCAAGTATTTCGCCTTTCCAAGAATTAGAGGACGGAAAGAACATTATTTCATCTTTGAGCTATGGTGCCGAATGTTTGTTTATCTCACAGTTAATGTAAATAAATAACGAATTTAAATTAAAAAAATTAAACATTTTTATTTATGTTCCACATTGTATTATAATCCACATTTGAAAAACATTTGAGATTTACGTTTAAAAGCAAGTTGAAAATAAGGGCCTTTTTTTAATTTGAAAATAATTTCCCCTTTTTGTTGAGAATGCTATGACTTTCAAATCATTATCAAAAGTTTGTCGTTTGAGAAAACGTTTGATATCAAATCATTTTCAATTTGAAATCAAACCTTCGTGTTTGTTGGGTACTTTTTTGCAAGTGTTGACTACATAAAAGAAAATAAGTTTTAGGGGAATATGAAAACATTTTTACATATGCAATAAAAGAACAACGGGACTAAGGGGGAAGGGAATTAATAAATAAATTCTCCCTTTAATTCACCAATTAAAAAATCAAATACAAATATTATAGAAAAACAGCTGGGGAAATCTATCTTTATATCTAAAATGAAAAAGCATTTGTTTGTTTGTTTCTTTCCTATAGACTTCTTAACTACTAAACCGATTTTCCTGAAATTTTGACAGTTATTATCTGATTACCGGGCGCTTAACATAAGCCATTAATATTTGTAAGTTGTCAAGTAGGCGTTGCACCTCCCATACAAAGACAATATTAATTACAATAAATTTGGAGAAGTTAACAGTAAAAGTTTCCAAAAGATCTGGAAAAGTCAGCCTGGAGCCTTCTATTCAAGGAAAATATAAATGTCTCAATACCTGCAGAATAACAAAAGTGTAAGTTTGAGATGACACCGTATTATTTTTAGCAAAACATGTACTGTTTTTTGTCAATTGTACTGTTTAAGCGCAACACCTAAAGCAGTACGCAAATGTACTGTTTTTTACACTTTTTACCGTTTTGTACTTTTTTCGGTAATCGTTAAATTATTCTATGAATAAACGCTTTTTTATTGTTTTTCTAAAAAATTTTAAGATACATTTAAACATGAAACTATGGTCAAGTGCTTTTATCGTGAATCGCAAATGATGGCATTTTGCCATCATCTTTTTTTTAATCTTTTTTTTTTAAGTATATTTATTTATTTTATTGTTGTTGGGTATTGAATTTAAAGTTTAAAAATTATAATTATTGGAATATATTCCTTTAGAAAAAGGGTACTGTTTTTTTTTGTACTGGATGTACCCTTAGTTCGAAGGTAAAATCTTGCTACCCCAGTGGAAGTGTCTAATTTTGGTAGAAATGTCTTCGTTGTCAAAATACTAGAACTGCGTTGAAAATTTTTTTTCTACCAATTTTACTTCCATAGAGGTGGCGAAGCGCACCGGGCTAAGCAAGTTTTTTTTTTAAATAAAATTAATTTTCCCCTTCTCATTACTTTAATTGGATCCACCCTTGGATGTTTGTGTGTGTTTAAGACAAAATTTATTTAATGAAAGTTTAGAAAAATATTTTTCTCGTAGACCACAAATCAAATGCAGACATAATTTTTGTGTAAATTGTTTGGGTGTGTTTGTTGTTATAGTTGCCGAAAATGAGGTAAAAAGTTGCTAATGCTAAAAGATTTTCAAATTAAGCCTGATGTATTTGGTGCATTATTTTTTCAGTATTTTTTTTCTTAATCTTTCCTTCAAAAATGGCTTTTAGGATATAACAGCACAACATTCACATGTACTTGTGCTTTTTGTAAATGCTTGTGTAAATACAAACATGCAACTGGAACTTGTACACATTAACATGTATTTGCACTTATGTAGATGATAGACATACATACTACATGCGAGGGATGTTGTTGCGTGGCAAATGAAAATTAAGAAATGAGTAGTTTATAAATAGATCACGGAATTTCTTATGAACGACTTGTCCTTACAATGCGGGAAATTTGTGTCAATATTGTTCTTAAAGCACTAATTCTGTGGCCAGTGAACAGAATATTATAATAAAATGGACCGAATTGTGACATATCGCTGTAGTGCTGATAAGGTGTTGTTAGACCAGAGGAATGGTATAAATATATTTGTTCCCGTCGCTCCTATAAGGAGCATAGGGCCTCAGAGGAATGGTAATCGACACAAAACAAGTCATGGAACTGGACTTTCTGCTATCAGTTTATATTACTTTATATGCAGAAGATTTATCAGAAGATAATATGGGTCACTCGGGACAATATCTGCGACAGGCATAATTTTAACCGAAATTGAATTTCTCCATTGAGGTAATTTCAGTGACCTGTTACAAAGTGTCAAAAAGGTGTCCATTAACCCCTTCCAAGGACATCGCCATATTAAAGTGACAAGTCCCCTTCATATAAATTACTAGAACTAGAATCGGTCCCTAGCACTTTGGAACTGACACGTGACAAGTTTGATTTCCTTTCCCTTAAGGTAGTTCTACACATGATCTTAAGAAATTGACTGTTTTCTATCTAAAGGATACCAAAATTTTAGCATGGTTAAATAAAAGTTAATTAAGTTGCAGAATTTTCTCCCTTCTACATCTGGACACCACTTTTTGAATGTTTTTAAGTGTTCTTAATAAACTGTAATTTGATCCCATTTTTAAAATTCTTAAAGTAGTTTCATATGAGACTAAAGGCTATACTCCAATTCTTATCTTATTTCTTTTTATAAAACTTTTATAAAGGCTATTTTTTTAACAATATTTTCATTACTCGAAGAGCAATAATTAATTATAATAACGAGTTTTATTTTTTTACACCTTAGAAACTTAATTTGTGGATCTCTAAGAATCGATGTCAGATGAGCACTGACTGACATTTCAAACAAAGAATAGAGGGTTGTTACTGTGAAATAAATATTATGGAACGTGAAATACAAGAAAATGGGACCGTAGAGTTCTTATCTGATGTGATTTATATAGTTGTTAATTCCCCAAAAAGGGTCTTTTATATCCTTGCTGCAAAATTCAACATTATTCATTTTATTTTTAAAAGTCTCATTTCCAGAAAATCCTTGAAAAAATCATTAATTTCAAATATTTCCGGTACAAACGTCCTATATTTAGTTATTCGTTGTACATTAAATATCTAACGGAGTATCCTTTGGTAATAGAAAGAAATATTTCACCGTTTAGGATATATATTGGTTTAAAAATGTAACTCGCCGCCAGATTCTGAGATCAACCGTCTGATCGGTTTAACTTAAAAGGCTATTTTGCGTAGCTGATCATGATGTGCATAATATACTGTGACAGTATCATCGAAATCATTTGCTTTATGTTGTGATGTATATCAAAAGTACATTTCATATTTTCTTCCAAGTTATATAGACCTTTTCGCAATAAAAAAGGAGAAATAGTGGCCATTACCAGTTTCATTGTTTTGGAGAGAAGAGAAAGACCCTAATTTGGAACATTAATCATAGAAAGACCTCACTAAGAAAGCCAAAAGCTTTCATTTGTTAAAAAAATTCTTGGCAATAATTGTTTTAATTTGCTCCATTTTATTATTATTTTGTAGTGACTAAGACAACAAATATGCCATTTTTAAAAATTATACAATATAAATTCATAAATACACACACATACATATCAAATTCGCAAATCCGTTGTCGTCCCTCGCTACTATTACAACAACATAAATTTTAAGGTACCATGTACTTTAATATGCATGCATGAGTACTATATGATCCTTCTTGGTACAAATTTATAACCAATTTTCTGCTTATAACTTTGCATCATGTGGATGATGATGATGAAAAACACACATACAGGCAGAAAAGCATGAAAAAGCAACAAATAAAACTATTGTAGATAAAGTTTAGAATTTGTTACTCTGTTACCAAAAAATACCACTAGAAAACTTCTTGTGGCTGTTAAACATGTTACATACACTCCTTTTAACATACACACTTATACACCCAGAACTAGCGACAGTTGCAGAGTTTAGAGTTTGGTGCTCATATTTGCTTCCAAATGTTGCAAGTTGCTTCGAATGCGTATGCCCATATCCTGCCAAAGGATATGCTTGCTTCAACAACGGATATTCCTGTAGGTCTTACAAGTGCTAAGTAAAGCTCTGTGTAACTATGTGTATGTTTGTAGGTGTGTGCGTGTGTTATTTTTCTGGTTGTAAGTTTAAGTGAATACACATGTGTTTTTGTACCCTTTTTGGTGTTTGTGAAGTGAAAAAAGTAGAATTTCTTTGAATTTTAGTTTGTTCGGATTTTATTATTGCATTTCATAAAATACCTTTAAATTTTTTTTTTCTTTTTTGGATAAACCCAGATATAAATTTTTCCATATGCATTTGTTGGACAGCAACATAAACAGATATTCTGCTTTTTAAGTTTATATTGTAGAACATTTGAAATTTGTCTTAAAATAAAATAGTTTTTGTAAATTTTCTTTTGCAACTAGCTGTTCGAAATCTTTTTGCTTAATAGTTAAATTAGGCAACATTTTTTCTCTTGAATCAAAGGCTTTAAAAAAGGATTTTAAAGTCACTTTTAAATAAAAAAAAATATTTTAAATTTAGATATTTAGTTGGGCTTGAGTTCATCAAATTAAAATTTCATTAAATTATTTTACTGAAGAAAGGAATTTTACAATATAAAATTAATTAAAATTTATTGATAATTTTTTTTTTATATTCTTGGCTGAGCTGGGGATCGAACTCGGGTTGAATTAACGTTTCGAGAATATTCAAATTCTCATCATCAGAACTCTTTGCAGTTCTACCCTCTGCACCACTTCGGTGCCTGCCAGCCAACATTCAAACATCAATCTTAAACCAATTTTTTTTTTTTTTAAATTTAAATTTCCTTAAAAATTAATGACGGCTAATCTAAATAGTTTGCCGATCTGTATCACAGGTGATTATTTATATATAACATATAATTACAAATTATAGTCTTACTTAATTTAAAGTGCAACAGAAAAGAAGACCTTCAGCCTGTTTAAGTGAAACATACTAGAGTTTTGGGCGGAATTTGAACTCACATCCCTCACTCTGATGGACTAGGCTAGGCCTTTTGTGGCTCCATCTTTCCAATATTTGGCACCGTCTTAACATCGAAAACTTATTTCTTATTGCACAGTTGGAAAAGAAAAGGCAGGTAATTTTAAGGAGATTAAAATGTCCCCTTCAAGATTAATATGTGCAAAGGATTTGTTCAGTATTCTCTCTGGGTAAGAATAGATTTCCACTACAACTCTTTTTTTTGGTGAACAAGTATGACTTTGAAGGACAGGGTGTTGGATAAGTTTTTCTAAACTTATTACCTACAGAAATTAAAGTCATCCTTTTTTCCTTAACAAAAGTGTCAAGAGGTCGAGGGGGACCGTTTTGGTATATTATAATTAAATTCAAGGGTTTTTGATTTCCTTTATACAGCTGACTAAGAGGACGAATTTTCAAAGCTTAACGAGTAGATGTCTTGCTTAGAAATTTGATTTCTGGAGCTCTATTGCTGTATCATCTGGATCTAACCAAGCACTTTAACCCTGCGATGAGTGACCTTTTGTAAATCATGTTTTTTTCATATAAAATTTTTTTTTTTATGTTTTTTTTTTTGTTTTTATTGTTTATAACTAAATTATCGAAGACATGAACTTAATTGCTTTCAAGGAAAGGCACAATATTCTAATTTTATACTACTAGCAATAAACCAGTTCTTAGAATTTTTTGTTCTTAGTATTTTGTTCTTAGTATTTTTAGTTCTTAGTATTTTTGTTCTTAGAATTTTTTCTTAGAATTTTTTGTTTTTATCATCATCCCTAATGTCTTTGAGTTTAGGTCTTTGTGTTCAGAACAAGTAAATTATGTGTTGAAACAATAAAAAAAATTATAATGATGCCCAAAAACATGCATTTATTAGTGAAATTCAGTACAAGGTCCATACGGACCTATTCACACGTCCGCGTACTATTCTCACTAAAACCTCAATAACTCCTAAAGTAATGATCCGATCGGCTTGATCCAAAAGATGCGCAACAAAATACTCTTGGAATACAGAGTAACTTTGGGGGGGAGGGGGGTTTGTAGTGGCCGAAGTAGGAGTAATTTCAGTTTGAAAAGGCAAAAAGGTCATCGGAGGGTTAAATATCATTCTAAATGATTGGGGTTTAAGACTTAGTTACTACCCAATTCTCGAACAGGCCATACAAATTATCACTTCACATAAGGCTTCAGGTTCTCGTAGTATAAGATTTGTTGTTCGCCAACACCAAATTTTTCCCCCAGACTTCCTTAGAAATTGACAAAAATATGTCCATATATATAAAAATTAACCAGAGAGAGTCTTATATTCCCTTCACCATGGTGCGATAAGAACAGAAAGTTATATAAATACCGTTCTTTTGATATAAATTAATATATTTTGTGCCACGCTCACTTCTTCTAGTCCCGCCGACATTTTATCAGATGTTGTGTATTGATAAACAAGATGCTTGTACCTAATTTGAAAAGTTTTTCTCTTGCCGTTATCCAGATATACAAAAAAAATAAACAACAACAAGGGATTTATGGGCAAAATAAAGCGCAATGGTTGTTTTTTTTTATATCTCAGCCATTTGTAGACTGATGAGGCTGAAATTCGATAGCAAAATTTAACGAAGCATAGGTGACATAAACATACACTAACTGAGTTCCCATCATTTCTTGGGACTGCGAAAAACCAATTTCAACAGACCACTTTGCTACTCACAAGGACCACGAATATATAAATTTTATAGGGTCTTGGATCAATATTGTAGAAATTAAAAACGGAATGACAAACTTATTTGTACCCTTTTAATTTTACTTACGCTTTGAATTAAAAGCGTTTGTTTGGCTGTGTGACCCGATTTTCCTTAAGTTTTCACAGTTATTTCCTTACTGCCAGGCGCTTAACGTTGGCATAAAATCTTTGTTAATTTTCCAGGAGGCTTGGCACCTTTCATACAAAGACAGCAAATGAAATCACACCAGCAAATATCGCACCAGAAGATTGCCGTAGCAAAAACGGCCATCAAAATTCAACAATCCACTACTCATGTGTAGATGGCAGCAGGAAAAACAACACGCAAAAGTCAATACGTAGATGGCAGCACGATTGTTTATATAACGTTAGTAGTAGAGTTTCAAAATCTTTCAAGATCAGTCAAAAAGCAAGCTGAATTGGAAAAGAGAGCGTAGAACCTCTTATACATGGAAGAAAATTCTACGCTCTATTTCGAGAAGGATACAAGTAAGCTACGAATGCAATTCTGAACGTGCATGGCTAAATTTGGCAATGCTATACAAATATAATTCGCCGCAATTTTAGCTTTTACTTTCATCGCTAACATTTTCAAATTTTATATTTTCTAAGGCATTTTAGCGATCGAGATTTAGCTTAAGCTAAAGAAACATTTTACTAATATTATTTTAACGGGGGGTAGCGAAGCACACCGGGCTTAGCTAGTATTCTATATTTCTGATAAGATTCTGAAATACACCTTGAATATTAAGTGGAAAAAATATTTTATATTAGTAATATAGGGGAACCCCCCCCCCCCGCCATTTCTTACTGAAAGTCATTTGTTTTATTATAAAAATTCCTACTTCTGCTTCTTATTCAAAGTTCACTGTCACTCTTCATATTTACCAAGTCTTAATTTATTTTCTGATTTCCTTTCATGCCATACGAGTATAATTGCCTCTTTTCTAATCTCTTACATCTTGTGGACATTATTTTCATGTCTCTTATCTTTTGTTTAGTAACCAAACACTCTCCGGTTGCATTGCATTGCCTTGCCTTCTTATGGCAATGCAAAGCATTGCATTTAGCTTATTTACCATTTCAACTGAAATAAATTGCATTGGATTTCTAATGTATGTCTTTTGAAATGTACGTAAATATGTATAAATGTTTGTGCTCAAATATATGCGCATGCATATGTTTATACATAGAAATAAATGCATTTGTGTTGACCCATTACCTCGTGTCCTCAATGAACCAGATGGTCATAATTTTCGCAAAAATATTTGTGATTCACTTCTCCTACTAACAGTTATTCTCTTACTGACGTGACTCACGTCTGTCTATTATTCAGTTGAAGCTGTTTCAACTAAAAGCTGAACACATAGAGAAATTGACGAACAAAAGTTAATAACTGAAAAAAAAAAATCAAAATTCTCTTTGAGATTGCGATAAATTGTATGCAGAGAAAAATTAATAGGCGTGTTCTTCTACCGATTTTGTTAAAATTTCTAATATTTTGAATATCTCGCTAAAATAAATATGAGTTACAAATTTTGTTAATCTACGATATAGGTTTCTCTTTATCTACAATAGTTATATAAGATCAACGATCTGTTCGACGTGCTCCTTATTAAAGGGATGTGAGTGCGAATGTACGCGAGCTTTGCTAAGCCCTGAGTGTGCTTTTTGGCCAAGCTCAGTAGTTCCCTTAAATCCAATAAATAGTAAAACTAAATAGAAACTTTTACCTGCAACGATAAGACTTGTGCGATTAGAAAACCTTAATTGAGTGATATAACTTTGAATCTTTTGAAGATCCAAAATCTGAATTCATAGAGAGCTGTTCTTATGAAAGTTAGAGGGCAAGAGTTCAGTCTCTCAACGTTAGGAATAAACTCCTATTTACTCCTATTAAAATCTTTTTTAAATACTTAACGGCAAGATATTAGAATTCGGTTTGCGTACGCAACAACCCAATAAAAAATTGAGCTTCAAACGAAGCAGGTTTGTAAGGGAGAAATGTAAGAGTTTCGCTTACCATCTCGCTGACGGAAGGCATGAATTTTATGTGGTGAGTTCCCACTTTAAAGCAACACATTTTTGACACAAAAAGCGCTTTATTCAACGCATATAAAAACTGGTTAGTGCAGCTATCAGATTTACACGCTGAATGTTTTGTTACATTTATTTTTTAGTATTCTCCCTTACAAACCTGCTTTGTAGTATGGCAATGCCGTATCTCTTGAAATCTTACTTTTTCTCATAAATCTTGATAAGAGTTCGTTCAGTTTACTGCAAATCTGTATGTCTTATTGCGTAGCGCATAATAATGCGCTTCTTCGATTAAATGTATGTCACAAAATGAAAAATTTTTTATTGGTAACGTATTAGAGATGGCAAGATGTTGCGACATAATCTCTGCCTTGATATTAGATCTACTTTGTTATTCGGAATAATGCGATTTTGCAAATGCACTTAAAAAAAATATGTTAATTTACTTTTTTAATTATTTTCACTAAAATTGCTTATCAATTAGGGACCTGCACAATAAAAAATTATCTAAAAAAATGCCATTCTCAAAAATTTCATGCTCAAACATACTAGCGGAGTTCCGTATTAATTAGGCTTGCTTAAGAGCAAATGCAAAATATCGTTGCAATTTAATGAAATCTAATAGAAACCCTGCGTATTTTGTTGTTCGATTTAACAAAAGAGCTACGATATTTTGTATTTTCCCTTTTACAAGTCAAATACTGAACTCCGCTAATGTCTTGGCATGTCATTGCAACTATGCAAAGCCATCTCTTTTAAGATTTTTTTGGTCGTTTCCGAGAAATCTTGCTAGTTTGCTTGCCTTTTGCTACATTATATAAACATTTCTCGAATTTTCGATGTAAAATACAGCTGGAAAATGTGGCGAAGCATATTCCAGTATTGTAATTAACTAAAGAACCCTGAATTTTGCTAAACGATATATTTCTTCTGAAGATTACTTTACTGAGTTTTCCACAGTTTACCAGCTTTGGACCAAAAATTGTGAAAAAGGTATATTAGTGCCCATTTAGACAGGGAAACATTTTGTTTGGTAGCAATTTACGGGTGGGGAAGAGAGAATGGTTTTTGTGTTCAGTACTCGGCGACACGCTTTGTTCTCATTTTCTTTGTTGACATTTACTTTGCTTTTTGAGAAAAAAAAAACAACAATATAAACAGAATGTTTCCGGCAACATGTTCGTCTGTGTGACCGAGAATGAAAAAACAAAAGAGAATTCTAGATGTTTTCCTTCCAAATGTTCGCTCGTCTTAACTCGGACTAAATATAAATTTTTTCGACATTGTAGCAATTTCGAGGAACTAGATGCAGTTTTTTCGGATTAGTTTGTTTATACTTTTTTTCTTCTATTCTTTAAATACAATTGTGCCAAAATTCCAATGTGGCCATTAGGGTGAGCCGATTTATAAGGACAACAATTTGTCGATATTGTAACATCGAGATTCCGATAGCTTTTGGCATGAGGAAAAAATAGTTCCACTACGACGTATCAAAGAATATTATTTTCGAGGCGCCCAAATTTAAATTTTTTGACTTTTCCTCAACTTTTATTTTTAAGGATTTTTTTTAGTAGGTAATAAAAAAAATCGGCCGACTTAATTTTTTTTGTTAAATATTGCCTTTCCAAGGTGAAATTATACGCAAAAAACGTAGGCCATACATGAGGTCATGAGATCCGAAAAGCAACTAAAACAACAAATCTCAAATGTGGTTTTGTTTCTTTCGATAAGTACTTCGAGAAAATTCACACGAGACGGAGTTTGCATTCGCTGACTTCAAAATATTGCCTTGTGATATTCTACTACAGTAGAGTTCGTTTAAAATTTTTTTTTTATTGAATTATTGACACATGCCACTTTGTTGTATAGATTATCCGTTCATATATAATTCCATTTTACCTGAAATAAAACTCCCAAGCCTGGTTTAATATCATAGTATCATTTAATGTGAATGGCAATTTTTTTTAAGAAGAAATAAATAAAATCCAAGAGTGAAGTAAAAAATGATAACTTAAACTAATTAATTTGCTTTATTTTGTTTCACTTTTCATATTTTTTCATTATTTGGTAAAAATCATGGTAGAATAAGTACAAGGTATAGTCTTTAGAAATTTTGTTCACAATTTTAAAACCCATATAACGTCAAACGGAAGAAAATAAGGAAAAAAATTTAAACAAGCGTCCAAAATCAAATAAATAAATTTGACACTACATGGGTAAATAATGCCAACTCTCCCTAATTAACATACCTGGTACTTATTATACTGTGGTAAAAATTAATTTATTGATATGTATCCTAAAATAGCTTACTCAAAGAGAATTGACATACAGTCTGTCAAGAATGACTTTTCACAATTAATAAATTTTGAGAAATTTTATAATTTTTTAATAAAAAATAGTCTTGTTTAGTTTTTAAAAAAATTTTTTTTAGCTCATCCGTTTTTGTTCTTTATTTATAATGCTAGAAACAAAAATAAAGACCAAGTTCACTGAAAAAGACACAAAAATATTGTGTCAAATAACTCTTTGCACAACGCTACGTTTTTTAATGTTTTTGGAAACTCTTGTCTGTTAACGGTAACATACCGATATTTATGACGTGTGTTAGTTTTCTTTGTAACTTTACAACTCATTTGGCACAGAATTTTTGTAGTGCATACGTAATTTTCGAAGTAATTTAAGTGTTAAAATTGCCAGGGAAACGATTATCGTAAGCAGTGATTCAACTGATTTATTACAACCACCAATCGGGGGCAAGTACTCAGGAGCTATAAGAAAGGTTTTTGGTATCAAGAATAACCATTTATAATGTGCTGAAAAAGAGGGTACGCTATAATTAAAGCCTGGAGAAGGTCCACACACTAAAATAAATAAGCGCGCAGAGCGCTTAATTCTAAGAAAAGTGACCCATAACCCAAAGATTTCTACAAGAAGACTTGCGAAGGAGCTTGAAGAAGAGTGTAATGTTGTTGTTTCTCATGAAACCGTTCAACAGGTCTTATTAAAAAAACGCATACTGTTCAAGAGCAGCCGGTAAAATTTACACTGTTTTCTGCAGTAAATATAAAGAACGTTTTTCCTTCGTCATAAGAAACATTTTGCAACCTGTGGACTATTAGGTCGCTGTGATACTCTGCGACGAGACCAAAATAAAGTTGTACTACACAACGATGGACCAACTAGAGTGTTGAAAAAACCCCTAACATTGTTGGAAAATCTCAACATTATTCCAACAATAGAATTTGGAAAAATGTCGACGATGATTTGGGGCTGCGTTTAGAGCAAAGGGGTAGGAGATTTAGCTTTTATAGAGACAACCATGGATGCGCAACAACATTTAAGCATTTCGCAAAATAATTTGATAAGCAGTGCACAAAAAATTTGGGTTCATACCAGATAATAAGCAGCAATTCAAATTTTATCAAGATAAGGACCCCAAACACAAGTCCCATGTAGTAAGAATGTGGCTACTACATAATTACGGTACAGTTATAAAAACACCTGACCAAAGTCCGGACTTAAATCCGATTGAAAATTCGCGGGGTTATTTGAAAAAAATACAATATACAATACAATACACATCCGAATGCTGCTTGCAAAGACTTATCTGTTACCAACCCTCTTATATGGCTGTGAGTTATTTGCAAGTTGTGATGCTGAAAGTAGGCGAAAACTGAATGTGACATATAATAATGTTGCTAGATATGTATTTGGCGTGAAAAGGAACAATAGCATCTCACAATTTGCTAAGCAAATATATAATGTTACCCTAGATAATTTATTAAAATGCCGAACTCTTATCTTCTTGCACAAAATTATCTATGACAGACAACCAAATTATCTATTCAGAAGATTAATATTTTCTAGATCCAACAGAGGTCAAAAGATCAACAATATAAAATTTACAAGAGCCATCTCATCGCAGCAATTTTTCATAAATTCTATTCGCTTATGGAGCCAACTACCCTCTTATATTCAAACTATACGCAATGCAAGTCATTTTAAAACTGCCATATTTGAACAATTTTGTGACTAATAAATAGTATTGTAATGTTAAATTATGTATGCATGTAATATTTATGATTATTATTTATATTGTATTCTTGCTTATGCCAATTTTTCTACCCAATACTGTAATATAAGATTTTTTCTTGTTGTATTGTAATAACTGATAAGTAAATAAATAAATAAATAAATAAAAAAGTCTTCCTGAAAGTCTTCCTGAAAAAAAATTAAGTATTAACTTTTTAGTTAAATATTTTGCTTTTTTTTAATCAAAGTGGATTTTTTTTTGTTTTATATCATTTTAAATTGTGTAAATAATAACAATAAATAAAAAAACAAATTTGTTTTTAAATAAAAAGTACTTTTCTTTTTATAAAATAAAGTGAAAAAGTTAATTTTTTTTAATGTGAAAACTCATTCTTGACAGACTGTATTCAATTTTTGACATTTAGCAATACGATAAAGCAACGATACAACAAATTTTTCTGTTCAAAAGTGCATAAGCAGAAATCGTTTTTTTAATCGGTTAGCCAAAATTAGAGCTTGTGAATTGGGCAATTATTGTTACGAAGAAAGAAATAATTTTACTGCCCAATAAAAGTGTATACAAGCGATCCTTTGTAATCTCCATGTTATTGCGGTGACCATATATATGTGACCATATATGTAAATCTGTTATAATGTAATTTATATCAAAATTGCGGCAATCATATGAATAATTATAGTGACTATAACAAGGTTAACAAAATATCTTTAAAACACAATATTGCAATCGGGATCACATCGTTGCATTCCACTTTTTCAAGTGTATTTAAGTTTTCGTGTATGTTTATATGTACATACATATCCTTTCTATGCAAAATAGTTTTTGAATGTAAAATTGTGTTTTTGTGTGTGTATGTGTGCTCTTGTCCTGCATAGTTGTGTATTTGTTATATTTATAAATATGATTTTATGCATAAGTGTTTGTTTGCTCGGTTGTTTGCTTTGTTTGTCTGTCGACTTATTTGTGAGCTTCTTATTTAAGATTTATATGATGTGGTTACTAGACCCAACATAAACAAAACCAACAACAATAACAGCAGAAACAACTTTAACAACTACAACAAATATAAAGGAAAATATTTTTTTAAAAACAATCCCAGCTGGTCTTAAAACTTTTTCTTTTAATTTAAAACTTATTAAAACGTTAGTATTTTTTTCTTTAAATCAGAAAATTTTAACAAATTAAATGAATTTTCTTTTTTACTACTGCTTGTGTATGTAGAATTCGTTGCTCATGAATTATTGCCATTTAAAACATGATTTTTTTTTTGCTGTTGTTGTTGCAGGTGTATAATGTTATAATATATTTTATTTTATCTGTCTCCTTATATAAATTGTTAAACAAATTAAAAATGTTGTCGACAAGGGCGTTAACTGAAATAGCACCACCCCTCCCTCTCTCTCTCTCTTTCCGCACGCAAAATAATTGTTGTCTACAGGGCAAGTTCTTGAAGCTGTTTGCTTGAAAAAATAGTTGTTGGTGGGGAATGTAAGAAAAGATAGACTCACTGTTTATTGTTGTTGTTTTTGTTAAAGCTATGATATGGTTACAAGTAAGACTTTTGCTTATAAGTAATTCTTATTCGCTTAACAGTTTTAACTTGCTTAATATCTTCAGTTTTTCTAAAATCTGTGGATGAAGTTTCCTGATGATCTGGACTAGGCAACCAGTGAAATGCGCTAATGGCATTTGCTTTATTAGCTTATAGGTGGATATGTTAAATAAAGCAAGAGATTTCTTAACAAATTTGAAATTATTTACCATTGCCAACATTTGCTTTGCTAAAATTAATGCGATAATTGATCACATTCATAAAAAAAATTATGTTCTGTATTTAACCCTGAAAGGTTACCCTTTATTTTGGTACATTAAGGTTACTCTTCGTCGAATGGATGAAATGAAAAATTCTAGCGGAACCATTTTTAAAGTAAAAAATCAAAAAAAAACTTATTTAGTAAGGCATATTATAAAAAAATAAACTAAAACAAAACATAAAAATAAAAGTTCTTAGGCCCGTTTTCACGACTTAACGATAGCTAAATGTAGAAAGTTATCGAACAGATAATGAGCTTTTAATTATCACAAGTTCCCTTTAATCTAAAAGTGAAGGATAAGCTAGAGAGGAACGTTCTACCTTTAACTTTTGTCGTAAGGTTTAGATTTGAGATTGCCATATTATATTCACATATTTTTTATATATGGCAACTCCAATTATTCGTATATTTTGTAAATGTAAAAAAAGTGCGTAGTTGCCAGTTCGTATTTTTATTTTGGCAAAAATAGTCGGAATTTTCTATAGTATTGCCACATTTTCAAAAATGTTAAGTTTATTTTATACAGAAGTTGTGAAAACGAAAAATAGTTGAAGGTAACTTTATTCCTCACTAGTGCTAAAGGTACCGTTTACTATTTCGAACTTTATAGGTAAGTCGTGAAAACGGGCCTTTATCTCAAAATTTGATAAGAACTTTAGCACTGTTTTGTGTTTTCAAATTATTTATTTTTTTTTTAAGCTTTCGTCATAAGCTAACGCTCTTGAAAAAAGAGTGTAATTTGGACACACATAAAAAATGTACATCATAAAATGTAAATAAGCTTCGTAGATTCGACGAACAGTAAACATTTAGGGTTAAAGTAAATAATTTACTAAAAAAAAATTAACAACTGTTATATATCAAAATATTTTTTATGTATAGAAAAACTTGCCCTGGATATTTTTATGTCTAGATATTTTGTAAATTGATTCATATTTTTTTTTGTTGCAGGTTCAACATTCCCTTGAATGTTTTTTGCATGTAATAACCATAAATCACTTTAATTTCTCTACCATTTTCGAAAAAAGAGTCATGCATGCGTTTGTGTTTTGTATGTTTTTTATTGCAAATTTACATTAATGACTATTAGATTCTTATCAGCTAGGAAGATATGAGGGGTGCATGCCAGTTATGACTTCTCCTTTTAGGGCAAACTACGCCTTCTTTGTCACACTTTTAGTGAGGGGACACATTAAGTTGTGATGCTGTTTATTTAGGGAAAATATTAACAACATACCTGTTTAGTCACTATAAAGAATGTTACTCTGAAAATAAAAAAAAAATTTAGAAAATATTGAGTTAATTAGGTTAAATTTGTGGTTTTTCAAAAAACTTAAAAAGCTAGAAAATCGTGTCAAAAAATTTTTAGTTAAGTTGGGAAGGTTCATCAATTAAAGTTTGTTTCACTTAGACACCTTTTGTATACCATGTTATGGGAAGAGAACTTATAATTTTTCCTACGCTTAACCGTCTTATGAACATTATGAATTTGACCATACTCTAAGGTTCGAATGTTTTGGTCATTGCTAAGCTAAACAAAAAGTGGTTGATCTAATGTTGAGCATTGTCAAATAATATACACAACCGACAGAAGTCTGAAATAGTTCGATACCCTTTGTTTAATCCGAGCTTTACAGCATGTTTCTTAAAAGAAATGGTTGACAAAATACACACACACACACACACACACACACCAGTATTTACTATTATATAGTTAAAGTTGACCATATTATTGTTGCGTTTATTATTTTGTTTTGCCTCTACAGAAAAGAAAAGTGCAAAATTATAATTGATCCAGCAATACAAATATTTATTAATCCATATTATTGTTATTTTGAACATAATATGGTTAGTTTTGAACAAACTATACATAATTTCGACCAAATTGTATCTAATTATTGTGATAAAATTTAAGCGTTGTATGGTTACTTAATATCATTTGTATTACTTAAATCCAATCATAGTAGTATTTTACGCGTACCAAGCAGCAGATTTGCTTTAAAGAATACACCAGAAAGCAGCAGCAGTTTCGCACTGTTTTTATACCCTTCACCACAGGTGGAAAAGGGTATATGTATATAAGTTTGTCATTCCGTTTGTAATTTCTACAATATTGATCTTAGGCCCTATAAAGTATATATATTTTGGGTCCTTATGAGGAGAGAAATTGATTTAACGATATGCGTCCGTCTGTCCGACCGTCCGTCTGTCCGTCTTACGTTTGATATGTGTTTTCCGGAGACTCCAGAAATAAAGCGGCTAGGTTGTTTTACATTTATATCACATATAGTCCACCATTTCTTGCTATTGAAATTTAGCCAGATCGGTCCAACAATGGCTGGGATATGGCCAAAAAACCACGACTGCCTCTAATTTTTCCAAAAAAATCCCTTGTGGTTGTTGTATTTTTATTACTTTTTTCTGTATATCTGGAGAACGGCAAGAGCCAAAGTTTTCAAATTAGGTACAAACATTAAGGTTATAAATACACACCATCCCACAAAATGTGGGCGGGATTGCAGTGGGCGTGGTACCTCCCATACGAAAAATATTAAAAATTATATAAAAACCGGAATTTTTTGACTGTAATATGACCTATGGTTACGCCTTGTATATCAAAGGATCGGAGGTTTTTAATAGAAAATATTTTCTGAAAAACTCGGGAAAATCGGTTCAAATACGAAAAAGTTATGACCAAAATATTAATTTTTTTTTTGTAAAATACCCATTTTCGGGAACCATAGATCTTCCCGAGTCCAACTTTTATAACCAACATAACTGGCATTCTTCTTCTTTCTTAACACGTCGGTATATAAATCTGTCAAATCGGTAAAGAAATAGCAGAGTTATGACCAAAATACTGAAATCCCAAAAATTACTCTTTTTATAATTAAGTTTGTTTTTTATACCCTTCACCGAAGGTCCTACACCCTATAAAGTATATATATTCTGCGTCCTTATGAATAGTGAAGTTCAAATCCGGTTGTCGTTATATTGTAAGTAAGTATTGTAAATATGTATGTATATGTAAAAATTATTTAGTTGCTCTTTATTCTGCTCGCACAATGGTGAAGGGTATATAAGATTCGGCACAGCCGAATATAGCACTCTTACTTGTTGCAATTAAAGTTATCAAAAGATAGAGAAACACTCTTCAAGTTTAAATTAAGTTTTTTATTCTTACTTTAAGTGCAAATTCTTAAACGAAGTAAAAAAAAAAGATTAAGCTTTTCGTTTGTAGTGCCACTCTAAGAATAAAATTACAAAGTGAGCGTTTTAATCTCTTTTTACTTATCAAAGTTTGTTGTAGAACTACAACAACACCACAAAAGTAGTTAAACAACGATTTGCTTGTGGTGTGTAGAAACAACAAAAACACATTATTTTCATGTTTAAAAAGTAAAATAGATAGCAAAAGTTCTCATTTAGTTTATATATTTAGTCAAATATGTTTATAAAGTTTTTAAAGTAAAAACCATATCGGAAATGATGCTGATGTTTTATAATTGATAATTCTGAAAGGTGTAAAACGCGTTATTTAATCAATCATAAAAAAAATCTCCTTCTAATTTTACTTTCGGTTTATTTCAAGTACAAATTGGGGATTTAGTCAACTTTATATAGTACTTGCATCAATCGCATTTTGAGATTGATTCAATCTTAGTTTTACTTAAATCTCACTTTCTGATTATTACAAGTACGGGATTGAATGTGGAAAAGTTAAGTATTTCGCGATTGATAATCCGTACTTGAATCAATCTTTCTATACTTGATTAAAGAAAATCCGTACTCACCGTACTATTAATACCGCTTCGTATTGATTTGAGTACGGATGGATTGATTTTAAGTGTAGGAGAGAGGGGAAAATAGAATGCCGTTTCTTTTCCTATTTTCCCCAAAAACTCAAAACTTGACGGCTAAAACTTGAAGAGTGTGAACCTGTGCAAAAGAGAAAAGTTAACAGTGTTTGGGGGTATGCTGCTAGATAAAATGTTTCGAAAATCGGAAAATTGTGCATAAAAAATAGTTATTGTAAAGTAGACTAACTTCTGTTAGTTTTAGAAAATTTTAAGCTATTTTCCTTTTGAAAAAAAATATACATTATCTCAAAAATTCTCTAAAAATAAAACCACTTGTGTCACTACAATCGCGGAAAGCGTTTTTTAAATACGAAAAATTCAGTTTTTCAAAAATACAAAATAGGAAAATATTTGATGAACATTTTGGCAGTACATATAAATTAATTCTCGAAGCTTGTCAACAGATGACTTTGGTTGTCTTAGTATTGTTCAGGATGTCTTGTATCCAAATATGCTACAATTGTTCAAAAATATATTATTAACGACGTGACTTGAATAAGATCATTAATCATTCATAAAAAAGTACAAAAATTGGGTGCCGCATTAACTGAGAGATATCGAACACCGATTGTGCTCATCAGAAACTCTGTTTCAGCGCTTAAATAAATAATTGAAAAATTAATCTATAATCAGAATTTCAAGCGTAAACGAATATATTTATAATTGTATTACGAGCTGTTGGCACGGGACAATTTAAATGTCAATTATATAACTAAAGGATATTACAAGGCCATTACTATTTTTCAAAGACTTTATACCCAAATTTGTGTACAACAACAGTTTTTTTGCCAATGACAAATGAAAAAGTGGAAGGAACTGTAGGTTTTCTACTTTGACTGCAGATTTTTAACAGCCTGTTTGCGAACAGCCTTCAAAGGATTGAAGCAATCTATTTTTCGGCAACCATAAATTAAGTTTGGTAAAATAATGACCATTAAATTATTAAAAGTACGCCTACCAAAAAATATTTGCAAACTATTTTCATATAAGTTGTGTATGTACTCTACAATTTGGGTTTTTTCAGAACAAAATCATTAATAAGTCTTATGCGGTTTTTGGGCTTAGTTATTTCCAATAGAAACTAGTTTTATATTCTAACCTTAAATACTAGTTCTTTAAACTTTTCCTGATTTCTGTAAATCATGTAAAATAATTCCAATTCCAAAAACAGTATTCAATACGATTTTAAATACCTTTAAATTGGTACCTTAAAACATTCCAAGTATTAAAAAAATCCTCTCTACTAAAATGCGAAGTAGCAATTAAAGGGAAGAGAAAAACAAAATCCAACCCATTCATACAAAATAATCAGTTACCAAAGAACTTCTCTACAATCAAAATCATCCGCATCAGCATCAAGACTAGCAGCAACGAACTCGTACAACAGCAGGTATTCATGGTAACAGCAGCAGCATCAGTTAATTCTCTGCAATCATTATTCCCATTTTCATGCTCGTCCTTGTAAGTATCTACCCGTGCTCATTAATGCTAACAATAGGTTCTTTTATTCTGCTTCTTTTTTTTTTTTTGATGCTCAAAGAAACAATTTAATAATTTATGATGATTTTTTTGTGAGTGTTGGTTAGTTCCTTGCAAAATCCTAAACTTTGGCGGTGATGAAGTAAACACTTTAATGCAAAAGACTTTAAGTTAAGGAACTGAAAGAAAAAACTCCAATAATTTTATGCAGCTTTAAAAGGCAAGAAATGCCAAAATGATAATTTGGTATCAGAGCTTCAACTAGAAGTAGCTGAACAAGCAAAAAATACCAAACAAGAAAAGTTCTTTACAATTTTGCTTGTAAAGCGCACACAAAAAAAGAGAGAAATGTCAGAAAAATCCCATTATTGCAAAAAAAAAAAAAAAAAACCTGCTCCATCAGCCAACAATAAACAAAATGCTGTGTTCGAAAAAAATGTCTTGTAAAAAATACTTGGTGGACTCAAGGTCGTTTAAAGCATTTATTAAGTTGCCGCCATCGTTGTAGCTGCTGCATTCTGTTGCATTAACAGCCGGTAGTTATAAAAAACTTATGCATTTCAGGTTAAAGCTCTACTTCTTGTAAAGCTAAAAAAGGTCTGGATATTCAGGTTGCTTAAGAAAATAACTAAACAACAATGGCAACAATATCATCATCTTCGTCATTGAAGTCAAAAAGAATTTTATTGAACTAAATCCAGCCATTTGGTCAACATGGTCATTAACGTCAATTTAAAGTTGGCGTGAGTGCAAAAAAATAAAGTAAAAGTGAAAAATGTTTGCGTTCGGGGGGATTTGCTTTTTAGTTTTTTCTTCGTTCCCTAGAAATTATACCATTAAAGTCAGTTTATAGCTTGTAGCTGTTTCTTTTGCCTCATCATCTTATAATTGCTTGGAAATTGTAAATTGAATGCTCTGCGCGAAACCACTCTTCCACGTTTTGTTCTAGTAGTTGAGTTTACAATAAATAGTTCAGGCACTATAAGGAAAGGAAAAAGTAAGCATTACGTTTGACCGTGTCGAACCTTAAATACCCTTTAGCAAAATTGTTAATGTGAAAAATATAAATGCATTCCTAGTAAATTAAGCAATTGTTACGCCCACTGTTTGTGAACGATAACGAAATGAGTTTGGTAATTTGCGAAATAAACAAAAAATATTAAAAAATTATAACTAGTTGAATAGAAAATATTGTAAATGCTCATACATGTCTCAACTATATGTAGTATACTTTGTTTTAGCATATAATGGTTACTACGATGATTGTTGTGACTACTATAACCATAATATGACTAAGCTGTTTCCTTAAGTAACTACCATGACCCATTTTTTATCCGAATTTCGATGATTTCTGTATTTTAAACCCTTTTCTTAACGACTTTAATTTTAAGAAAAACCAAATTGCGACATAATTACAAGCTGATCCACGATGTCTGTCGACAAATTAAGCGAGCGACAGCAAGTTACACATTATCGTTCTTTTAAGCGGCCTTCAAACAATTGAATTGTCGGTCGACAGGTTTTACGTTTCTAACGTTATCTATTTATTAATAATCAAACGACTGTTTTGCCACATCAACAATTGCACCAATAAAACATATAAATTAAGCCATAAAAATACAACTCTATGCTGCAACCTGAACAAAACACAAAATACAAACAAAAAAAAAAAAAAAAACCAAAGCAGTAATCCAAAATTATAGAATAGAATTTTCGAAAAAATATTTAGTGTTGGTGTGGAAAGAAAAATTCGTTTGATATCGTGGTCGCATAAAATTTCCTAAAGGGCCACAAATTTGTATGAAAACTGTTACGTTATCGTTCGCTTGCATTGTCAGTCGACTTGTCGTGCTAAGAATTGTTAGTGCCGGTTTACACACGCCAAGTTTGAATCGCTATGCCTTGAGCTTTTAGGAGAGAAGAGAAAAGAGGATGCTATTTCTTTTCCCCTCTCTCCTAAAAACTCAAAATTGACGAGTCAAACTTGACGTGCGTGAACCGGCACTTAGTGAGCCGCAAATCAGCTGTTTGTCGTTGAAAATGCAAGCGATTGACATCGTGGGCCAGTTTATAGTAACCGCAATCCTGATGTTTACAATCATTTAAAGGCTGTTTGCAAATGTTGTTGTCTAGTTGTCCTAAGTTTACATACATTCCGACACCCTAATGAAATCCGTAATACAGTTAGTGTAAACATATTCTTAATAGAAAAGTGGTTTTAATATTTATACTATATAATTGATTAATTTGTTGCTCTAAATTCAGTGCAGTTAGTTGTTTGTGATCATGACGATGAAAAACGTCACATCAGTAAAACCCTTTGTACACTTGCATTCACACTTAAAACATTTAACATCGACATGAGTTACAGACACACTCTTTTCTCACTTTTCGGAAAACGATGGAATATTTTGTTTCACATCTTTTCATGTATGCTACAATTCGCGCAGGTTTTTGTTCTTTCAAAAATATAAGCAAAAATGTAGTTTTTTTTTTAAATATGTTCCTTTCTAAATATGTTGCAATAATAAAGGGCAAATTTGTTCCATTTCTTTCCCCCAGTTATAACTGCGTGTGAGATAATACCATTTTTTGCAGCTGCGTTAAGTACCTTTTGATGCAAGCGAATATTTTTCTTATTAACTTTTTTCTTGATTTTGCCTACAATTTGTGTTATATTTTGATTTTTGGTTATACTCTGATGGATTTTCAAACATTTTTTTTCGTTTATTTTACTTTCATTTAATAATTTTTTTTAGCGCAAAGTCTTCAACAACAAATGGCTTAAGTCTGGGATCACACTATGAAAGTTTTCTTTCAGAAAGCATGAGTTTATTCGTGAAGAGAACATGCTATTATTCTCTCCCCTCTCACCAATAGACTCAGACTTGCTGAAAAAAATTTTCATTGTGTGAACCCAGACTTCATAAGATATTCCCTAAAATCCCCAAAACATACCATACACTTGTTTTATTATTTTACTTTTTTAATAAATAAAAGTACGTTTAAAATAGAGAAAATGAATAAAAAACTATTTTCTAGCAGTCAAAACAAAAAGAAATAACAATATCTACATTGAAATCAGAATGCGAAAAAATTTACCGTATAACACATACACGTGTTTGTGTGATGTTGTTTTCGCTCATTTACTATTGCCCACAAACTGAAAATCTTGAATTCATTGTTTCAAGCATAAAAAGTAACAAAGGCAACCCGAAAAACAAATGCAACAGAAAGAAAAAAATAAAATTTTATTCAGTTGCTCTATAAATTTCAACGAAGCAGGAGTGTTGCGCATGTTGTTATTTTGGCAAATTTTGCAATTTCGTAGTGGCACACTGACAATATATTTATTGTGTTGTGATCAAGCTGTGCTCATGTATGTTTATTTTTCAGCTTGTTTTAAAAACATTTCAGCAATCATGTGGGATGATGAATTATATAATAATCAAGTTTTTTACTGAATTCCTTTTTTTTTTTGCATATTTACATACGTATAGTACACATTTTAAAGTTTTTGTTCACGGGCTTTTCGATTTCAGGTGACCATATGTATACATATATTTTAACGTTAGTTAAAACTTGATGATTTATATAATAATATTTTTTACTGAACTCCTTTTTTTTTATTGCCTATTTACATACAGTTTGAAAATCTTTTCTCTTAGTGTAAATCAACTAATTTACTCTCTTTTATTCAATGTTCTCTATCTGCCCTTCGCTGGCTTAAACAGAATTGGGTCTTCAACTTCAGGCAAAAATCCTAAAGCCCTTAATTAAATTGTCGGCAGTAACTTCAATTTCTTTCTCATTTCTTACTTTTTCTTTTGTACTTATTTTGTCTGAACTCACACGTTTCATCTTTTGATGCTCAACTCTTGTGTTTTTAGGAGAGAGAAGAAAAATGAAAGGGGCTTGTACTCGGTTAGTATGCTTTGCGTTTTTATTAGTAGGTGTAAGCACAACGATGGCTGCATAAAAATTTTTTCTTTTCTTTTTCTTTTTGATTAGCTGTGAATAAAAATTTTGATATTTTGAACCAAAAAAAAGTTGAAATCGATTGCTGCGTGTGCTCATATTGACATCTTCAAAAGGGAATTGAAAAGAAGTTGAGTATCAAGTGATGAAACGTGTGAGTTCTGATTTCTTTGTTAGCAAAATATATGAAAGTTAATGAAAGTATGGTAGCATTGCTGAGATAATAAAGACCCAATCATAATGTGCTTAAGTTGGCTTAAGCGAATGTGCGAATACATGTAAATTGTATGAGGCAAACCATATTGAACTTAAGGAAACTTTTTGCTTAGTTTAATGAAACTGTCATTTGCTTAAGCAAGGTGCGAATCTAATCGCACATTTCGTACGGAATCAAATGTTTTTTTATTTTGTTTTGTTTTTTTTTTTTTTTTAATTCATTTGAGAGACTTTTTGTTAGTTTTTGACAGTAGGTTAAGCAAGGCTATGCATATTAAAGGTTGGGCCTTAAGTCTGTATATGTAAGAGCACAAGAAAAAACTTTCTCAAAACAGAATAAATTTAATTTCACGACGGGTTTCTGCGACAATTTTTTTTTTGTCAAATTATATAGAAAATATGGAGTCGAAGCAGTTCTGTTTGAACATTTAAGAGGGTGTAATTGCTGCTGAAGTTTTTCAAATAATATTGATAAGTTTTTCTATTAAAAATTTGTTTGCCACTACTTTTTGGCTCAAAATTTTGTCATTTATGGTCGTAAGGAGTTGGCAACACTGTTTATTATAGTCTCGAATTATTAAATCGAAGTTACCCAACGTCTATACGCGCAATTTGTATTTGTTAACATAAGCAATAACATTGGCAGGTTTATTATAGTCTCGAATTATTAAATCGAAGTTACCCAACGTCTATATGCGCAATTTGTATTTGTTAACATAAGCCATAACATCGGCAGAATGACGTCACAGAAATGTTCTATGTTTAATATTTTTTTCAGAGTGGAGTAGACGTATGTCTAAACACAAAACATGGATTTGTATGTAAATAAATACTTACAGTTTCTATGGCAACCAATTTATTTTAAATTATTTTTTTAATATTTATTTGTAAATTTTTTATTTTAATTTAATACGTTTAAAGTCCAAAATGTTTCCTTTTTTTGAACTGATAATTGATTTTGACAGTTTGTGTTAAAAGATAATTGCTCAGCAATGTATTATAACATTTGTTGCTGAACATGTGTTTAAATACATATTTATGCAGTCCACACGTTAATATCTAGTGTTGGCAATAGAATTTGATAGTTGCTACGGCAATAATTGCCAAACAAATTGCTCGTCTAGACTTAGGGTAATGTAACTAATAACATCCTGTTGGAACAGCAGCGTTGCAAATCAGCTGCTTCATTTTGTTGTATGTAAAACAATTAAAACGATTATAGTTAGCAGTAAGATGTAACTTAACCGTAACGTCTAAATCTGTAGAAAATTGATTTTTCTTACTTTTTTAGTGCACTGTTTTTTTTTACATACTTGTTACTGTCCGCTAACTGGGGCTCAAGATTGATAAAATTATTGGGAGTTTCACAAGGTGTGCTAATATCCTAATATTTTAAAATAGTTTAAAAAAATTGTTATTATGTTCACAAAAAATAAAAAAGTCCTTAAATAATAAGAATTTTGTTGTGTTTATAATTTTGCTATAACTGCACAGCAGTCATATTTTTCTTGTTATTATTTTAAGACCTACGACATTATGACTACCTTGTAAATCCACCATATGATTGGCAAATTTTATAGTTAATATATTGTTAAATAGCCTGGCAGAATCTAAGCCATGGTTTTTTTTGTATTAAGAAAAGGCGGAAGCTTACATCCACATACAAAGGTTTGTAGACGAAGAAGCTTACGCACAGGATGCGCTACTGCAATAAAATATTGCTTAAAAAATGGCCCATATCGGAACATGTTTTCTAAAACGGACTACAGAACAAGAGTTCAAACTAAAAATTATACAGATGGCCTTGTAACAATAGACTAATTTGAAAAAATAAAAAACGTTTTAAATATTTGTTTGTTATTTGATAAAAAAAAAACTGCGAAAGTTAGCTAACGTCAACAAGCTTGTAAACCTTTGTCAACAGATCCCTGCTTTATATCCTCCACATATGTGGCACATACAACTGGGTATCAAATGTGGAGTTATACCATAGAAGCAACCTATTGCTACTGAAATTCGTGAAAGAAAATATAGAGGGGCAGGATAAAAGGTCATTGAAGGATTTGCGCAGAAATAATGTAAAAAACCTTTTTAGTTGATTGTGATTTGATGCCTTTTTCTGTAAATTTTAGCACCTTAAACTTTAAGTCGGTATAAAGTCCTCTTCATAAAACTTGTCACCTTTTTTGTATGTGTTACAAATGTTATACAAACGTAAAATCACTCCTTAATTCTTAGTACTTTTATATTACAAATAGTTTATTTTATCAATACCTGGCTGCCTGCACGTCGCTTTAAATGGCCTAATAAAAGCTACAAATGAACCATAATTTTGTTCGTATCCCTAAGGAGTATGGTCTTTGTCTATCACAACTAACTACACTACTTCTCATACAAAGAAATATTTCTAAGTATGACGAACTTGTCTGTAAATCTCTTCATAGCTTTGGACAATTTTAATCGTAATATTATTCTTCTCTATACCTCTCTTTTGTGTAATTGTATGGCTTTTAAAGTTTGGGCATTTATGTGACAAATTCGTAGGCCCCTCAGGTAAATAAACTTGTTGAAAGGACTATTGTAAATAATTGAGTTTATTACTTATTGACTGAAAACCATCGTCAACAAGAGGGTACACAAAAGAGGCCGGCCAATGCTACTTTAAAGCGCAGACAGGATAAATTACCAAGATTTTTATTTTAATGTTTCTGTTTTTGTTGCTTCTTAGTTTTTTAAGATCTCTAGTGATTTGACGAAAATTCAATAATTGATTTATTTATGGTTGTTTAAATCTGTTTTCAAGTAAATATTTACATCCATTTATGTTAAAGAGTAACATGGGAAAAACAGGTTGTAGGCTTTCCGCGGAGATGTTTATTTAACTCAATTTAAAATGGATTTCTAGTATAAATAACACTACGTACATTAATCGTATATGTATGTGTGTATGTTAATGATGGAGGCAATCATGATAAATGTTTAATAGGTTATTTGGCTATTAATTAGGATTTAATTTGGAATGCGTAAAAGATTGTTATTTATACGTATTGCCGTCATTTTAAATGAAATGGAGAAGTTTCACATAAAAATAAAAATTAATAAATTTATTCAAGGCAAAGGATATAAAGACATAGAGGCTAAGCAAAGAATTTAATTAATCGAATGTTTAAAACTGTTTACGAGTTGTACGTCTTAACGGATGCCACATTTTTAAAAACCCAAAAAAGTTTACAACTTTTCCGAAATTTAACCGAGTTTAAGCCAAATATAATTCCAGCTAAAAAGTTAAGTCGAGCAAGTCAAACCATTTGATATCCTACACCATAATATATAAAGACAGATTTTCGAGAGTGTACCATATCTAGGATCCATGACCAATCATGGACCCGACATAACAAGAGTAGGTTATGAGGTTAATATACATATAAAAGTTCTTTGCTCCGAATATAATTTTAATACAGTATTTATCGCTTGAAGGCATTTAATAACAAGCACGTTTTTTGTTGGTCTTGAACGAGATAAGCATGCATAAAAATTCGCTTATGTGCATATATATTAGCGTGGCCGTTAGTTGTATGGAGAACTTTTTTTTTTTTTGATTTCTTATACTCTCCCCCTCCAAATCGGTTCAGTTTTATGTAAAAAAAAAAAAACAAAAAAATTTCGTAGCGATAAGTTGTGTTTTAGGGAGGGCGTCCGCCCCTCAAAGTTTGCCATCAAGCCATTTATTCAAATGTAATTTGTTTGCGTATGACTATCTTCTAAAAACAACATTTTACAAGAATATGATATATGGCAATATTTTAGCTCTTCTAGTCAACAACATAAGCCTCCAAGAAAGTTTTTTGCTAAGACTAATATCTTAGAAAATAATTAAGAAAATAACAACAAAATACCAAACATTTTATATACGTTTTATATATATAAAAAGGCGATTTAATGTCAAGTGACACAATTTTGAAATCGATGTCTTCCGATTTGGATGAAATTTACACCAAGGTTAGTCCTATTAGATAGTGGTTTACACACGGTCAAAATGTTTCAGAGGTAGAGGGGGTCAAAGTTTGCCATACAGGTGTTCTTTTTCATCCATGTAACTACTTACCTATTGGTGTTAGCAAAATTTGTCCCAAGTAGCTTAGATAGCTATTTAATCAATCATTATTAAAAATATTTTTTTGTTTTTTTAAAAAATTTTTTAATTTTTTTTTTTTAAATTTAAAACTTTTTTTTTTATTTTTTTTAGCCAAGTGTGAAATTTAAAAAAACAAATTTTAAAAATTTTAAAAAAAAAACAAAAACCATTTTTTTAAAAAGTTTGATCAAAAAGCGATCTAAGCTACTTGGGACAAATTTTGCTTACACCAATAGGTAAGTAGTTACATGGATGAAAAAGAACACCTGTATGGCCAAAATGTCAAACTTTGACCCCCTCTTACTCAGAAACTTTTTGACCGATCTTGTTGAAAATTTGTGTCTAAGCTACTATCTAACAGTACTAAAATTGGTGTAAATTTCATTTAAATCGAAAGTCATCTATTTCAAAATTGGGTCACTTGACATTAAATCCCCCTTTTATATATATAAAACGTATATAAAATGTTTGGTATTTTGTTTTTATTTTTTTAATTATTTTCTAAAATACTGATTTTAGCAAAAAACTTTCTTAGAGGCTTATGTTGTTGACTAGAAGAGCTAAAATATTGCCATATATCATATTCTTGTAAAATGTTGTTTTTAGAAGATAGTCATATGCAAACAAATTACATTTGAATAAATGACTTGAGGGCAAACTTTGAGGGACGGACGCCCCCCCTAAAACACAACTTATCGCTACGAAATTTTTTTGTATTTTTTTTTACATAAAACTGAACCGATTAAGGGGGGGAGAATATAAGAAATCAAAATAAAAAAAATAACGGCCACCCTATATATATACTTCGCTAAAAATGCTTTTTTATTTGCATCGAAAGTGCATGAATTCATTCAAAGTTGTTTTAAAATTTGCGTTTTTTGTAGTGTTGGATTTTAGTTTGAAACGATGCTTTTTTAGATTTTTTTTTAACAATTTATTAAAATTTTATTGTATTGTGTTGCATTTAACCAAATGCTTATACACGAAACAATTTCGGCTATTTAAAATAGCAAACTATAATTGCACAAGTTTGGATAAATAAAAGCGTAAAATGCTTATAACCGGTGTGCATATAAGCGATAAATACTGTTTGTACATTTATATGAGATTTGATTAAAGCGATGTTGGCGAGTCATAGTTGTTTGTAACAACTTGCTACTATAAAAGTTATCTTCGCCAAGTTTTCTATCAATACCAACCAATAAGGATGTTATGACATATAAAGCCAAATATCCATCGACCTAAAAACAATTTGGTAGCACGATTTATGTAAAAATATATGAAATTTAAACGTAACTGACTGACTGGCTGACCATTTCATAGTCTAAGCTCCTAAAGCTAAAAAGTTGAAATATTTGTCTGGAGGTTTTCCTCTCGACAAAATGAACGGGATTTTTGGAAGTTCGAATGATAAGAGGGTAAAAGCGGTAAAAACTTCTTAATTCGCTAAACCTTTATCTCCCAAACTAAAAGAGATATAAACAAATTTAATACTTTTCGTTGCTCATTAAAAAATAAACGGAGAGGTGTCTGGTACTTTTTTGAAATTCGGCCCTTTTGGGGAGTAAACGTGTTAAACCTGTATTTTGGAACTTTTTCGTCACCTCATCTATCTTTTAAACCAATAAATATAGAAATAAAAGTTATATCACATTCGTAACTTATCTAAAAAATATATAAAAATAAATTAAGTAATTTTTGGAAAATCAAACGATTAAAGCTTGGTTCACAATAGGAGCAACAATTTCGTCTTTTCTTTGCCTTAGCTATCCTTTGGATAGCAATGAAGTATATGTAAAATGTAACAAGGAGATACAAGATAATAGTCTGGAAGTGTATAAAGTCATTCATAAAAATTTAAGGAATATGATAATTACAAAAAGCTTTATAAGTCATCATCCATATTATGAACCATTTGCTGCAAAAACTTTCTCCAATTCTCTTTTGAAACTGAGTTCGTGTCAATAGAGTCATTTCCTATGCCTTCTCTCTTTTTTTCAATAAAAAACTTGCCTTCTCTTTTTTTTTCAAAAACAAACTTACAAAAACTGCTTGTACATGAAACAAATTACACTTCTCCATTCGTCTTTCCCCTTTCATTAATAAACTCAAATGTTTCGCAGCAAATGTTTCATAATATGGATTGGGACTAAAATAAAACATGTTAAATACAATAAAGTAACTTATGAAAATAAATAATTCCCAGATTCAATTTTTTTTATAACAAACCATTTTTTCCCACTTTTATATAGGGAGAAAAAAGGGATCAAAAAGGGGAAATACGGGAAATTAAATATCTTTCTTTTACTTTTCCT
This sequence comes from Pollenia griseotomentosa, assembly GCA_963931875.1. NCBI lineage: Eukaryota > Metazoa > Arthropoda > Insecta > Diptera > Polleniidae > Pollenia > Pollenia griseotomentosa. Next base: position 127,776,732 of record OZ007560.1, read on the forward strand.
TTCTATTTATGATTCTTTTTAAATTTTCTATAATATTGCAGGGTCCTAAGTAAATGAGAACCCATAAGAAAAAGAAGTTGGTACATTTTTGCTAAAACCTAGCAACAAAAACTTTGGCATACCAATATATCCACGAAAGAAAGAGAGGTTAAAGTAGCTGGTTAAATGCTAGTGCTGTAATACATTTTTATTTTTAAGCCAAATTCAGTGCAAACAACATCATAATAAGATAGTTTATTGGCACAAAGACTATTCCGGAAAGAAGTTTGTGTGGAGCCATGTGAAATTATGGACCTAGGGACTTTGCGCACAGTGACCCCCTAGAATGTATGATATGTCAACGAAGTTTCTAAAACGGGAAGCACATTTATTTTTGCAACGCCCCAAAATACCGCGCTTTTTATTTTTTATATATAGAGCCGCCATTAAAAGTCCGATCTCAACATATCGTATATCACTCTTAATGGCTTAACAATGTCTAAATTTTTGGCTTAGGTTACTTTTTTATCCGAAATCAAATAGGCGCCACTTATGCCATTTCGGATCTTTCCGCGTTATGATATATTCGCTCTTGTGACATGCCTCAAAAAAAAGCACCTTTCCTTTTTCGTTTGTATACCGTATTTAATTCGTATTTACACCAAATATGATACGGTGTTCAGATAAAATTAAAATGCGACCCTGTCACAAGTGTGTTTAGTTAGCAAAACACAACTTACTAAACAAAGTGTTTTAGCATTAGGCATCTGAAATGTCAACGAAACAAAGCACCATCCATTAGGTCTGCGCAAAAGCCAGATGTTTATTTTTTTAAGATGTCAAAATTTGTTTACGTTTTGCTTGAGTTAATTGCTAATGAAGTTAGCTAAACTGTGTATGTGTGAACAGAACGATAATATTGTCAATAAACCGAATATTAACTCAATAAAAAATGTATATCTAACATTATTAAAATTTAAAAAACCCTTGAAATTTTATATGTTTTATACCCTCCACCACCGCTGAGGGTATACTAATAGTGTTTTCTTTTCTACAAAAAAAAAAATGTGACATTTTATTTTTAAAAAATGCAATTTGGTGCCTGTTTCTTAAAAATTTTGCTCCCGAAAAGGGTGGCTTGTTTTATTCTAAAAAACTCATCCTTTTCGGGAGCAAAATTTTTAAGAAACAGACACCAAATTGCATTTTTATTAATAAAATGTCACATTTTTTTGTAGAAAAAAAAACACCATAAGTTCGTCATTCCATGTTAAACTTTTTTTTTATGCATCTAAGACCCCATAAAGTATATATATTCTGGCTCCTTGAGTAATTCTAAGTTGATTTAGTCATGTCCGTCTGTTGAAAACACGCCCACTATCGAAAAACCCTACTCCTGGAAAACAGTTAAGTACGCCTTAAACCATAATAAATAATGCTATCATAATCAAAATTGATGCGTTACAGTTTAATAGGACTAGAAATGACACCGTGAAATTTAGTGCAGATCGGTCCATAATTTACCCTAGGCCCCATATAAACCCTACTCCCTGAAAACAGTTTTTTTTGCCTTAAACCATAATTAATAATGCTATCATAATAAAATTTGTTACGTCACAGTTTAAAAGGACTAGAAATGACACCGTGAAAATTCGTGCAGATCGGTCTATGATTGACCCTAGGCCCCATATAAACCCTACTCCCGAAGAACAGTTTAGTACGCCTAAAACCATAATTAATAATGCTATCATAATAACATTTGTTACGTCACAGTTTTATAGAACCAAAAATCACACTGCAGAATTTTGGGATGATTGGTCCATGACTTACCATAGCTCCAAAAATCATTGAAGTTCGGCTTAAACTGTTACGAATCATGATATTTTACTCAAGCTAATTAAAATTGCTAAAAAAAAGCATAAAACTTTCTGATTGTCGGTCAATAATTTAATATAGGTCTATACCGCAACCAATTTTAATGCTGATGTATGTTTTTATAAAGATAAATTAATAATAAATAGATATCATATAGATCCCACTCCTGAAATATTCGAACTGTCGCTGGAGGGTATCAAAGATTTGGCACAGCCAAATATAGCACTTTAACTTGTTGTTTTAATACTTTTGTATTTTTTTACGTATTTTTTTGACTTTTCATAACAAATTGTTTTCTCAATATTATACATTTTTAAACTTATGTAAGTTTTTTTACAAGCCTTAATACTCAGTATTAAAGTGTAAAAGGGTCTTAAATACTTATCTGTCATAACTCTCGTTTATTATTGTAAAATTTTTAAAATTATAAAAAAATATATGTATGTATTTTAAGAAATCACTAAAACGGCCATTCAGTTCATACAATCATTCACTCATTCATTCAGTTTTAAATGCTGGTTTTTCACACTATTTGTTTAATTCATTGGCTATTTGTTCTTTGTTGGCTTTCCAACATTTTCCACAGCAACAAACACAAATATGGATAATGTATGGACGAGCGCATGTGTGTGTGTCAGTATGTGTGGTTTTCCATACAAACCAGCTTTAATCTAAAACCATGGTGGAGACTTTGTGGAGACTTCAATGTCTTTAAATTATTATGGGTATTTGCGATTGAAAAAAGTGCTGAAAGCAAAAAATAAAAAATCAAAGAACCAACTGAATGAACTAGAAATGATTGGATTTTGTTGTTAGTGGTAGCAGTAGCAGTTGCTTTTATTGTTCTTGCTGTTGTATTGTTGTCATTTGTTGGCCTTTTATTTTGTTGTGTTGTTGCCATGTCACACTGGTCTGGTCGATTTGTTTGCTGCTTTTTGGTGTTGTATGTGTGGATTTTAAGTTGCACAGTAGCAATTTTTATGTTGTTGATAGGTTTCTGTTTTTTTTCTCTTCTTCTTTTACATTTGGTGCTTCTGATGTTGGTGGTGTTGCTGTTATTGGTTGTGTTGTTATGTTGTATTTGTACAAGTAGTGCCAACATTTTGTTTAAATTTATATTCTTTAAAAATTTATGGTTATTGTATGTGTTTCCTTTTCATGTTTTTTTTTTTTTAATACGGATACCAAATACGATTACTTTTAGAAGTACGAATAGTATAATTTTTACTACTACAACAACTGCTGCTATTGATGTTGTAGACATCAGAGATTGAAGGTTTTTCTTTTGAAATAATTTTTAGTATCTTTGCTAAGTATTGCAAGTTGTATTATTAAATGACAGCTTTCGAAAGGAGTTCAGTCATTTGTCTTTTATTTTGAACAACAAGTCCATTAAGCACTTTACTGCCAGAGCAAAAGTTATTTTTTTCTTAAATTTTAACGATTTTGATTTTCTATATAAATCCTGAACTCATGGCAAAATTTTAAATTCTTTAATTCCTTTAGATCTCTGCCACGACCACATTCGATTAACTCTATCAACATGATGTTAAAAAGCATAATTTGCATATTTACATGCGAATACATTTACCATCACTTCTGTAAGGCATAGTAGGGATAAGAAAGGCTTAGTATTTTGACAATGTTAATCAATAAACTATGACAACAAATAGGACAACGTGTTAGTTTGAAATGTAAGAATTATGTTAAAGAAAGGCCCAGGGAGGCTCTTTACGTGTTATAAATCAATGCAACATACATTTTTTAAAATGTTTTTGGTTAACATTTTTTTTTGCTGATGTTGTTTGTTCTTGATTTTATTTAAAAAAAATTCTATTGTCTTGTTACAAAGAACTCATGCTTAAGTAAATATTTATGTAAAATTTTTCGTTGCTGTTGCATGGCTACGGTCTTTAACTACACCTGTTGCCTATTGTGTTGTGTTGATGTAAGTTGTTGAGTACTTTATGCACTAAACATTTTACATATTAAAATTCATGTTGAATTTTGCTGTTTTCTGTTATAAACTATATAAAATATGAAGACATGTTTTTGGTCCTTAAATAGAGTCTGCAGAAGAAAAGAGAAGACTAAGTGTATATTGTAATAAAACAAGTATCCGAAACTTGTTAACAGTGTTTGTGTCCAAAATAGAGGTATTTTTTTTTTGGAAATTTAATTATGATAGATTCATCTTATTCTGCCAAGGAGTTTGTTGTCTCAAGCTCTTTTATTCTACGTACAATTTAGAGTCCAACAATACGGCGCTAAAGAGTACGAACAAGTTAAAAATACAGATATAATATTAATAACTTTTTTCTTAGATCTTAGAGAAATAAAACTATATTTCTAGGATATTGTTCTGGGAACTTGATCTCTTCTATAGTTTTAAGGTAATGAACACTCCGAATGCTTAAAATAAAATTGTGTGAGATCGTACTTAGCCAGGTTCTTTAGTAGTTAATGTCTTGTGGAAGCAGACAATTACATTAAAATAAAATAAGTTTGAAATGTGTTTTAAGGCAAAATTTTCACACAAATTTGTCTTAAAATACAATTCAAATTAATTGTAATATTTTAGGAATAAGGCAGAAAGGGCTTAGCAAGCCCCCAAGAGAAGAATTGGGCATTTAAGGACGAGAAATGCTCCAAAGACAGGCCATTTTTATATTAAATTAATTTCTCACTTATTGAATTTCATATGATATCAGGATATAAAAATACAGGTAGTTCAAGTTCATGAAAAAATTAATGATTAAAATTATTAATTAAAAATTAATGAATCAAGTAAAAACAAGTAGAAAAGTATAGCCGTTCAAGCCCGACCTTTTAATATTCTACACCACAGTATATAAAGACAAATTTTCGTGAGAAAACTCTATTTGGGACCCATGGCAATAATGGATCTGCCACGACAAAATCATGTGATGAGGTTAAGTATCATATAAGAGTTTTTTGTGCCGAATATTATCTAAATAAAAATATCTGTATGAGTTTTGTTCGTCTTAAAGCGGTTTTGGGGAAGGGGCTTATATCGCCCCCAAGGTCAACGTGTAAATTTTCTATACTCATATTTCCCAAACTAATATACATATGTGGATACAAAAAAAAAAAAATAAAAATTTTATATGTACTTAGCGTTGTTTATTAAAAAAAAAATTGCGGACAGGTGTCTGTTACTTTTTTGAAATTCGGCCCTTTTAGGGATTAAACGGGTAAAACCTGCACTTTGGATTTTTTTTTACATTCGTAACTTATCTTAAAAATATATAAAATATAAGATAAATTTGGTAATTTTTTGAAATTCGAACGTTGAGAGGGTAAAAATCGTACCTACTGTTGGTACTTTTTACAAAACATTTTTCTCCATTCATTGCAATCAGCAACGAAGTTTAGTACTAAAGCGGCCCATACACTTGCAATATTATTGTATATGATATTCGCCATATTATTTCCATTTTGTTTTATATTAAGCAGTAAGTCGCACAACGGTTTCAATTTAAATATTGCTCAACTTTCATTCAAAAAAAAGGTGAACATAACCTATAGGAAAAACATAAACAGCATTGTACAATGTAGCCAACATATTTCTCTGTCTTTTCGTTGTGCAATAAAAATCAAAAGTCTTTTGATTTTTGCCACCTTCGAATATGACATATACATTGGCGATATAGTTGTACAATACGTAAAATTAAACAATTTTATTGCAAGTGTATGAGCCGCTTAATACTTATTGCATTGCTTGGTCGAACAATTTCTTTTTTAACTAGCCTCCACAAAAATTTTAATCATGCCTATTATGCAGGGCTGTGGAGTCGGAGTCGGCGTTGAGGATTTTGTACCGGAGTCGGAGTCAAAATGTTTTGCCATGAAAAATTTTCTAATATTTTCCGGCATAAAAAGTTCTCTAATATTTTTCAAAATAAAAAAATTTTAAGAGGGTTTGCTTTAAAAATTTTTTAGTCAGAAAATAAGGACCGGTCTATTTTACATAAGAAAATAACATTATTAAAGCTCAATGCGGCACGTATAAGAATTAAAATATCAATATCGAATTTTTACAGAATAATTTTGTGGCTATTTAAACGCATTTGAGCTAAATAAGAACCAGTCTTATATTCATTTAGTACAATAATTAGAGTAGGAGCCGGAGTTGGAGCCGGAGTCGGCGTTTGATTCGGAGTCGTACCTAAAAAATTTCAGGGGATGGAATCAGCCCTGATATTATGAAAGTCGTTGAAGATGTCGACGTCAATTTCAATTTGTTGTCACATCAAGTCGACGATTACATTACTTCGATGTGAATTTGGTATTTTCCAAGAATGTAATGCCGGTGTCGACTAGTTATCGAACATCTGACAGACAAAAACCTATTCTAATAGTTTTTTCTTCTGACGTTTAGCTTTTGTTTTTTTTTTTTTTTTTTTAATAAATAAATATTAAAATAAATCAAATTAAAAAGTGTGTCTTATGACCAATTTAACCAATTCTATTTAAATATCAATTCATATTTACGTAAATATAGTTTTTCATAAAAGCAAATAGAACAAAAATAAAAGCAAAGTATTCGTTCAGACGGCCTTAGTTATACAAGTGTCACTCCATAGTAGGCAATTGGCCAAAGTTAACCATGTATTTTATGTATTTAAAACGCAAGTGTTTGGTAAGCTTTTGCAGTGTTAATTTAAACATTAAAAACTAACAATTATTAATAAAATTTATGTAATTTCCATAATATATGAATTACATTCTTCATATATATCTAAGAAAAAGTCCCATAACTACCTAGAAGTCGCACCTAGAGGGATACAATGTATGAGCGACCTCCATTAGTTGTTTGGCCCTATCTATTAGGAGGGTTCCAAACAAATATGGCGGTCTAATGAAACTCTTAAATTTGACCCCTGCATTATCCTGGGCCCCTAGACGGGTCAAATGTATGACCAGCCCCACTTTATTTTTCATTCCAATCATTTTGAGTCATTACCGCAAAAAAGCATAAGAGACATTTATTATATTTCTTAAAAATTTTGTATGAAGGTTGTCGCTTAAGATAAAATTGTTTTTGCTATAAGATCGTAACGGTACCTTATTTGACTATGATATTTTAGGAGATGGTGCAAGTTTTACCAATAAAGTTCTTTATTAAAAAAAAACGAAAATTAAAAATGATGTCGCTTAAGCTTTTTTTTTGCGGTAAGGGCTCTATTTCTTAAGGGTGTTCCCATACCAATACAGATTAGAAATATATTAAAGAAAAAGTCCCATAACTACCATGAAGTCGCCCCTAGAGGGGCCGACCTCCATTAGTTGTTTGGCCTTAACAATTTCACAAAACATACTTGCCCCTTATCTTTATCTATTAGGAGAGTTCCAAACAAATCATTTCGAGTCATTACCGCAAAAAAGCATAAGCGACATTTATTATATTTCTTAAAAATTTTGTATGAAGGTTGTCGCTTAAGATAAAATTGTTTTTGCTATAAAATCGTAACGGTTCCTTATGTGACCATGATATTTTAGGAGATGATGCAAGTGCTGCCAATAAAGTAATTTATTAAAAAAACAAAAATTAAAAAAAATGTCGCTTAAGTTTTTTTTGCGGTAAGAGCTCGATTTGTTTCTAACAAAACCTACCCGCTATCACTATTTCTTAAGGGTGTTCCCATACCAATACAGAGTAGAAATATATTAAAGAAAAAGTCCCATAACTGTCTAGGAGTCTAGGGAGATAAAATTGCCTTCATTAGTTTGGGTGGCTCCTGGACGTTTTATGAAATTCGTCAACTTAATTAAAATGTTTCATCTTTTGTGACAGATTTTAATTATTTTTTAGCTTGTTTGGTTTGGAAATTTGTTTTGTATATATTAAATGCATAGATGCATTTTTGCAATTTTTTATGCCAGTTAAAAAAAAAAAAATTTTTTTTTAAAAAATTATTTTTTTAATGCCAAAAACTATTTGTATTTCTAAAATTACTGCTCATATTAAAAAGGTAATTTCATTGCGGAAATTTGGTTTTTATTAAATAAACTAAATAATTTTTGAGTTACGCAAATATATGTTGTGCATCATCCTCCATTTTGAAAATAGCGGTATATCTCGAAAACAATAGCTAACCTAAAAAATGGACTGATTCCAATAACATTTAATAAGATGATTATGATTGCAAACAAATAATTTGAGCCAAATTTAATCTAAATATCAACATAATAAGATGGTTTATGGGAACAAAGGCCCTATTCCGGAACAAAGCTTGTATGGGAACTATGTTAAATTATGAACTGATTTTCAATAGACTTGGTCCTTGTGGCAATTAGAGGCTATGCACCAAATTTTATCAAATTGTCACCAAAATTGCGAACTGTACTGTTAGCACAAAGTTTACATGGACGGCCAGTCTGCCAGCCAGACGGACAGACATCGTTAATTCGCCTGAGAAAGTGATTCTTAGACGATCGGTAAACTTAAAGGTGGGTCTTGGACCAATATTTTGAGATGTTACAAACATCAGCACAAATGCATAATACCCTCTTCACCATTTTGGTGTGGTTATAACAAAAGAACAGTTGTAACAATAGTTTTCTTGAAACACTGTTAAATTTACTTGTACCTTGCATACATTTAATAACTTTGGGATATTTTTTTACCCTCTACAACTATTGATGGTGAAGATATATTGCACTAATAGTGATATTAAATAAATCCTATAAAAATTACTATCTAATGGAAAAATTTTATAATTGTAGGTCTAGAATTAATTATAAGATCCGTAATATTTCCTCTTTTAAATCACTTTAAAATTGAAAACCTCAAACAAAAGTTGATTTCGAAATAAAATTCATCACTAATGTCTCTAATTTGCCTCGACATGTTATGACAGACCATGGGTCCTAAATGGGGTCCTCTTTCAAAGCAGTTCTTTAAATTATGTAGTGTAGGGCGTCCTATGGTCCGGCTATACCGACTACTCTTTTTAACTTATTTTTTTCTTATAAGATGTTTATGTAAATCTGTGTGTGTCATGTTGGGCTGTATAGGAAAATAAATTTAAGACACACTGATAGTTTTTTTTTTGTTTATGGGTTTTTTTCTGTTGCCTGACAAACTTCTCGGGGTCTTTAAAATCAACTTAAAATTTATCTCGCATGTATTGGGGGACTATGTTAATACCGTCTTGTGTTGCTATTGACTCCTCCGGTTATTTTTATTGTTTTTTTGTTGTTTGTATTAAATCGTGTTCGGCTTTATAACAAGCATAATAAACGAATAAGAGCTTTTTTTATGGATAAAATGGGAAGTAGTAGAGTGTAAAAAAGGATTTTTCTTGTTTAAAATGAATTTTACACGGAAGCTTTTATGTTAATTTTATGACAGCAATTTTCTATTAGGAATCCAAAAAGAAAGAACAACATTATTTACCTCACCACCATCTTCGCCGCCATCAACATTATCCTTATCATTATTGTTAAGACCATCATTATTGGGTATTATGTTTTTACACACATTTTGGATTTATTTGGTTGTCCTTTTTTTATTGCAACAAAAAATACATTAAACTTTGCTTTTAAATTGTTAAAATATTCTTTGTTGGATTTTTTTATACATTCGTTTTCTGCGAAATATAATTTTTCGATAAGATTAGAGATTTAAATCGTAATTGCACAGAACAACCTTGTTAAGATTTAATTAGAAAACAAATTAATAATTAAGTGACTTTTTACGTTAAAAGGGAAATTAGTGACTTCATTGTGTGTTAAGTTTGTTATTCTATTCATGCTACATGGTTGACATACAAGCCAATTGTTTGATGTGAAGAAAATTTACCAAAAATATGCAGCCCAATTACGAACAAAAATTCTGCATGAATTTTCTCAGTTTTTTCAAAAAAAAAAAAAAAAAAAAATGCAAAACAGAGAGGAGTTTGCTGTAAGTAGGATTTTGAAACGAGCTTAACAACATGGGACGGACCACTAAACAATTGTGTTACTGAGTGGAATTTGATCAATCAAAAAAAAAAAAATAAAAAAAGTAAAGGCTGCACAAAACAAAAAGTACACGTCGAAGTTGTGCTGTTAATAAAGAACTGTTTAATAAAGAACTTGTAAGGCAATAATATTCTTCTGAATCTTTACTTAATAATTTTACTTTAACTTGCACAAGCAAAACAACTTCGATGATACGTTTTTTGTTCCCGCGGAAATTATAATTGGAGGATTTTTTCTCGATAAAAGTATTTTCCGTGAAAAAAATCCCTTGCACACAGAAAAAAATACCAATGTAAAATTAACATGGAAAAATGTTGATTGAGAATCATAGTAAATTTCTGCAAAAGTGTGCCCTTTATTTAAATTTATCATTATTTCATTTTAATTTTAAATAAAATAACCTTCCATCACGTTTATTTAATATTATTCACTATTAAAATAAAAAAAAAAATATTAAAATATAAATAAATATGGATTCAATATTGAGTCCATAAAAACCTGTTTAATATTAAAATCAAAAGTTTATCTTGTTAAATTAACATGCATACATACTTAAGTATGTACATTTTTTTATTTTCATGTTTAAAATATGTTATAAAAAGAAGACAATTCCCGTATTCTTTTAAGTAAAATTTTTTAGTTAAATAGTACATCAAGTTTTCAAAGTAGGATGATGACGAAAACCATATCGGGCCATTCTGCTGATGCTTCTGTTAACGAGGGAGAATACAAAATAAGTGTTACAGGGGTAAGTGTTTTGAATTATTGTTAAATAAATGCATATGCTGTCTCTGAAGCTTCTTCACACTGTTACATCACATTCAAACCAATTTGATTCTACATGAAATTCACGTTGTTTCAATTTGAAATAACTTTCATTCAACTTGATTCGGATTGTTATTTCAATATAAATTACATTTTGCTCTAACTTTACTGCAATGTTAAATTAACATGAATTATTGTTAGTTTAAAAGAAAAAAATGTTGTTCGCAAGTAATTGTAAAAATAGGTTGAATTAACATGAAAAACGTATGAAGCAAAATCACCACCGACAAATTTTAAATCAACCTTGTTTTCTAGGTTTTTAACTTGATTTTTTTCTGTGTGTGGGAACATTCGTGATTGGGCTGATGATAACTTTAACATGATTGCGACCAACCATAAAATATTCGTTGGCAATCGTAACGTTATTGTGGTGGCTACGTAAAAGATTCATTTCAGTAATATAATAGTACTAATAAAAACTAGCTAAGCGGTATATTCGACTTTGCCAAACCTTATATTCTCTCACTCACAATATTTTTACAGTTACAGACTGTAGTTTATTTAAGAAGAATTTCGTTTAGTCATCTTTAAATAAATAAACATTTAAAATTCCAAGCATTTCACACATTTTTACAGATATTGTTCATATGTAACCAATCTATTTCTCCCAAATTTGTAAATCGCAGCTGTAGCCGTATTCCGCATATTTCTTACAGATGCTATCTGTACTTTGATAACCATTTTCATTGTACCAAATTTGGGCAGTTTAACACTTAGAGTTCTTAAGATAGACGGGATTATTTTTTGTGCCAAGCCCACATATCTAATCGCGCCCACTTTTTGACTGATGTTGCCTTTTGATTACCAAGCTATTTGTACCAACTTTGGAAGCTTTTGAATGCGAGGTACCACGCCCACTTATCCACTAACGCCTTATTTTTGAAAGATGTTTCGTATTGATAAACCATTTATGTGAACCAAATTTTCGCAATTTTTCTCTTACCTTTATTTAGATATAAAAAAATCTATTTTGGGCCACGCCCAATTTTCCAATCCCGGCCAGATTTTGTAGAGTGTTGTGTATTGCTAACCAAGATTCTTGTACTTAATTTGGAAATTTTGGCTCTTGCCTTTCTCCAAATACACAGATATCAATTTGTTTATATGGTAGGTGCCACGCCCACTTCTCCAATCTCACCCATCATTTTGTCAGATGTTGTGTATTGATAACCAAGATGCTTGTACCTATTTTGGAAACTTTGTCTCTTGCCATTTTTCAGATATTAAGGAATCTTTAATGTCTTTGTATAGTATGTGCCACGCCCACTTCTCCAATTCCGTCTGTTTTTCTAGAGTATTTGTAACCCAGCTTTATGCACCAAATTTTGGCAATTTTTCTCTTAGCGTTCTTTATATGTATATAAATAAATTTATTTTGTGCCACGCCCACTTATCCAATCTTGCCCAAGTTTTTTCAAATGTTCTGTGTTGATAACCAAGATGTTTGTACCAAATTTGGAAAGAAATTTGTAAGCCTATGTATGGCAAGTGTTACGCCTACTTTTCCAATCCCGCCCACATTTTGTCGGAAGTTGGTTATTGATAATCTAGATGCTTGCGACCTAATCGTTTAACGTTGGTTGTTGCCGTTCTCCAGAAAAACAGAAAAATAATATAAAAAAAAACAACAAGAGATTTATTGGTAAAATTAGAGGCAGTCTTGGTATTTGCTCATGCCTCAGACGTTTATGGAGCCACCTGGCTGACTTTCAATAGCAAACTTAAACCGAGTATATCTCACATAAATATATAAAAACCTGGTCCCTATCATTTCTAGGGTCTACGGAAAGCCAATTTCAACGGACTGACGGACATTGTTTAATCAACTTCGCTACTCATAACAACTAGGAATATATATTCTTTATAGGGCCCAAAATCAATATTGTAGATACACACAGAAAAAAATCAAGCTAAAAACCTAGAAAACAAGGTTGATTTAAAATTTTTCGGTGGTAATTTTGCTTCATACGTTTTTCATGTTAATTCAACCTGATTTTAATATTACTTGTGAACAACATTTTTTTCTTTTAAACTAACTATAATTCATGTTAATTTAACATTGCAGTAAAGTTAGAGCAAAATGTAATTTATATTGAAATAACAATCCGAATCAAGTTGAATGAAAGTTATTTCAAATTGAAACAACGTGAATTTCATGTAGAATCAAATTGGTTTGAATGTGATGTAACAGTGTGAAGAAGCTTCAGAGACAGCATATGCATTTATTTAACAATAATTCAAAACACTTACCCCTGTAACACTTATTTTGTATTCTCCCTCGTTAACAGAAGCATCAGCAGAATGGCCCGATATGGTTTTCGTCATCATCCTACTTTGAAAACTTGATGTACTATTTAACTAAAAAATTTTACTTAAAAGAATACGGGAATTGTCTTCTTTTTATAACATATTTTAAACATGAAAATAAAAAAATGTACATACTTAAGTATGTATGCATGTTAATTTAACAAGATAAACTTTTGATTTTAATATAAAACAGGTTTTTATGGACTCAATATTGAATCCATATTTATTTATATTTTAATATTTTTTTTTTTTTATTTTAACAGTGAATAATATTAAATAAACGTGATTTAAGGTTATTTTATTTAAAATTAATACGAAATAATGATAAATTTAAATAAAGGGCAGAAATTTACTATGATTCTCAATCAACAATTTTCCATGTTAATTTTACATTGGTATTTTTTTCTGTGTGTATTAAAATAATTAACAATAATAATATGGTCCCGGCTATCATAATATTATTTGAATACGCCCTTTAACCATAGTATAGTTATCATTGAGCATATCGAAATATATTTTTGCTTTGTGTTCACAAATTTGCTCATGCAGACTGATCAAATTATCGGACCATACTTAATTTTAAAAAAGTTGCACTAAGTGCTACCTCAATAGTTGTTTTAAGAAGCAAACTGTTTTTATAACCTAGAAAGCTGTCATCAAAAAAGACATCATTGAAATTTTTCCCTTTGAGAAAAATCTGCTTATAATTCCTTAAAATCGATGACTCTTAAAGTTTAATTTGTAGTTGATAATTTCTTTCCTCTTTAGGTTTTTCTTAAAAGACTTTTGTTTTAGCACACCCATCGCTCATTCTCTACCTTTAAACAGTGTTTTAAATTTTGTTTCTTGGTCAATATGTTTATTTAAGCAATCATAGATGTCGTTTATTCTTTTGTTTTCTGGTCAACTTGAATGTGATTGTTTGTGAAATGAAAAGGTTAGTGGCATCATGTTGTTGTATGTATTGGACAAACAATTTGTACCAAAAAAAAAAAAAAAAAAAAACGACTATTCCAATTCAAGGAAATTCAATACATAAAGTTACAGGCAAATACGTAGGTCGCGATGGAAGGCACTTTAAAAATCACCAAGTTTACAAAATTAAGAAAAGATAAAGTAAAAAAGGTGGTAGCACTTGATATTATCTTCGCTATCGGCTCTTAAGTGCTTATAAAGCTTTTTCTATTTAATAGCAGACCACAATTAATACTAAAATTTATTAGTGCGTTAAAGTCTTTGCCTCTTAGCATTTATGTAAACCACTTGTTACCATTGGGCATGGTGAAATAATACAGTTGGCAGCACTACGCTAGATGACGATTTTTTGCAGTTGCATTATTTGTCCAATCTTATGTCAAAGTTTTGTTTATGTTTACAAAAAGTCCACGTTTTGTACTGCGTTCAGTGTTTTTTATTAAAATTTTTGATAATTCGCAAAACGCAAGCTGAAACCTAATTTTCATTTTTGTTGTGATGTTGTATTTGTTACCGTAGCGATTCCACCTGCTTATTTCATTATGCCATCAACAGATTTATATGAGAAAAAAGAGAAAAGCGCTTTTACTTTAATGTAAACTTAACAATTAGTGTTGTCATTTAAATAAGAATTATTAGAATATTCGAACAAGAATTATTCGAATATTCGAAAAACTTTTTTTTTTGTGTTTTTGTGCGAACTAACAAAATTTTTTATTTTAGAAATAAAAGTAGTTTGAACAGTTTTTGACGAATATTCGAATATGACTCCAATTACTCAGAATCAGACGAAGTTTCTGAATTTTATCACAATATATTATAATTTGATATAAAAAAAATATATTAGTAATGTAAAAAATACTAAAATCATAAGAAACATGAACAACATCGAAGATGATTTTAATAATTTGGAATAATAAAAGAAAAGAACAGACAAACAAACTGCCTGTTTTTAGATGACGAAAGTAAAATTCATTCGTGTCACTTAATTTAAAACAAAATTTCAAAATTTTTTGTGGTGGATTGTTTTCGTATTGTTGACAAAAAGAAAAAAAAATTAAACTAATGTGTCGTGTTTTATTTTTCTTTTCAAAGTTATTCGAATAAAATTTTTTATTCTTTATTCGTTCGAAATCCGAATAAAATTTTAAGTTTATTTTCGAATGATTATAAGACCAGAATAATTGACATTACTGGTAACAATACATACATTTTTCTTGTCTATTTAAAAGAACTGATTTCAAGAATTTTATAAGTCGTTATCTCAGAAATATAAAGCACAAAATATTGAAAAGTTAAAATCGCTTTTCACCTGCCCTCGTTTATGGGAGGACTACGCCTTTAATGAATTCAACTTCAAACAACTGGGTGTAAGAGCGTTTGTATATGATTGGTATGTATTTCCTTTTTTACTTGTTATTTTTCATGTCATTTGACAATTTACAAAATTGCTTTTATCCTGTATGTTTGTGTGTAGATAGCTTCACAATGTCAAGTGTTTTGTGTTGTCCAGTTTTAGTTTTTTTCCCTCGTATACTTTTTCGTTTGTAAATATTTTTCCTCTTGTTGTCTATTTTTGCATCAAAAACCACAAAAACCCAATTGCATTTCTGTTTAAGAAAAATCGATTTGTTTAGAGTTTTTTGTGTTTTGCTGGCTGCAACTAGAGAAGGGAGAAGATGCAACATCAGAGAAAAAACATAATTGATTTACATTTATTTGTAAAGATACCAAATCAAAAACAAGGATCTATCACCTTGACAGTCATCGTCAATAGAATTAAGAAAACAATCACATCAGGATACAAATACAGAATTTTGTGTTGTTGTTGTGAACCTAAAAGTCTTTGTACTTTGGCGGCAATATAAATGTCTTGAAACTGATAAACAATTTGGAATTTCAAGAAATTAGAAATGCAATAGAGAAATTCTTTAAAGAAAAATATATTAGTTAAGGCTTCTTTACACTATTATACACACTATAAAGTGTGATAGTGTGAATGCAATGTGTTATAAAACTGACAGGTATTACGAAAAAATAAATTTGACATCCCATACTACTCATCGTTTTTTTTTTTGATAATAAAACTTTTTCATTAGGGTTACATTTTAACAAAAGCATTTTCATGTGTGATAGTGTGAATACAAACAGTAATGTTAAATAAAATTACGAATCTTACAAAGTATAATGGAGATCTTAAGACATGTGCAATAGTGTAATGTACGCTTAAAGGCCGTTTTACGTAAATGACGTAAATGCATCTCTGATTTAATTATTGTTTGACAACTTAAAAAAAACAATAACAACTTATCATGACAGGATGGTATTTTTTTGTGATAGTGTAAAGCACCTCTTAGTTGTGGAAGAATAGAAATACCAATAAAGTTGATGGCTTTTTTTGTTGCAGAATTAGTTCTATTTTGTCGCAAGTAGAGTTTTAAGGAATGTTTTGTGGAGCAAAGGAGCAATTCACTGAAGCATCACGTTTTTAAAACGAGTTTCTCAAACGCCACGACACGCAAAAACCTTTTTTTTATTGAAAGTAGCACGGAAACTTTGGAGCTGTCTAAAACACACATTTTTCTTAGGTGAGATTTCTTCACCTACAGAACTACTAAGTAAAATAGTAGATACTGTGAGCAGACCAAATGATAACTTCCACATATTATAAACAGAATAAGTTTCAACTAGGTTATTCAAACGATTAACCGTTGTTCGATTAATTAATTAATTTAAGGCGATTAACTATTCGACTTACTTAAAATTGCTTATGTTCGATTAACGAATAATTCGAATAATTTATGTCGATTAATCGATTAATCGAAAATTTGTTTTTTCACAATTATAGTTTTTTTCTTTTATATAAAAAACAATCCGGTACGTTTTAAATAAAAATAATAAAAATTATTTCTTAACTCAGGAACATTTCCTTCGAGTAACAATATTTTTAAAAACAAATCAAAACAATAGAAAGAAATTGCTTGAAACATACATTTTTAAACTGTACACTCTTCTTGAAAGAAATATTATTTTTAGTCTTGTTTTTAAACTTCTAAACGAGATTTAAATTATTCAATTATCCGAATAATATTTAATTGTTCGATTATTATTCGATTAAATTTTTACCTCGAATAATCGATTAATTGAATACCCTAGTTATAACTTTCTTAAGTCGTAAACCTGAATAAGTCTGAAAACAGATTATATTACTTAGGGTTGGAGAGCACTATATATCAGTTATTCTTAGGGCGATTTTACTGAAAGGCTTGAAAAAGTTAATGGACTCTTAAGTCCAAAATCTTTATTTTTGAATCTCTGCGAAAAATTTTCTAAAGTCAGAACACTCATACCAAAACAGCACCTCAAGGGAAACCTACATGATGTTGACAACATAATTTCGGGTAACCGTTTTTTAAATAAATAGTAATTCCATCTTTTCTTTCTATAGAAGACGATTTTACTAAAAGGTACCCCGTAAGGTACCCCAATTCATTTGTATATAAATCAAAGCCTCTTTGTGTCTGAGCCTGCTTTACATTATTGTTCAATACAAATATGAACTGATGTGATGGCCTTACGCCGCGCGACTACAGGCTGTGGCAATATCCCCATGCTCTTTACTGCTTGCTTGGAGACGGAGCTCTGGAATCTGCACTGCAAAAGCAGTTTCTGTTAAACAGCAACAACACATAGAGAGATCCGTCAGCAGTCTCGAATTCTGCTCAAGGTTTTAAGGCAAAGGTAAGCCTTAAGCCGAAACCTATAAGATCTGATTTCTCATCATTTTGGTACAAGCCACTTTGACTAATGGTGTTTTCTTTTCTACAAAAAATGTGACATTTTATTTAAAAAAAATGCAATTTGGTGTCTGTTTTTTAGAATAAAACAAGCCACCCTTTTCGGGAGCATAATTTTTAAGAAACAGACACCAAATTGCATTTTTTAAAAATAAAATGTCACATTTTTTTGTAGAAAAGAAAACACCATAAGCGATTCTTGTATTTCGCCCGATAATTAAAGCTTCTGAAGTTACTTGGTATTGGTGGCGTATAAAGAAAATTCAACTTCGGGAGGCAGGTGCTTACTCAAAACGGGTTCTTCGTCCATGCAAATTGTGAAATGTGATGCCTTTTACCTTACAGGTGAACCGCAAAGCATAACTCTATACAGTTCTGTAAAAGATTAAGTCAAAAAGTGGTCCTTTGTTAAAGTAACGGCAAAAACCCAAGTCAATGGCTCTCATTTTCGAAGAATATCAGTTCATTTACTTAACATCAAAATATCTTCCAGTTGTCTTTTTTTACTTGGTTCACTTCGGCTATGAGCCCTCCATATGCATATACATAATTTCTTGGAACGTATTTCATACCATCTTTAAGATGATACACCAAAGAAATATGAAAAAGGAACTTATAAATCTATAGAAAATATTAAAAAAGAAAATGTAACCCTAAAATAATTTTTAAAGGTTTCAAGCATTTTAAATCAAATACAGTTACTGAATTTTTTCCCTAACATAACATAAGAAGAATGAAAATGAGCATCACTGCATTGACCGTTCTCTGAAGTCAGTCGTACATGAAATTGGCAAACAAGTAAACACAATACAGACAAACAACACAAACTCAACAATTCTAATTTAACATCTATTCTCGTCGTTTAAATAGCAAATGGTTGCTTAAGTATGTAACATGTAGCTCTTGTCCTTCTGCTAATGGTTAACAGGTTATCCTTTTTCATTTTACAGCCCATATTTACTTGGACTCATTGTCAAAATTGACTTAAGTACTAGACATCATGAAAATAAAGGGTGAATTGAAAATTAAAACATTTCTCTCGCTCTCTTGATTTAGTTTATGGAATTATATAAGACAAAATGGCCGCTATCTACTTGCTTCTAAGTTATGGTCTGTTCGTCGATAACGAATGAAGACTTCTTTAGCTTAAATGTAATTTAAACAAAAACAAATTATAAAATATTGTTTTTGTTTCACATGTAAGTTAAGCGAACGAAGTCTACATTCGTTATCGACAAACAGGCCATTTATGTTAAGTCAATGCTAATGCAAAACCTAAGTTAGACAGGCATGTGATGGAAAACGCAACAATTTAAAACCGAACAAATTGGGTTTAATATCTTAAAAAATTAATACAGTAGTTTGGACTTAACTGCCTTTTGTTTACGTGCACTTTTGACTTAACTGCACAAAATTGATAGTTTTTGGAATTATTTTTATAGTTCCATACAAATTCCTTTTTTAAGTGCACTTTCTATACCTGCACATTTAAGATAAATGCACAAAATTTTTGGCATTTTAAAATTATTTTCATACAAAAAATTAAACTTTGCTGCACTTTGACTTAACTGCACAAGATACATATTTTCTGGAATTATTCTTCAAAATTCTTGTTTACGTGCATTTGGTATACTACCTGCATATTTTTTATATTTTTGGGCAACTTTAAAATACTTTCATACAAAACATCAAAGTTAGCTGCACACATGAAAATATATGGTGGCCACTTTTTCACATAAATATCCAATTTAAGCTGTTTATGAAAATATATATAGCAATAATTTTGTTTTTTTCCATAAATTTTTATGTTCTTTGTGAATTCTCATTGTGTTTGCTAATGTTCCTTTTATATTAAATACATGTACACATGTATAAAATGATCTGTTACTTCCCAGCTAGCATAGGCTGTTAGACGATTATGTTTAATATATAACTCCTAAAAGAATCTTCTGATGATTATCTGACGGGTAACAAAAACATCTTAATCTAGTTTTTACTTATAATTTTTTTTATTTTTTTTTTTTGACACGTTCCTCTTTAAATCTTGGATTGAACCTGAGCTACCTAAATAAGACCGTTTTTGAAGTATGAAAATGCTATTGCCAATACAATTTAAATAAAACTAACCGGCCTAAGGATCTGTAAAAAATGATTTTCCCACAGGATGGTGTTGACCTTAAGGTTTGTTTTATTGAAATTGTATGAAAAAGTTTTGGCATGAAAAATACGCTTGACGCCCTTATTTAGATAGCTCAGTCATACGGCTGAGCATTTCACGAGTCGTAAAATAATCCCTACATGAGTCTCATACGACTCTTGGCATGTTTTTTGAAAGGCTCGTTAGATAATCTTTGGGGGGGTGCTTTAAAACCATGGGAGATAAGGCCATGATGGCTTTATTGCTCAATTGAATGGGAGATAAAGCCATAATGGCCTTATTGCCCAATCATTGAGAGGTAAGGTCATATTTAAAATTTTACGTAAGGAGAGATATAGCCATATTTTTTTTCACAAATGTGAGATAAAGTCATATTTTTCCAGAATATTGTTACTTTACTTTAGTGTTTCCGGGAAAAGTCATTTTTTTATTCCTGTGACGCACGCAGGAAAACTTTATTCAGCGAAGCCACCTGCCGTGTCCTACTGGAGGAGAAACCCCTTAAGCGCGGCCGCAGGCCACCACGCAGAAAAACTTTAGTATGCGAAGCCAGATTCCAATACTTTACTTTAGTGTTTCCGGGAAAAGTCATTTTTTTATTCTTGTGACGCACGCAGGAAAACGTTATTCAGCGAAGCCACCTGCCGTGTCCTACTGGAGGAGAAAACCCGTAAGCGCGGCCGCAGTCCGCCACGCAGAAAAACTTTAGTATGCGAAGCCAGATTTCAATACTTAACTTTAGTAAAAGGGAAAATCATTACCTTTTAATTATAAAAATAAGAAAACTATTAATCAATGTAAAATGCAAAAGTTCTTCAAAACTGAAATGAGAGATAAAGCCATTTTCTAAAATTACTTATGTGAGCTAAGGCCATGATGGCTTTATTTCCCATTCAAATGAAAAAAAAAATAAAAGACTTTATCTCCCTTTTGAATGAGAGATAAAGCCATCATGGCCTTATCTCCCATGGTATTAAAGCACCCCCTCTAATCTTTACATACATCATTAACGATTTCCTTTAAGATTAATATAAGTGTTTTCCGCTGCGTTATGAAAGAATCTCTCATACGAATCAGCACGTGTAACAGTTTCTCCCGTGCGAGGTATCGTCTACAATTAAAAAATGAGCTCGTCGACGATCAAAAACACTTGTTGTGAGATTCCCAGTATACTCCTAGACGATTTAAAATGCAAGCTGGGTTGAAATAAAATTTTAATAATACAAATTTATGTATTAATAAATAATTTTTTTATTCTACTTTTAAATCAAACACTTTACTTTAGCTGCACTTTTGGACAGGTAACCACAATTGTGTACCTGCACATTAAGGCAGGTAAATGCATTTAAGATAACTGCATTTTTGATTTACCTGCACAAAAAATCGTGCAAAGGAGATTGTGCAGCTAAGTCAAAACTACTGTATACACTAATAGAAAAGGCGTCATAACGCTGATGTATTTTGACATCAGTACTATGACAAGTGTCTTCGTTTTTGACCCCATGACACTTTTCACTTGGCCAAATTGTCATCAGATGAAAGAATGTAATCAATGTGATGACACATCGGTATTACAGAAATGACGAATAGGAGTCAGTTTCAGTGCGATGACTCAGTAACAATGGAGATTGGACTAATTAGGCTCAAAGTCAAAGTGAGAGAATGTTATTATTTACTTACCCGTGATACAAGTTTGTTTCACTTTTTTTGTATTTCGCCCGTTGTTTACAGAAGAACTCGCAATTATAAGACACCAGTAGTATGCACAATATGGTTTTCGTATTCATTCTTCTTTGAAAATTTAATGTTTTCAACTAAATTAATGTAAAGAAATAGAATGTGGGAATTTTTGCTTCTTATTTTAATTTTTAAACAGGAATATAAAATCAGTAGTACACAAAATGTGGCATCGAATTGATGTCATAGCATAGATAACAAATGTTTATGATAACGTTGGTAATTGGATCGATGTCACTTATTGATGCCATTTGTAATAACATTGATGTCGCAATTCTGATGTTAGGTTATCATCAATATGAAGATGCATTTTTCTATTAGTTTACAATAATTATATTATCCTTCTGGCACACCCTTTGGAAAATCATCAATACCAATTCTTAAATTCTCGTGTACGTTTTATGTCTCAGCATGAATTCCATAACCTTCACACATGTAACGAAATGACTTTAAATTGCAAGAGGTTGATCCAACAATAAAACAGGGCAAATTGAAAATAGTCACTAAAGCAAAGTTTTTACAATCAAATCAGTCAAAAGTCCATGCCTTCGACTATCTAAGCATTTGTAAAACATTTTTCGTTTCTTCAATAAATGTCTGTTTATAGCCACGTTAACAACTTTAACAACCTAACGTTGATTAAATGGCACAAACATGTTGTGTACAAATCGTTAATATCAGTCAGTTGTTTGAACAAAATTACACTAAAACATTTCTGCAATTGTCGTCCTTTAATGTTTCTTTCCTTTTTTTATGGGAGAAAATAATTTGAAAGGATGTTTTCGTATAAATAAATTGAAATGTTTTATCGGTGTTTCATGTATAAATTTTAGTTTTATTTGATATGTTTAAATTACCTGTTGGAAAAAATGTGTTATCAAACATTTCCATAAGATATTTTGCTTACCTGGAAAAAAGAGAAGGAATACTTAAAATTTTTCATTTAAGAATATTTTTTTAAACAAAAGAACAATGCACGTTTAAAAATATTGAAAGTATTATCAATAAAAAACATTAAAAATATTTTGTAAGCAAATAAAAAATTATGAATGAGGTAACGCTATCTGAATTTCGTAAAGGGTTTGATTAACTTAAAAACTAACCCAAAAAACAGCAGCGGCTAAAAAACAAAACTTCAAAAATTTTTAAAATTCTAATGGCCAATTTAAACTTAATGCAGACATAAATCTGCTTGACCGATAAACACTCCTTTAGGTTAGGTAAGGTTCCATTGGCAGCCGTGATCAAGCACAGCCCACGTGGGTCCATTAATTAGTTCCCGTTGTGTTACCATGTCACACCGTCTCCCATGGGTCCTAAGTTATCACTCTTTAACGATTTTGTTTTTTTTTTTAATATACCGCCAAAAACATTGTTTTCAGTTGGCAACACCACTCACAATACATATTAAGGTTGGGGGTCAGCTGATTGAATTTATCTGTACGGCAAATAACGTTCGCCAAGTAAGCAACTAAATCATTTAGAGGCAACGCCGGGAATGAAAATGAAAGGATTTTTTGGATATAATGATTTTAGAATCATAAATAAAGATATAGATTAAAAAAACCTTCCGAGCCGTTCCAGAGAATAGTGGGTTTATCCAAAATGGTCAGTAAAAATCGTTGCGGATTTATGCCCGTTTTTATGTGGATATTTCCACCGGTAGGTCCGCAGAAACAAAAAAAGTTATAAGTTCTTGAAAAGAATTTGTTTTAGCATATTTTCACAGGGTAGCAATCAAATTTAATTAATGTAAAAAAAAATTTATATATATTTATAACCTATTGCGAGATTTACTAATGCAAAGTCGAACAAGTGAAACTTTTTTCATTTGGATATTTCAATTGCACGTTTGGTTTTATTAAAAGCTATTTAAGAGAGGCATTAGGAATAGACTTTTTTCTATCTAAAATCTTTCTGAGTGTAAAAAAAAAATCAAAAAAGAAAGTTTTAGAAGCTATGCGATTGCAAATAACTCTAATTTTTTTCTTTGTGTTATCTCATTTTTCGATGTCACGTGCGACATTCAAAAAAACAACGTTTTCTTCAGTGCGTCGAAAGTAAATGCAGAAAGCTTATCAATTATCGAGAACAAACAGTGATTTTTTATAAAATTAAAATCGGAACATATACAAAGTTGGTCACGTGCGACATTGTTTTTAAATTAATATTTATTTATTAAGCTTGAGGTCTGTTATTTGTTATAAAACTATTTATTTTATTTTATACGACATTTCTTCACGCCTTGTATGACTTTTTCAGGAAAAATTAACAATATAAAATTTGTAATAATTTTTGATTAACTACAATTTTTTATGATTTTATAGCGAAATAAAACTAACGAATAGAAGGATATGCATAAGGAAAGCCATCTGTTATTTTTTCGTAAATTTAAGTAGCCCTAAGTTGAAGAAAGAATCACAAATCAATATGTACATATATATGTATGTTCGTAGTATGTAGGTATAAAGATTTATTTTCGCAGTAACTGTCATGTGATCGAAATTCGGCCAGCGGGCGAACCTAGTCCATTAGGTACTTCTGTTCATTTGCGAAAATTTTTGAATAAGCTCTGTTTATATATAATTTTGTAAAAAAGAGAACAGAAACAACAAAAATAATAATAATGGAAAAAAATGTCGCGTGCGACAGACATGTCATGCGGCAGTGATTAAAATTAACTTAAAAAAAGTATAATTAATTTTTATGTAAAATCACTATTTTGAAGAGACATTAGTGCTTAACATTATTAAGTTTGTCGCATTAAAATATTGCCTCAGGTTTCGCTGAAATCGGCGTTTGAATTGGTGGCCGCGAAACCCCTTTCTGTTTTTTCACGTGCAAATGCCTCGATTTTTTCAATTGTCTTAAAAAAGAAAAAATGATAAGCATGAATAATAGCACTAATTATAGGGCTAATTCTGTGGTTTTCACGAATAACCGCGTAAGTCGGTTTTTACCGAAATTGAGATAATGATGTCAAAGTGCTACATTATGCATTAGGTTTTTATAAGTATTAAGCTTTTTAGAATATAATGTAGTATTATTAATTTTTTTCTGCTAAAAACAACTTAAGTTAACTGTTTAATAAAATATTTTGCTATTATAACGATTTATGTCGACATACATCGCCAAAAATTGTAAAATTGCTGAATATGTTTCCAACTAAAAAGCATATGTGATGTTATGTTGTTATTCGTGCAAAAAATATGAAAGTATTTTTTGAAAATTTTTCTATTAATAACAACTTATATGTACATGTGCGTTTATTGTTGACTTCTTTAGTTGCAACAACAGCAGATGAGCGGTTGTTTGTAATTTTAAGTCCATACGTTGTGCTATAAGTATCAAAAACTCTGAATATGTCGCCAACTTGTGTGCTAAAAATAACAACGTAAGTCATCATGTGTGATTAAAATAATAACATTTGTTTTCACAAAAAAGAACTTATGTGGAGATATGATGTTATATTGCACACACTTAATGAGTCAATCAAACATATGCATTTTTAATCCTTTTACAGATTGTGATCCTGTGAGGATTTTTTCATTAAAACTATGTATAATACGTAGAAAGTCACTGTTAAGAGGATAGTAAAGAAAAAAGTTTAAAAAAGCATCTACAGAAGTCGCAATTGAAAAAAATAATTGTTTTTGCTCTCCTGAAAAGTTTGGTTTTATAACTTACGCGATTATTCGTGAAAACCACAGAATTAAGAGCTATAAGTTTAATCAAGCCCTACCCTAAACCAAAGTATTTACAGAAACATTTTCGTGAGTGTACCTTATTTGGGACTCATTGGCAATGAAGGATCCGCTAGAATAAAATTATATTTTGAG
This sequence comes from Pollenia griseotomentosa, assembly GCA_963931875.1. Classification (NCBI taxonomy): domain Eukaryota; kingdom Metazoa; phylum Arthropoda; class Insecta; order Diptera; family Polleniidae; genus Pollenia; species Pollenia griseotomentosa. The sequence continues at coordinate 127,802,213 of OZ007560.1, forward strand.
GTTAGGAATATACATATCTAAATATCAACATTTATATGAGTTTCGTTCGTATTAAAGCGATTTTGGATTCTGGACCTATCACTTCAAGATTTTGCCATGATAGAGTAGCTATTTTAAAAATATTTTTGAGCCAAATTGGATCTAGGCGTAATGCCACTTTCATAAAGAAGAATGCGTTTCAAAACTTTGCATTTTAGTAAATTTATAAACTATCTTTTATTATAAATTTGTGTAGAATAACATGATCGGAGGCAGCCATAGTATGGTTGTCGTTTATTTATGTATGACTTATTGAGACATTGTCATGTTTCCCGAGGAAATAATTTGGTTAAAGTTACTATTATATGTATGAAGATTTTTGGTTGAAATTAGTTTTATTAATGCTGAATAACAGCGTTTTTAAGACTGCAGTCGAAATCAAAAACTGTCGAACAAAAACGAAAATGTGTGTACAACTTTGCGTTTTTTGAGTTGGTTTGGCAGAGACTGTTTACATTTAATGAATCAGAAGTAAAAGCAAAATTTTTTTTTTTGCCAATGACAAATGAAGAAGTGCAAGAAAAAGCAGTTTTTCTACATTGACTGCAGTTTTTTAAACGCTGCTGAATAAAATATTTTTGCAGCGCTTACCATCTCGTTCGTGTTCAATACTGCAGTATTAGTGGAGCAAGAGAATTTTTTTTAAAAGAATATGCTTCAAAAAGATTTGAAAACTTTTCAATTAATTAAAAATCAACAACTTTAAAACTTAAAAAAAAAAATCATTCATCTATCCAAAACAATCGATTACCATGTACAATGTTTCCAAGCATACTCTACAACAATTGAGATCTTTTATATTTTGTCACATTTAATGGCGTTTCAATACAGTTTTTTATTTATATTAAATTCCCGAAATAACAAAACATAAAACAGTATTGACATTTTTATGGCAGACTTAATATTCCTTGACAAAAGCATACACATCATCATCATCATCGCCAGCAAGCACTCTTACACACACACACACATCAATATATACTCTAATACATACACAATTTTTTGCCTTTCATGTGCAGCTACAAATACACATAAAGTGCATTAGAAAAGAAGTTAGATCCTTTAAAATATTGTTGGTTTATTTTCTCCAAAAAAAAGCTCAAGTGAATATATTTTGTACAGTGTATTATACATCAGTGTACGTGTGTGTGTTCGAGCTTTGTTTATGTGTCATTTTCTTAGTGAAGCGTAAAATTTCACCAAATTTTCTTTCAATTTTCGAAACGACTATTTAGGTGGCTGCTGTTGCAGTTGATTGTGCAAATGTTGCTTAACATTGTTGCCAGTTTGGGGACGACGATCATGATGTTGGAGTTGTTATTGTTACTTTTTGCAATTGTCGAAAAGTGTAACAATTGCAGAAAATTTGTTTACACATGTGCAACATGTTCCCCGGGTGTTTTGTTTTTATATTGGTACGAATTTTTTTAATGGAGATGGAAATTTTTTAGGTGTTTTATAAATGTCATATAAATTTTTGTATTGCAAAAAAAAAAAAAATAAACGTAAGATGAAAATGAATAGCTGGAAAATAATGGTTTTATACATATTTACTAGAGTTGTCAATTATTCGCCTTTCAACTTTGTTCGAATAATTCAAATAATTGTTTTTGTTCGTTCGATCAAACGATTAAACCTTAAAAAATAATTCGATTAAACGATGAGAATAACGAATAAAAAAAATTATTTTTAGATATGTACATTTATCTACACCTATGGAAAATCTTTAATTTTCTTCTTTATTTTTTCTCAAATCCGCTTTGACTTTTTTTGATGCACAAGACTTTTTATCTTATTTCCATATCGTTGTATGTATTACTTAAACACATCGTAAAACCCTTAATTCTTAAATAATCAAATAACTTTGCAATTTCGAAAAGCGTTTGCAGGCCTACCATCTTCAGCCAAACTTCTGCACACAATTTCTTTTATAGAACAATCGCTGTCTCTATTTATGTATTTTTCCATCCAACCAAGTTCGGCATTTTTTTGATGCCGTTGGGTCGAAAGTCGAGAGTGAAAAATCCCCTGTCTTGAAAATTTGTTAACGATTGATTTTAAAAGAAAACAGCGGATACAATTGTCAAATATTTGTTTAATAAGAACCAGAGTACGAAAACAAACAAAACGAAACGTTTGCTTTCGTTTTGTTTTGTTCTTTGCACTGAGTAAAACAAAAACAAAACCCAAACAATGAGAATGATTGTGCCATTTTGTTTTGTATTATTTTTGCTCGTGAGCGCAAATTGTACATTAATATAAAAGTACACAGCTGGAAAAGAAAAGAGTAATGCATTAAACACATTCACCACAGCAGGCTACACAAACACAATACTACAAATGCTGCTGGCTGAAATTTTAGTCGTGTAGTCAGCTACTGAATTATGTTGAAGACGGCAGCTACAATTGAAAAAATACAAACAGCGGTTTTTGTTTACTATGTCTTTATATTTCAGTGGTGCCACTATCATTTTTTTTTTCTTTTATAAAATGGAAAAACATGCCTAATTGCAGACTCTTATTCAAACTTAATTTAAGATTATCAACATATGAATTTATTTAAAAAAAATTAAAATATTTGAATTTTGTTGTTTTTGTAACTAATAAACAATATAATTTTAACGGCAGATTAAACAAAAAATACATATAAAATGCTTTTAAAATAAGAAAATTTGTTCCTTCAACACACGTGGTATAGTTCGTAAAAGTTTCAGAACACTTTGGGTACGTACGTAAATGCATAAAAACTATGTATCACTGCTGCAGTGATGCAAAATGTTGTTGCTGATGCGAGATTACCAGTTGCAGTTGTGTTGCTGATACTTTGCACAACAGCTGTGCAAAGTTTGAATTTTTGAAATTTCAAAAGTTTAATAAGCAAAAATTAAATAATAATAAAAATGCTTTTTACAATAAAGATGACAAATTTAATTGAAAATATTGAACCAAAAAGTAACAGTTTTCTTATAAATGACGATTAAACGATTTCTTTTTTGTCAAAAGTTATTGCTGCAGAAAATTAACTGAAGCAATAATTGCCAAAGTTTGCTGCAGAGCTGCGGCATTACTGCATAAAAACCTTTGACAAATGAGAGTGATGCCAAGTTTCTTACAAGTGATGCTTTTACGAACATTAAACTTTACTTCTGCGCAAGTGATACCCAACAACTTACGAACGTACCCTTTATCAATAACTTTTTAGGTAAAAACTGGCTCTAAGAAGTAGTGGTATTATTAGAAACTACTTCGAAATGGCTTTCACTTGATCTTTAAAAAATTCCGATTTATTAGCCCGTTAAGAGCCAATTTTAAAAATAAATATTTCTTGAAAGATTTTTCTACAAAACTTAAAATTTTGTCAATATACATATTTATTAAAACATAATATCTTTAGGGAAGAACACTTCCATCTTTTATATACCATACTATTAGTAACTTCATCATATAAAATTTTAAATTTATTAAGCTTTAAAAAATTTTATTTTGGAAAATTAGTCAATTTATTTAATAGTTTGATTAAAAATATATATCTGGTAATAATTTATGTACTTCTTACATATTCATCCCAATTATGAATAAAAATTCCCCGGGAGTTTTCTCCCAACTCTCGTTTTTCCTATGTTAATTCAATTGTAAAAGTAGGAAAAGGGAAAAAACTCCCGGGGAATTTTTATTCATGATTGGGCTGATTGAATTATTGAAATATGTACATAAATAATAAGTGTTTTGCAACGCCGAAAAACCGCAATTCAGGGCTTAATAATAATTGTTATATCGACATGATTTAAAGATAAAGCCAATTTTGTAAAAAAAAGTCAGCCACGGAGTAGTAATAAATAAATATATAAAATTGGCTCTTAATTGGTTAATCGGTATGCCATAAACGCCATGTGGAACCCAACTTAAAGAATTTTCCAATGATTCCCATTTTTTATAGATTCATTTTATACCTAAAGAGATATGGATAAAGTATTTTGAAGCTTTTACGACCTATAACTCCTGAACTAGAAGCGCTGTCGAGAAAAACATCTTCCTATAGAACTTCTTTCAAGGATATAAAAAAATTATATAAATAACAATTTGGTGTTGAGCCGAGTTAATACTCTTGTTTCATACCGATTCTTTTCTGTTAAGCAAAAAAAAAAAATTAAGCACTTATTTTTTAAATATTTGTTTATATTAGCAGCACTTTTTTTGTTTTGTAGTGGACAAAAATAGAAATTAGTTTAATTTGACTACAACGACAAAATAAGCACAGACAACAACCTGCAGCCATGTATCCGTGTCGTCGTGAAAATAATCATTGCCATATGTACACATGTATTCTAGTTTTGACATATTGAAGTCGGTAGCTTGCTGTCTCGAATGTGTTTAAAGCATAAGAACAATATTGAAACATTCAGAGTAAAAACGTTTGACAAACGTTTGGTAATTGATTTACTCTTTATAATATTTAGTCATATATATATAACTATTGTTTCTAAGTGAAATAAAAAGAGAGGTTTTTAGGTTTTTTTGTTTCTATTAATGCTTTTTTTGACTACTATAGCAATTAAAAAAAAAAACTAAATAAATTAAATAAAATGTAATTCAAAGAAAAAAGAAAAAAAAAATAAATTAAAAAAAAGACGAGGCATTGTGGATTTTGCCCTTGTTATGCCACTACAAAAACCAAACAAGAACTAAATCAATTACTCTCTATCTGTTTTGTACTCAGATGTACGATTGTAACGGTAAATTAAATAATGCAGATGAGTGGAAAGCCAATTGTTTCGTTTTCTCTCTTTGACACTTGAAAAGTTTTTGTTTTGGTTTTGCTCATGTACAATACAATTTAAAAATTTTCAATAGTTTTGTACATTTTGCAAACGCTTGCGAAATGTTTTGTTTGTTTTCGTACTCTGATAAGAACATTAAATACATTTTGGAAATATGTACTATAAGTACCAAACACGGTTTTGCTTACTTAACGCCAAGTTTTTTGACCCACTTAATTTGACATTTTTTTGTTTCAGTATTTGACAAATTCAACCATGGAGAGGTACACAATTGCGCAGCGCGTTAAGATTGTTGATGCCTTTTACGAAAATGGGCGTTCCAATCAAAATACATTTCGTGCACTTTGTGGTTTTATTTGTCAGCATAATCGAGTTTTTCGAGAATTGTGCGCAAATTTCAGTAAACCGGGTCTCTAGAAAACGTGAAAACACCTGTGCATGCTCGCCCAATTTGTATATGGGCTGTTGGCGTCATTCTTCGACAATGGGCCAAGCAGTTACTGTAAATAGTGTTCGCTATCGCGAAATAACAGAATTCTTGTAGCCTGAAATTGAGAATATGGACGTGGAATAGATGTGGTTCCAACAGAATGGTGGCCCTTGCCACACAGCCAACGAACCAATGGCTCTTTTGCTCGAGAAATTCAATGGCCGTGTTAAAAGAAAAAGTGTATGTAAACAAGCCAGGAACAATTCAAGAGCTAAGGGATGATATAATTCGGCATATTAACGATATTGAACCTTAATTATATCACAGAGTCAATGAAAATATGGACCATCGGAAAGAGGTATGCCACCGAAGCCGTGGCGAGCATTTCGCTGATATTTTGTTTCACACATAATTGTCATAGATCCTGCAAGAATAATAAAAAAATGTTGAGGACCACCCTTCACAGAATCACTAAAAACGTATAAAAATAAATCAAATTCTAAGCTTTTATTTAATTTGTTTTTTGATAGGAAATAATTGTTCGATTAATCAAAATTAATTAATCGATTTCGAATTATTCTTAATCGGTTGACAACTCTAATATTTCCTATCTGAATATTTTGCAGATTTCATACTTCTATGTAACCTAATCGGGGGTCAAATATAAACGTCTTTCTTTACATAAGCACCTGAAACGTCAATACAACTTATACAAAAGAGAATTTATTAAATTCTGTTGCAATTAAAAGAAAACAAATTCTTAATACCTCGAATATCGAATGTCTCAGAAAATGTTATGATTATAATTTCATCCTGTTTATAAGATTTCATGGACAGTACGATTGCACAGTGCAACATATACAATCTGCACACCATTTTGACATCAGTTTCTGAAAATATTAATCGAATACCCCCCACCACCACTAGTAGTGAGTGAAACTTTTTTATTATTTATCTCAGACCCCATAAAGTATATTATTATGGCTTCTTGAGTAATTCTAAGTCAATTAAGCCATGTCTGTCCGTCTGCGCTTCTGTACGTATGTCTGTCTGTCCTGCTGTTGAAAACACGCTCACTTTCGAAACACTCAATAGTAAAGAACAAAATTGGTCTCAAATTGCTTGTAGTTATCATACGCAGTTTGGGATTAAAATCGGCTTAGTAGGATCAGAGCTATTGGTGGAACCATCACCCTAAAAATTGTTCATTTTGTTACAGAAACCAAAATAAATGGTGGAATAATGAACGCAAAACTTCGTTTTTTGCGACCGAAAATAACACTGTAAAATTTCGTGAAAATCGGTCCATTATTTACCCTAAGCCCCATATAAACCCTACTCCCGGAAAACAGTTTAGTACGCCTTAAACCATAACTAATAATGCTATCATAATAAAATTTGGTACCCCTCAGTTTTATAGGACTAGAAATAACACTGTAAAATTTCTTCAAGATCGGTTCATAATTTACTCTAAGCTTCACATAAAGCCTTTCTGGTAAATTAATAAAATTAAAAAAAGGTAGCCTTCTGAAATTCACTGTTAACTTTAAAACTAATTTCACTGCTGTATTGAAATTTATTAAAATTTTTGTTTTTTTATACTCAGCAGAAGTTTGGAATGAAAATCATTTAGGTTCGTCTAAAACTGTTACGAATCATGATATTTCACTTAAGCTAGTTTAAATTCCTAAAAAGAAGAGCATACAACTTTCTGATTGTCGGTTAATAATTTAATAAAGTTCTGAGCCGCAACCACTTTCAATGCTTATGTCCTTTTTTATAAAGATTAATTAATAATAGATAGATATCATATTGATCCCACTCCTGAAATATTTAAACTGTCGGTGGAGGGTATCAAAGATTCGGCACAGCCGAATATAGAACTCTGGCTTGTTTGGTGTAAAGTTGACTTTAATCAAATTTAAAAGTTTTTTCATTATACCCTTTACCACAGTTGGAAATGGTGTATATAAGTTTGCCATTCCATTTGTAATTTCTACAATATTGATCTTAGACCATATAAAGTATTATATTCCGGGGCCTTATGAGTCGCAAAGTTGATTTAACGATGTTCGTCTGTCCGACTTGCGAAGACCGCAGAAATTATGGGCATTATGCTGTTATACATTTATGTCACATATACTTTTGTTTGTATTGAAGTTTGCTATTGAAATTCCCAGCAAAAACTTTGCTTACAAAGTAAGCAGAAAAATAATAAGAATTTGACGAGCCGTCTACTTACTTTTCTACTAGAAAAAGTACTTATTTTTGTTCGAGATGTCCCAAAAGTAATCCTTTATAATTTAGCCTATTATAATCTAAAAAATAATATGTTTTTTTTATACTTAAAATTTTTATAAAAATATATAGTTACACAAAGTCAATAAAGAAAAAATTTTTTTTTTATTATTTTTTAATATTTTTTTTTTTTGTTTTTTTTTTAATTATTTTATTTTTATTTTTTCTTATTCTATTTTACTTTATTTTATTTTTTATTTTTTTTCTGTCTCTGGCGGGATTTGATCCCGCAACCTCGGTGCTGATAGACTAGCTCTCTACCAGCTAGTCTACCGGGGCAGTGTAGTTTTTGCATTAAAACACTATGTTTTATGACTATAATGACATTTTTATTGTCATAATGAAAATATAAATTTTTCTGTATATTTAAGATATAATAATAAAGTTATTATTTAATATATAACTAATAATCCAAAAAGTGGCGAATAAAGCTACAAAGTAATGAATTCTTGAAGTTATTAAAAGTAGGATTGTAAGTAAAGTTTTTGCTGGGTTCTAACCGATCGGTCAGTAAATGATTAAGATATGAGTAAAATACCATGACTGCCTTTAATTTGACCCATAAATCCATTGTTGTTGTTTTTTGTTTGGCAAGAGCCAAAGTTTGTAAATTTGGTACAAGTGCTTATCTTGGCTATCAACAAGCAACATCCAACAAAATATGGGCGGGAGTAGAAAAGTACTTATGAAAAACAACAGATTTATTTATATCTAAAGGACGGTAAGAGAAAATTTTTATAATTTTGTTACACCCCTGTGGAAAATTAGTGTAAATTGGTCCAATAGACTAGTCCTGGGACTTGTGAAAATAGAACAAGTACAAAAAGAAAGGACTCATGACATGTGAAAGAAGAACCAATCCCTTAACTGGTTTATGAATAATAAAAAAGTAGAAAAAGTAATGAATTTCAGTACACATTTTTTGGTACTTTCGAAAATTTGGTTCTTGAATTTTATTCTAGGACTTGTTTTATTGACATAATACTACATTTGAGTAACTGACACTAAGTACGTTCATGGAGAATAGACCTGTGACTGGTCAAATGGTGTCAATTGACCCTCTCCAATGACAACCCCATGTAAAAGTGATAATTCTGTCTTATTCATATAAAGTGTTAGAACTAGAAACGGTCCCTACCACCAGACTCACGGGACTACTTCGGTGTCAATTCGCTTCCCTCTAGGGACAACCTCTCTAAAAATAGATTTATTTATATTAAAGGACCTGTATTCACATAACTCTTTTTTCTTATCGCACCATGGTGAGGGATATAAAAGATTCGGCATAGCCTAATTGAATTTGTGCTTTTCCTACCACTGTTTAAGTTATTTTAAATAACCTGCTGTTCAGCCTTTGTTTAAAAAACGTTCTGTATTTACCTTGTTTTTTTCATACAACCAAATTTATTGTTGTATATACGTTGCCCATCACTACCTTTATTTAAATACAAAAGCTTTCCATATTAAAATCTTTCAATCGGCCAGTAAGGTTTAAGGAAACTCATTTATATCTCAATTAAATATTTTAAAACTGATAAAAAAAAACATTATTAATTATAGCAAATTTTTTATTTAAAAGATTTTTATACTCCCCAGACCACCGCTGAGTTGCTTAAGAGTTTTCCCTTATCTCCTGCCATTAACGTTCATTTTTTTCTGGTTATTTTCCTTAAACATTCATTAACCAAATGTTCTTTTTGTTCATTATAGTAAATAGATTAAAATAATTAATGTTATTATTGTTTGTTGAAATGTTTTTTATGGGCAGAATACGACAATTTAAATGTCTTTCATTTAATAAAAAAAAAACAGAAATAATACCAAACAATTTATTCTGTCTTTCATTCATTTCATTTTGATTGATTTATGTTGTTTTGTCAGTGTGTATATTAACTGTATGTGTGTTTATTATTTAATTAAAATCAGCTTAAGTACTTATTAAAAGCAATACAATTAAAAATTTTTATTAATAAAACAATGCGTTGCCAATGATTCTGGATTTTGTAACAGCATACAGTGGAAAAGAAAACAAACATACTTAAGGAGAAAAAAAAAATTTTTCAAACTGAATGAATCGAATGAATTTAAATTTCACATGAACAAAAAACAGAGAAAAAAAATTAATTTGAATTAAAAAATTTGGGATATTTATTAAAAAATCAATTAACTTTGCACCAGTTAAAGAATCTGTAGTATCAACTAAATATTTTTTAATATTTCCAACATTTTTTGCAGGAATGCTGTTGATACAAGTAAACGTTCACTTGAATAAATTTTTAATTAAAACTTATTTTATTTTTGATTAATATGCTTTAATTGAAAAAAAAAAATTGTCGAGAATTTTTCTGTGTAGGGTTTTTTACAACCTTGATAAAAAAGTATTATTAATTCACTTAATAGGGGTACTTTGGTATGCTTGGGGCGGCAGACGAGTAATGAATTCGAATTTGGGAGGCATACCGTGTGCAAAAGCTCCTCTAATCTTAACCTTTTTCTCTGGCAGGGACCAAAAGTTTGTTTGCTTTCCACTATCATAGCAGTAATTTAATTTTTTCGTTCAGGTAATTCGCCGTATAAGTCGCCGGAGGAGCTACAGTAAAATACATCTCGGTTCTTGTATAGTTCTAAGTCTTTTGCTTGGAAAGCGAGAACAAAGTGAGAAAAAAGTTATTAATTTCGAAGACGAAGAAAAAATATTGAAACTAAATAATATAATCGTCTATTACTTGAAGTCCTATCGGAATAAATTTAGGCTTTGAAATTTTCTATAAACAAATACATTGAAAACTAATGCAATTGTTCACATATATTGTTCTTAATCCCATCAGAAATTTGGGACGGGGACATTTTGATTTAAAAATTTTATATGTATATTCCAAAATGTTCGGATCATTAGATCTTGGCAGTAAAGACAAAGAGAAAAGAAGAGTTTCGCTTAATAAAAATTTTCGGGAAGTAAGGCGTGAGTAAGCGAGTTAGACGAAAGAGTTGGTTTAGCAAATGGGCTTTAATTTCATTGTGCGACGGTTTTTAAGCCCCACCCACCCATCTATGCAAAACCCTTTGAGCCTTTGTTATGATGTTACACATCAGCCACACATTCAATAAATCACTTTAAAGTTGTTCACACAGACTGCTCGTCAAATTTTTATTGACAGCTGTGCCACAGGCAGCACACAAGTTGATAGACAATTTTTTAAAGAAACGGCCTCGACGAAGAAACAACTCAAAATGATAGCTTCACTCAAAGTGCTGCAACAAATTGAATCTTTAAAAAAAAAATACAATTTATTTGTTAAATGAAGCACATTTGTTTTGTAAGAAATATATTTTTGAAAAGAAGCACAGAAATCAATTTGTGATCAGCAGTTAAAGTTGAATGTTAAACAATTGGAAAAGGGAATTTGAAAGAAATCTAGTGGTCAACTTAAAAGGTGAGAGTGTTAGTAAAAAAAAATTTAAGTGTATCGTGTGGCCCCCAAAATAGCTAAAACACAAAATTTGATCTTAATTTTGTAGAGAAAAGCTGTGATATATTCATAATAAGTTAAAAATAGCTCTCTCTTAAAATGAGCCTTATTGGTCATGGCATAACATCTCTCACTTTATATGGACAAGAACTATGGAATTTGCCTTATATATTTGGATAAAAAAAAAACAAATAAAAAAAATTTCACCAATTTATTTAAATATTAATTTATGTTTGAGATTCGTTTTTCATGTCAAATAAAAATAAAATAAGAGGAAAAATTATATATAAAATAGAATTGCTGAAATTGGCCATGAGTAGTATTAAAGAAAGTGTGATTGTTCTAAAATTTCCATCCCTGGTTAGTATTAATCGGTATAAGAAATATTTTTTGTCTGATAATCACGAGTCCTTACCGCAAAAATAGCGTTAGCGACAACAATTTAATTTTTTGTTTTTTTTTTAATAAACGAATTTATTGGCAACACATGGTCACATAAGGTACTGTTACGATTTTATAGCTTAAGCGCCAACCTTCATACAAAATTTTTATGAAATATAATAAAAAAACCTTCTCCTGCAAAATTGTGTTTTTGTCGCTTAAGTTTTTTTGGGATAAAGGTTCGATATGAAGAACCCAAAAAATTCGTAGTTATTCAATCAAGTTTTTAACTCTTTAAAATAATCAAAACAATTTGTCTGGCAATATTGTATGAGGCCCCTCGAGATTGTCTGAAATCAATCGGTCTTCACTATTACTTTCTCTCTGTTTACAAAGCTCTTAATTTATTTATAATACCTGTTACCAGAGTGCGGGTTGGGTTACGATAAAAAAAAATACAATAAAAATAAAAATTAAAGGCATCGAGTGAATTCTTTTTGAAATAATAAAAAATATATACAAGGTTAATACAATTCTTGTGGTTAAAGACATCAACATTAAAGTTTTTTTTTTTTTTGTAAAATTTTAAGTAGAAAAAGAATTCGTAGCGGTAGATGCGAATTAATAAAACAAAATTATTTAAATTGAACGAGGAATTAAAGAATAAAATTTACTAAGAAAAATGCCAATTGAAAAATTATTTTGTAAAGGCTTAAATGAAAAAATTCCCAATATGTTAAATGGGTTGGTCCAATTAATACTAGAAAATGCATTACTTCTCCTTAAAATTGTACACAATAAAAATTCTCGTTAATTTTTTTTTTTCAATTAAACCATTAATCAAAAATCAGTTTCAATTAAAAATCTAATTAACAACATTACTGCAGATTATGTTGTTGTTATCAACAAATATTTAATCGATACTATTAATTTGTTACATGTTACAAAGTTAATAATTATTTTAATTAGTATAAAAAAATCTTTAATTGAAATTCATTACAATTTTTTTCTGTATATTGATGTGTTGAAGTCTTAAACAAGTCATAAATTTTCGAAATGATTTTTATCAAAATATTAGATATCACGAAGACTGTGTTCAATATTATTTTTTTAAAAATGCCATAAAATGGTAATTTTTTTAAAAATTTTTTTTATTAAAACACCTTATTAGATGATTATTGAAACACCTTAATTCCATATACTACTACAATCGAAAAGGTTTGCGTTTTTAGAGTTTATATTAAAAAAAAAAAAAAATAAATCGAATAAGAACAAGAAAGATTGCTTTCTTCGGCCGGGGTATAGCTTTAATATCCTTCACCTATCGTAATACAGCGTCTAATAGAATAAACAAAAACATGTAAGAGTGCTTTATTCGGCTATGCCGAATCTCTTATACTCTTCACCATGGTGCGACAAGATCAGAAATTAATACAAATATATACATACATATGAACTAGTTTAATCCGGTGCGCTTTGCAACCCCGCAACTATTACAAATATTCAAAAATTTTTTTTTGTGCCTCGCGCATCTCTCCAAGCCCGACCACTTTTTTTCGGATGTCTTGTGTTGGTATCGAAACCATTTGTACTTAATTTTGTAACATTTACTGGTACTGAACTTTTCTGTATTTGTATGGGAGGTGCCACGCCTAATTATCCAATAACTCCAACTTTTTGACAGATTTTGTGTATGGACAACCCAGCTGTGTTCCAAATTTTTGAAAATTTTTCTCCTAACCTTCTCCACATATATAAAGAAATGTACTTGGTACAATGGCTACTTCTTAAATCTCGCCAACATTTTGCCGAATGTTGTTTATTGATAACCAAGATGTTTGTACCTAATTGGAAAGCTTTAGCCCACTTTTAATTTCAAAAAATATATATGCATTTATATATCCTTCCAGACGATCAGTAATATACTGTTAAAATGTCATATATACCGCTTTCGTGGTTTGGCGGCCATACACATTTCTCTATCTATGCGGCAAATCATTAGTGTATGTATGTATATGAACAAGCTTATGTATAAAAATATGCCAAAAAAAAAATCAACACACTGAAATAAAAAACAAACAACAACTACAGGGGATTTTATGAATTTTAATAGCAAATGTATAACAACCTAATTCCCATCATGATGGGGCATGATACCAGACAGACGGCCGGACAAAGAAGTTCTCGGTTCGGTTTCACAATTACGTGCTGCCGCCGCAAAAATGTTTGCTTGCGCCCTAAAAGAGTTCAGCAATCTTTAAATGTTTTCTCTTTAAATTCGAAGATACCAATTATGGTTATAATAATGAAACGTTTTTTATCGGTATTGGAAAATATTAACTTTTACCTGTTAATGATTCTGTCAATAGCGGACCGCCGCTGCCTGTTTCCTCACGGCTAGATTTCTGACATCATATTTTTTTTATAAGAAGCAGCTGATGTCAGATGGTTTGTCAGAAGTAAATATAGCACGCTCTAATTTAAATTTTGTCAGATGATTTGCGTCTGACTTTTACAGAAGCAATGTTATAAAGGTAACAAACGACATGTATGTTTTTCTCAGTGGGAAATTTGACATGTCAGATGTAAAACTCATGTCGTGTACTGGTACCTTAAGTTGTACAGAAAATTGTGTTTAGCCAAAACTTTGCGTTCTAAGATTTTTAAATGTATGAATATGAAAGTATTCATTTTTCAAATTTTAATTTTCTATAAGAATTGGACTTGTTTTGCAAACTACCCTTTGCGTTCTTTGGTCAGATATTTGCCCTTTATTAGATTTTCTTAGAATATACAATTGTAATATGCCACCCAAATTCCCCAAATATGTATATTGTTCTGCCACAATTAATTCGACGTTATAAAGCCAATTCCCGATATTATGGAAAGAAAAAGTTTTGCTATATAAACATTGTCTATTTCTGACAGCAATATAAGTACACAGAAAAAATGAAAAACCAACTTCAGTTAACGTATTTGTTAGAAATTTGTACTATTAATTAAATTCTTTACTGATTTTCCGCCTGCAAACAAATTGATCATATCAATTAACGCATTTGTAAGTTTGAGCTTTTCTTGCTGTTCAGTTTCAATCAATAGGTTTAATTGAAATTTGACCACCAGTAAAAGAGGCTATATAAAACGTAAACACAAATCAAAATATTTTTTTCAATCAACACAGTTAATTGAAACAATTAAAAAATGGTTTGAGAATTTAAAATATTTTGAAGTTTCTGTGTATGTTTTCATATTTGCAAATAAACACACAAACATTATATTTTTTGTTTTCAATTAAGGCAAATTAATTGGAACAATTAAAAAAATTGTTTAAAACAGCATTATTGAATTAATTGAAAAAATTTTGGTGAAAATTTTTTCTATTATAATGTTTGTGTGTTTATTTGCAAATATGAAAACATACACCCAAACTTCAAAATATTTTAAATTCTCAAACAATTTTTTAATTGTTTCAATTAACTGTGTTGATTGAAAAAAATATTTTGGTTTGTGTTTACGTTTTATATAGCCTCTGTGCTCAAATTTCAATTAAACCTATTGATTGAAACTTAACAACAAGAAAAGCTCAAGCTTACAAATGCGTTAATTGATATGATCAATTTGTTTGCAGGCGGAAAATCAGTAAAGAATTTAATTAATATTACAAATTTCTAACAAATACGTTAATTGAAGTTGGTTTTTCATGGTGTCTGGTGGGAAATTTATATTTTTAAATACGATTATTTAAAAAAGTACTAAACGCTGCGGAGGCAGGGTGGCGCCGAATAATCGATTGTGCGGATTTGTCAGTCATGATGTCGCAGTGGTCAAGTGAGCATCGCGCGTTCGCTGTGGAGATATTTTTCAAGAGTTGTAATTCTGACGTAATTGCTTGTCGACAATTTTGTTCAAAGTTCATTTTCAATTAAACGACCACGTCAACAAGCAAAACTGCCGTTACTGGTCTCCAAGAACCTGCAACCCTCGATTGACATCAAAAACCATTGCAGTGGCCCAGGGTAAATGTTTGGTGTGCCTTATCCACGCATGAGATAATTAGACCATTTTTTTTTTTTTGAAATTCTTGAAAAACAAGGCTCCGTTTTGACCAGTGTGTTCAACTCGACGAAAGACATCTGGATGACATACTCTTTAAAAAATAAAATCCGCATTTCCGTTCCTTCGTTCAATGCTCTTAATAACACTTTGTGTCAATTAATACGTTTTTTATTTAAGTTTGAAAATATAAATCTGCTACCAGACACCCTGTATATATGCTACTGATTTCAATTATGGTAATCGATTACATTATTCGTTACTTATTGTTATCGGCAGTAATAGTAGACGTGAATGAACGTTTAATTTTTTTTGATGGATTATTGATGAATGTTTAAGTTCAAGTTGAAATTTATTACAGAAATAGTAGTAACAACACATTAAATTACATCATTAGTGGGCTCTAACAATAACAATGAATTACTCAATTACAGCGTTTTAAGTACAAAAAAACAAGTAAGAATGCTATATTTGGTTATGCCGAATCTTTGTCACCTTATACTTTTCTAAGAATTGGTTATTTTTTATTTTGGATTCTAAAAGATCTTTGTTTTTCGAACACGTATATTTAAAAAAAGATTTCCTCTAATATCGAACCGTAAAATTTTCAAGCAAGAATGTTTTGTAAGTCATACTAAAGCTTCAAAAATTAGATAAATATCGCACAACTTAAGAACTGTTATAGTGAGAATGTTCAAACTTGGTAGAAGTCACTCTCATAAACTACACCTTTGAAAATAAAAATTAATGGGGTAGGCGCAGGTGGAGTAATACCCCAATAGGATGCATTTATTAAATACCGCGTAAGAAGAACTATATATAAAGAACTATAATAGTTTGAGTCTTCAAACGTGGTTAAAGCCACTATTATGCACAGAATAAAATAAAAATTGATTTCAATTAAAAAATTTGATATTAATTAAAAAATTAATTAAATTTGCACCAGTAAACAAATTAATTGTATCAATTAAACCAGTTAATAGTATTAATTAAACGTTTAATTCACTTGATTAAACGTTTAATTCACTTGATTGAATTTTTAATTAAAACTGATTATATTTTTGATTAATGCTTTAATTGGAGAAAAATTTTGGATAATTTTTTCTATGTGGTTAACTATAAATTTTTAAATAAAAATGGGCGAGGGTAGACGGAGGAAGAGCCGTACCCCCAATAGAACGAAAATATTAAATTCCAAATATCTGAAGACAAAAGTCTTCAAGCTTTATAGGACCCACTCTTAGGAAAACTACACTTTTCAAAATAAAAATTAAGGCGTTAGTTGCAGGGGGAGCAATAAATAATATATAAAAGAAGAGGCAAATGTAATTTTGTTCTCTATAAACTCCTAAGCTACTGAACCGATTTTCCCTAAATTTTAAAAGTATTTTTTTGATAACCCGGCGCTTAACATAGACAATTAATATTTTGTAATTTTTAAGTGGGCGTGGCACCTCTCATACAATGACAAAAAAAAGACTTTTTCATATTTGGAGTACTGTAACAGTGAAAGTATTCCAATTTTGTACAAATAGCTTAGATAAAATACACAACATCTTTTAAAAAATAGGTTCAATAGGAAAATTAAGCATGGCACCTCTCAGACGAAGACACTTGAAAGTTTTGTATATCTGTAGAACGGTGACTGTTAAAGCATTAAAATTGAATACAAGATGCTTTGTTATCAATACACGAGATCTGTTAAAAAAAAATTAATAATTTTATTTCGATGGGGGTAGCAAAGCGCACCGGGTTAAGCTAGTATGTATATATGCACTACTTCGTTAGCCTGCAGCTGTATTCTGTAATTCGCTAAAGCTAGGCATTGCTTAATTTGGCAATGCCATTAAAATTTAATTCGCCACAATTTTAGCTTTTAATGCTATCGCTAAAATGTTTAAATTTTGTACCCTCTAAGGCTTTATAGCGATCGAGATTAAGCTGTAGCTGGTGATATAAACGGTGACCACTGATTTAGAGTTTTTAATTTTGTAGAGTGTGCATAAATAAGTACTTAAGTTGTTAATTTACATACAATTGTTAGTAAAAAAATTCTCTTTGATTAAATTTTTTTGCTGCTGCTGCTGCTGGGAGTTTTGTATTTGTTGTCTCAATAGTAAATTTACTAGTTAGACGTAAAGTACGAGCATGAAATACTTATTATGGGTGGTATTACAGCGAGTTGCTTGTTACTACTTGAATTTTAAAATTTTTATAAATTGGTGTTTTTTTGTTTATTTGTTAACGCTTGGTTGATTAACTTATTTTGCTACTGTTTTTATTGCTATAGGGTTTCAAGTTTTTTTCTTTTTGCTAGAAGTTTTTCAATGAGTTTTCTTTACATTTCTGTTTTAAAGTTGGCATGAGTAAGTATCTTGTAGATTTTGGTCGATATAATTAGATGAAATTAAATTGATTTGTTTGTTGCTGTTGTTTTTTAATTTTCAATTTATATTGTTTTCTAATAGACTGTGAAAGGTTAAAGTCAATGATTAAAGAGACTTTATAAATTTAAAACACGAGTTTAAATGCTTTAAAATTTAAATGCTGATAATTTAAATATATGTATATGAAATTTTAATTTTGTAATGTTTTCACCTCCAACATGAAAATAGTTGAGTAAAGTGTTAGTAAAAAAAATTTAAGCTTTGCATGCCAAGTTTAATTGTGAGAATTGTGGCCTGTACTGAAATTCTGTAACTTTTTAACGACAAAAATTTGTCGTTAAGTAGTCAAAATTCGTTAGTTAACGATAATTGTTGCTAAGAGCTATTCGTAATGAAATTTAAACAATTTTTATCGGTAGCTAACGACAAGAAAAAAGTTCTTGTTAAATAATAACGATAGTAAATGTACAGTTAACCGATTAAAAATATATAGTAAATAAGTTGATGAAGCCCGGCCATAAGCCGCAGTATTTGGGACCCATGTTTCCGCCAAAAGGAGTATGCTGTGATGTTAGGATTCACATAAGAGATTTCAATGCCGAATATTATCTAAATATCTACTACTATTACTATGATTACTACTATAAGATGACATAGCAGCTATTATAAAAGTGACTTTTTATAAGATATTTTCCGGAGTGTATTTGTATAGGAGCTATCAAATATGGACCGATTCCAATTAAATTTGCTATTCTAATTTAGGTTTCCATAAAATATTGTTGTTCCTTATTAAACCTAAATATAAAACCAGACGATTTGGCGGAGGTTTCTGCATAGAGGAACTGGGCGTAAAAGTTTCCTTTCGTCTGCCGGATGGATGTAGTGTCCTGCAGGCGGAAATCTCGGTTATAAGGCGGGCGGCCAGCTGGCTACAGTATTATCGCATATCGAGAGATATACGTATATTTACTGATAGCAAGGCTGCCATTGCTTCTCTAGCGGGTGTCTACACGACATCGTGGTTAACTGTGGGATGCCGAATGTCTTTGAATGAGATTGCGAAACATTCAAGGGTAACTCTTATATGGATACCAGGGCACTCAGACTGCCCGGGAAACCAGATAGCAGATGAGCTGACCAAGGGAGGCGGTTTCATGGATGTCACATTCGTTGATCAATTCATTGACCTTCCAATGGCGCGATTATTATAGGATGTCTGAAATTTTTAGTTGAATATTATGAATTTTTTTAACGTTACGACGTAATATCTGTTGATAGCTTTCGACATGAGTTACAGACACATTTTTCTCTCACTTTTCGGGAAATGAAAGAATATATTGTTTCACATCTTTTCGATGCGAAAAGTTCCCACCAAAGCTGCAGAGCATGGGTAATGAAGTATTATCGCTCCTAAGTATGGAAAATATTGTTCATTAGGGAACTACAGTTCCATAAATTTTGTGCTTAAGTTTTTGCTTAAACAAATTAATTTTATAAATTGTCTGAAATTATATTTTTGGTGTTAAAAGTAGTTTATAAAATGGTATTTAGTTTTATTGGAACTCTGATCATTTTTATTCACCTTTGACCACAACGATATTTTTACGTACTTAAAAGTGATTCGTGTCCAAATTTATTCATTTTTGCAAGACTTTTGTTAAATAAACTATTTTGGCATTTAGCCCTTTCGACCGCAAGTTTATGAAACTTTTTATATTGAAATTATTAAAAACGTATATACGAGAAGCATGTACGAAATTTTTAGTCGCCACCTTCAACGCACTTTCTTCTGGTAGTGAGCTAGTCTATCAGCGCCGGGGTTGCGGGTTCGATTCCTGCCAGAGACTCTGGTGTCTTTCCTGCAGACAAGCGTAGAGCTTCGCCGATTTAGCTTAGGGAATTAAAAAAATTAAAAAATTCCCAGTTTGATCAAATTTTTTTTTAAAACCATCACTAGAAATTTTGCTCGCCTGTAAATTAATTCCTAAAATTGAAGCTTCGCTGTCTACTGTAGTTGAGGGGCGCTCCTTCATCATTTGGGTAATTGTGGCATATGTTTTTGTTAAAGTTTAACCCTTATGTGAATTGCAGAAAAAAACACCTTTAACTGATTTCCAATGTACCCGGGTACCTTTATGGAATTAAGCTTCGTACAGACGACTGTCAGATCTTACAATATTGGCAAGCAGCGTTGCTTAAATTGCATTGAAATTGGCTAAAATATCTTACAATTGTGTGAACATTGTAAGCTCATTTGTATTTGCAGAAGTGCAAAATTAATGCATCTGACAATCGCACCATTGTCAGAAAAATATTGCTGTTGGCAACGCCTGCTTACAATATTGTAAGATCTGACCATCGTCTGTACGAAGCTTTAGTATTGAAAACTAAATTTTTTTGTCGAAATATATGTGAATAATCACGGAAAATAACTCTGAAACTTAAAAAAGATGTTAATTTTAAATTTTTGTATACGCACTGAGCTATGCAACGTATAAATGCTATGAAATATAAGTTTGAAATTATATGTAAATTTTTCTTTATGCATATCAAAGTTAGCAAATGTGAAACAAAAAACTTGTAAGTAACTATTACTCCGGAGATTTCCCTTATTGCAAAGGTGCAGTAGTTAAATGTATTTACATTTATTGTTTAAGTCTTTCATAGATGTTGACTAGGGTATTCATTCGGGTAACCGTTAATCGGTTAACCGATTAATTACTAGCCGATTAACTGATCGGTTAATTTAAAATTGGCAATTTTCGATTAACGATTAAATCGGTTAATTTCAATCGATTAACCGACTAACCGATGTAACAAATATTTTTAGTTTTTTGTAGTATTATAACATATTTTTTTGCGTTTTTAATTATTTGTTTCGTCTCATATAAAAAAGGTATATGTTTGGAAAATATTTTTTCCTACAATATATTTCCTTCGAGAAATACATTCTTCAATTACAGTACAAAACAGAAACTAGGGGTTCGGAAATACATTTTATGCAGAATGTTCGGTGCTGAGCTTTGCCAGGATGAGTCAGATGATGACCTGACAATAGAAGAAATTCTCGATTCTAATACAAACAATCTTTAACAAAATTAGCCGAAATAATGGCATTTTGGAAGATTTTATATGTTGAGAGCAATTAGATAATCTGTATCATGATACAAAGAAACCAAGATAACGCATACAGCTTTTAAAAATGAAATGTTTCTGCGCATCTACGTCACATCAGCGTATAAGTACAGCTAAAATATAGAAACACAAGCAAACAAACATGTGTGTAATATGCTAAAGTGACGTCATATTAAACAGTTGAATTTTGTAAACATGTGCAATGCGTAATCTTAAATCTGTATTATGGGTTGCTTTCGATTTCTCAAACATCTTCGATAAGTTAAAGAATTGTTTCCAAATCAAGTTTTATCAAAAATAAAGAAAATAAATGTTTAAATCCTAAACATTTAAACCAAATTATTGTTCCAAAAGATTATTTTTTAAGATCTTAAACTATTGAAATAATAAATATGAAAATATCACAGTTTATTTTTTATTACATACATAAAAATATTATGTAAAATTATAAAATATGTTTTTCATATCTATGAATTACTTTTTTGTTCGTTTGTTTTGTTACTCGTTTTCAAGAATTGTTTTGTTCGTTATTTTATTGTTTTTTTTTTACTAATAAACTCTAATAATAAATAATTTTTACATTTTTATTAATTGGAAAGACTTAATTTATAACAAAACTCTATTAATCGGTTAACCGATCAATAACAAAATGAACCGATTATTAACCGATTAAACCAAAACATCGGTTGATTAATCGAGCGATTAACCGATTAAAGCAAAAGCCCGATTAAATGAATACCCTAATGTTGACCGAGTGAAGTTAACATTTAATGTATGAAGGTACCCGGGTACCTTGCCATACCGTTAAGGGTGTAAGATGAAAACTTCACCACGCCTTTGCAAAACAATTTGTAAGCTAGATAATAATTTTAATTTAAAATTTATTAAGAGTTAGAAGTTCTCAAGAAGTTTTAAATATGTGGACCATCTGTTTATTTAAAAAAAAAAAAAATTAAGTTGAAACTGCCAAAGGGTACCCGGGTACATTGCCATTCACATAAGGGTTAAGTAGGCTTCACTGTGCAATGGATTTGCACAGTTTTTTTTTTGAGCGATGGTTGACTTTTGAAAGTTCCATAAGCATAACGCAAAGATCTACATCTTCCATATTTTTAATAAACGCAGCTACAACTTCTAGCCTGGGAATTTTTTTTATCGCTTATCTTTTGTACTTTATCGCTTTCATACAACAAAAAAAAAAATTAATTTGATAATAGGTGACCTGCTTTATTGCCAAGCCACCGGAATCTTTTCGGATTCCGTTGGAAACTCAAAGTATGAATCGACTTCGTGCTAGCGAGTTTGCCTAAAATACAAACCCTCTGGCACCTACGGGGTAGAAAGGATTAAAATTATTTTCGAGAGTAGTGCTTATGGTGTTGTCAAATGAGTTAAGGACTAACTATTTTAAAAATTTGTTGAGAGATTTTGATTTATATACAGACCCAAAAAACATATATTTTAAAATGTCAAAAGGGGGCTTCATATATCTTTTTTCACCAAGAGGTCGTGATTTCAATTCTTGTATGAGGCGTAAAGTTGCCAAGTCACGCACTGAAGAGACTCTCGTTTTAATACTTTTCTAGATATTTTAAATTGTGAGTTTCTACTTTAGAAGCTTTTGCGTGTACACTCAAAATATTATGTAGTTAATATGTAGTCATTTACATTTCATTTAAAACGAATGATTTTTACATTCATTTTTTATTTATAAAACAGCATATTTCTTAAAATTGAATAGTTTTTACTTTTAAAAAATATATTCTAACCGACAAAAATCAAACTACATAACAAAATTAATACCGTAAAACATTATTTTTCGGTAGTTTGTTTTTCAAATAACAAACATAAATGTCAAAAAATAAAAATATTCGTCAAATAACTATATTTTTATTTAATTTTAACAGTACAGAAAACGAATTTAATAACCCACAATCAGTTACTGTAATAATTTTATAAGTGTAATTTTTCATCGTTTTCTTATTATGCAAATAAAAAAAAAACAAGTAAGAGTGCTATATTCGGCTATGCCACCTTTGTGCATGCAACTTGCTGCGTATAACAACACAGATTCTTCTTTTTTGAAAAAGCGTAAAATGCATGGTGTGGACCTGCAGCTTAAAGATTACGCCATTCCGAAAACACAGTTAAAATCTTATGGGCTTATCGGAAAAATAACATTAAGCGCATTTCTAAAAATTTCAAGCTGAAAAACTGAAGATAGTGGTTTTTTAATTGCAGGATTGTTATAAATTTTTTATTAAAAATTTAGCAAATATTAGGGACTTTTAAACTTGGCAACACTTGCCAGAAAAAAACTACGTCATCTAACGGGAAATCGACCTCATGGCATAATCTTTATTTTATTCTTGGACCAATGGATATTTTTCTATTGCCTCAGAAAATACTTGTGGAAATTCTGAGTAATTGAGCTTTGAAATTTCGGTCAATATAGAACAATTTGAAATTATTATTTGTAAAAATAAAAATCGATATTATTATAAAATGTTGATTGCTGCATCTAACTTTAACTTTTTTATTGTGGCACTTGTTCCCCTTTTATCTTCAGCACATCAGTTCAAAGTGGATTGTTATACCAAAAGGTGGACAAATATTAGTTGACGTTACATACACCAAACAAGCGTATAATATGATTGTCATTTATAAAAGTATATGTATATCTAAAAATATCTTTTCGCTTATCTCTATCCTTTATTTGGCATGGCAAAGAATAAACCGCTTAATTTAAGAAGTTTTTCTACTTTTAATGGCTTAATTATTCAAAACTTTCTCTTTTCTCATTTAACATATTTCTCTTAATCTTCTTTTAAACAACTCTCAAAGCAAACAACTCCCACAGCATTGAAAAATGTCAAACAATCTAATAAATAATAAAAAAATATAAAAATTAAAACAAAAAAGAAACAGCGATAGCTACTAATATAGATGTTAACTGATATGTAGCTATAGCAACAAAAGTAGCAGTAGCATTAAAAAATACAACAACAAAAAATTAAAGTGACCCAAATAAAAATAATAATAAAAATCATAAACAAGAAAAATCTTTAAAAAATAATAAAAACAATTCAAAAAAGGGAAAACGTATCACAATTTAAAAATGGGTTAAAAAAAACAACAAACAAACATTTTTAGAAGGAAAAAAATTAAATTTCATAACCACATTTACCCTGCTCTTAATAATTTAAATTATAAAGAAAGTTTTATTAAAAAAAAAAAAAAATTTTGCAACCTAAATACAAAATTTTATACGCTCTTTTTTTAATGAATAAAAAAAAATATGTATAAATGGTTGACATAATTTTTGGTTTATAAAATATAAAATCAAAAAAACAAACTAAAATATTTTTTTTTTTTGTGCCACAATCAAATCACTGCAAACCATTTCATTATTGTCTTTTTTCCGAATTTTTTTCAACGTACCTCTGATGGTGCTTAAAAAGGGATTACAAACTGTTTAAAGATTCTAAAAACGCACCGAAAATCTGAATTACTCACACCCGCAGAAGAAGCACAAAACCCCAAATACACTTGTTGGGCTTAAAGTATGTGTAACAGACTAGAAACACACCCAAAAATTACTGTCGAATTTTTTTCTTCTTCTTTGGTTAACAATCATAAAAATTGTTTTGTTACGAGTGTCCGTCTGCGTTGTTCGTTTGTCTTTCAATACGCTTGTCATTCCGTAATTTACTTACATCTACTTAAAATTTATATGAAATGCTTGTTGGTATACGTGTGCCATTTTATATGGAGTTTTCTTTTTAGGGTTTTAAGGTTACATTGAGGTTTTCCTTAAGAATTTACAACTAAAGATTTTTAGCACACAACCTTTATATTAAATTATTAGGGAAAACATCTTATAAAGGGAAGGAAACCCAATAATACATACTAATATATTTTTATAAAAGAAAATTTAAATAAAGTCTTTTATAGGCTAGAATTTATACAAAAACAATTACTTGATATCGTAAACAGTGTTGCCAACTCTGCATGACTATGTTAAGCGGCGGGTAAGCAGTAAATTACTGTGAAAATTTCAGTAAAATAGATTCAGTAGCTTAGGAGTCTATAAGGAACAAAAACACAAACAAACAAACGGGATTTTATTTTTATATCTATAAATTAAGTTATCTGTTAGAAAAGTTATTTCATTAATTGTGCTAAGCCCAAGGAAAGAAAAATAACCCGATATGTGGATAAAGTCGGTATCCTTTTAAAATTAAAATTAACGTCCTGTGATTACCCAGTCAAAATTGTTATAAAATATGCTTTGCAAAATTTTATCATGGAAACTTTGTGGCAAAAAAATTTAAGTTGTCTCATAGAGGGGCGAAATTGGGTGAAAGTAAACGAAATTCCGCATCACTTATTTAAATTATTGCTTTTAGTAACTTACCTTATTGGCAATGAGCAAGTCCAATTCAAATAATTTTTACAGATTTGGCGTATAGTGGTATACATTGAGATTGAGGTATTTCGTATTAAATCTTCTTATAGTAAAACTATTATAATGGAACCATCAAATTCAGGTATTTGAGTACCTAATAAAATCCAAAATATCAATTTTTGCCATTTAAGACTATATTGGGATCGTAGGATGACTCCGCGATAACCAAAATACCACTGCCAACACTTTTGCCTATCTACTAAAATTAAGGGATTCGATTCTCCTATTGGTCGGCTCGGTTAGCAACACAAAAAATCAAATTTTATGTATATTTAAGGTCAAAATTATTTTAACAAAATAAAAATTTCAAGTGTTTAACCTTCCTGTACTCACGTCATAATATGAAGCACGTACACAGAATAAATTAAAAATTGTCTCTAATCATCGAATTCATTGCAAATTAATAGAATCAAGCAAACAATTTGTTGATTTTGCACCTATTACCAAAATGATTATATAGATGACTAAAACTTGTAAAAATTTAAAATTTTAAGTATTTTTTTTTCAATAAATTCAATTCAAAAAAAAAAAAAAATAATCAAAAAACTTTGCCGTTTCAAGCAATGTGTTAATTGATTTAATAAAATATAGCTCTGGTTTTTACTATTCCCTACAAGTTTAAATTATTTTATTTCAAACATAAAAATCAATTAAGATTTTTTGCTATTTATTTAATATTTTAATTAAAAATTTATTTTAAAACAACTTAAATGCTAATTAAATCAAAATTATATTTTAAATTTTCTTTTAATAGAAAAAATAATTGATTCAATTATCACATTATTTAAATTGAAATACTTTTGAAACAAATTTTTTAATTGATTAAAAACTACTAATAGTTTTTTCTGAGTATACTCTCTCCCGGTCTGTTAGACCGATGTTTGCATAGCCTACAAAATTTATGTTAGTTAAAAAAAAAAAATTAATAAAACCCCATTTACTCTTATAAATGTTTGTTTTTAGTAATATTAAAAATGTTTTAGCAAAAATAACTTTTTTATTTATGAATAATATTTGTTTTTTCTTAAAACCTTATTACACAGAAAAAAGTAGTTTTTTGTCAATTAAAAAAATTATTTAAAAAGTATTTAAAGTTGAACAAAAATTTAAAATGTAATTTTGATTTTATTAACATTTTAGTTGTTTTAAAATAAATTTTGAAATTGTTGTAAGTAAGGAAAAACATGTAAAATCAATTAAAATGGATAATCATTCAAAAAAGCAAACTTCGATCTACCAAAGGTTAAAATATAATTTGGTTTAAGGATTGATGTTTGACTATTGACGTCAGCAGTCGTCGATGGCTGCGAGTGTAAGACGGCAAATCCATCTGAGGACATCGAGTGGTTGCGATCGAAACATGTCATGGTAACCTGCCGGCCAGGGTTCGAGCCCCAGCCACGGTCAAGAATGAAAGATTATCAATAACAATTTTAATTAATTTTCATGTTGTTAAATTCCTTTCTTCATTAAAATAATTTAATGAAAATTAAATTTGATGAACTTAAGCCTAATTAAGAATATTAAAAGTTTGGATTAAAAACCATAAATAGTTCAACAAAATAACCACAATATACTAATTGTTGTTGGAAATTGTCAAAATCATATTCAGATATTGCATTGTTTGAAACGGCAAAGTTTTTTGATAATTTTTTTTATTAAAATTAAAAATATCATTTATTGAAAAAAAAAAAAAAATATTCAAAATATTAAATTTTTACAATTTTTAGTAATCAAAATAATCATTTTGGTAATAGGTGCAACATCAACAAATGGGTTGCTTCCCAGCCAGCAAAATAGTCCGACGTCTTCCAGATATCTGAGAGAAACGTCGATACAAAAGTCGGAATCGTATAAGAATTCTGTCAGATTTCTGACCCAAAAACGTATGAAGTGGTTGACACGAATTCTGACAAACATGTCGTGGGAAATTCTGGTTTTTATGCCGACATTTCTGATAGATATCTAACAGAAAATGAAAAAGGCATGCGAAATTTTGATGAGTTAGCCGAGATTCTTAGCTGAAATAATTCTCTTATTGCAAAATTTTTAAAAGTATATAATTATAAATTTTACACGTACGAACCTTTTTTTTATCCTTTTGTCTTGAAACAATAAAATCAAATTAAAATAATTTCTAACTTAATGACAATTGTCATTATTTTTACAAAATAATAATAATAGTAATAAGACAGTAAGTATATACAATGTCGGACAGAAATCTGAACGAAGTCTCTAGGAATGAAGTCAGACATTTGCAAGAAATGTCTAATTCAGACAACTTCGGAGTATTTTGCTGGCTGGGTTGATTCTTTGAATTTGGTATAAAATTGGTGATTAGAGACAATTTTTTATTTTTTCTGTGAAAATTTTTAAAAGATAAAATATATTTCAATTAAAAACGTCGGTCTCGCAGACCAAATACTGCTGTATGCGCACTTGTTTTCGTCTAGCTTTCACAAGCTTTGAAACCGCTCCAGATTGAAGTTTATTGAGAAGGGTGAAGCTAACAGAAATCAGAATACTCTCGCTCGGAATTACAGACCTTAAGCATGAGTATAGGAAGGTTAACAACAGTTTATGGGGGGCATATGCTTTTTTTTTTGCATATTTTAAGGTGTATATTAAGGCATAGTCGTAATTGGTGATGCTGCGAATGTGATTAAGGGCAGATATTATCCTAAAACAAAGGATGTAGCTCTTTCTAAAGTATATCTTTAAATTGGCTAAAAAAATACGTTATGAATCCTAACAAGACAAAGATCGCTTCACAAAAATAAACATAAGTTATCAAATCAGGACATGTTCAAATATCAGTACCAAAAAGTCCGTAGGATGCACCGAAAATCATTCAAATATTTAAACACTAAGCTCTTGCAAAAGGTCATTGGAAATACTCGGTGTTGTTTTATCCATTGATTTTATACAGCTCTTTGAAGTAATTTTTGAGCGTCCTATGTACACAGGTAAAAATAGAAATTTATTCCTTAAAAAAAACTTCTGATATTAATTAAAAAAATGATTAAATTTGCAACAGTAAACAAATTGATAGTATCAATTAAATATTTTTTAATATTAACAACATTTTGTGCAGCAAACTGATTTCATGTTTTATTAAAGGCGCATATAGACGACATGTTTTTGTCATCTGACATGTCAAATTTTCAAGTCACATGTAATTGTGCATGTCTGTCAAAATCGCTGTTTTACATAAGCTTTATAATATTCGGTCACAAACGTACATGTAATTTGCTTCTGACATTGTCTCTGTTTTTTTCACATTGTTATTGCAGAAACCAAAGTAGTGCTCGGTTTCAAAATAGCTTGCTGCCGCCATGAAAAGTTTTATTTGCGCCGTAAAATAGTTCAGCCATCTTAACATTTTTTTTCTTTTAATTCAAAGATACCAATTTAGGATTTTATAATAAAACGGTTTTTATATATATATTCACATAAATTCTATTCAATGGTAAGATGATCAAACATATCTCGGTATTGTAAAAAATTAACTTCAGCCGGCTAATGATTCCGTCAATAGTGGACGCCGCTGCCGGTTTCTTGCCGGCATAGCTTTCTGATGTCAGATGGTTTGTCAGAAGAAAATAGAGCACGCTCTTATTGAAATTTTGTCAGATGACTTTGCGTCTGACTTTTACAGAAGCAAAGTTAAAAAGGTAACACACGACATGTATGTGTTTTGCAGTGGAAAATTTGACATGTCAGATGACAAAAACATGTCGTGTACGGTCGCCTTAAGGCTTAATTGAAAAAAAAAAAAAAATTTGGCGAGAATGTTTTCTTTCTATGTACTAACAGTGGTCTGCAAACCACAACGGCTGGATATTTTTTTTTTGCATTTACAACTATTTGATATCTTCTTCTTTATATATATAAAAGAAAGTGGCGTTAGTTACTAAGTTTATCACTAAAGAACGGCTGGACCGATTTCGATGATTCGTACCATTTTGGAATGGTCTCTGACCAAGTAAGAAGAATAGCAAAAATCTTAAATAGATGGCGCCATTGAAAATTACTCAGTATGAATGAAATCGTAACACTGCATTTGACTATGCTATGATCTTTAGCAAAGTTTTTGATCATGAGCCGGCGAAGGTTTATAAGTTGATATGACCAATTTCAGACAGGTGGCGCCACTGAAAATTACTCGAAATTAGTTAAATCATAAACTTAAGAAAATCCCGAGCAGTGCCGGGACCAAACAGCTAGTTATAGATATTAAATTGTAAGAAGTACTGTGCGAATACCAGACAGGTACTGCCAGCCTATGTTGCGTTTTGAAATCACTTGTATGTGAATTTCTTTTTAATCTTTTATATTTTTTTTATTAATCAAACAAAACTTTTCATTTTTTATCCAACCTCTTGAAAGTTAAGAAGTTAATGTTAATCTCCGTATTAAGCATACCTTCCTCTCTAAGAAATTAGACCTCTAAAAAACATTAAAATTATTCCAAACACATATTTGTGTCACAATCTTGTTTGCCGAATTCTCAGCACTTGTTATTGCCTAGAATGATAGTGAATTTTGTACAAGTAAATTTATCTATTCACAGAAAAACATCTTCCTCCCACACACACACACACACTCCCTGATTTAGGAGCGCAAACATTCACCAGCCTGAAATGTTCTAATAAAAACATAGAGGGATATCAAAAAATTTGTAGGTGGAGTAATAAAAAATTATGGTAATTTTATGTGTCAATTATGTGCCAATAAGGATGGCAATTGTTACCATAAACATACCAAAACATACACATCTCAACTTATCGAGCACCATATGGGTCCTTCTACCCCGGCTTATTTAAATGTTTCGCAGGAAAAAAAGGACATTCATTTTAAAGGTTCGATAAGTTTTGTTAATTTTTTTCTTTTCCATTTAATAAAGAATTCTTTTTTTTTCATGCCTTCTAACAAGTGGTCAGTTTTTTTCTTAACAAAAAGTGTGAGTAGAAGATGTAATAAGATAGAAAATTTGTTAACCAAATTATGTTGCCTGTAAATGAGTCCATTTCTTCAAATATTTATGTTAATTTATTAAAACACGTGGGAAGAGGGAAGAAGTCCTGGATGGATGTTTCAATAGATAAAATTAACTTGTAGAATGGTCAGCCACTATTTGCATAAATATTTTTTGTTGTGGAATTTTATTATTTTTTTCTTTATTTTCTTAAACTGATTTTAAGTGTGTTACACAGACGTGACTGAGCAAATAAATCTCTGGAGTTTGTTCTGTATACAGATGTGTAATTTTATGTAGTTTCACAATTTTAAATTAAAACTTTTTAAAAATTTTACAAACAACCGGAGTTTGTATTGTATTTTTCGGATTCCTTAAAAAAAAATTTTAAGGATTTCCAGATAAATTTAAAGGACTCTGATATGGGTTGTGTTCTGAAACGTTTTAGATTCGATTGAGATGTGTAAAAATTTCTTTAATATTTAGAATTATTGTGGATTATTTAAAAATATTTCTTTAACTTATTAACAACAAATGTTATTCTCACTTTATTTATCCAGCAATAGTAGACCATGCGCTCTTTACATTGAAACCAGCAGAGTCTCTAAAATAAATCATACCCATATGCCTCCAACTGACAGATTAGCCCGCTATATACTAACTAGCCTGCCAAAACACTAAGGTTCTTTTCGGTCCTCCCTCTAACTAAGTGATATTAATTTGTTTTTGCATAGAGGTGTGTAAGTCTTACACTGTAAGAGATGGTTTTAATACATGTACCTTCTATTTTTATATAAGTATATGTGTATGTAAGTTTCTCTGAAAAAAATAGCCATTAAATATAATTGAAATTTTAATGCAAACACCTGATAAGTGCTTTAATTTTAATTTTTTTTATGCAAATGGGGGAAAAATTGTAATGATTTATTTAACGAATACCAAACAAGTTAAAATGCTTTATTCGGCTGAGCATTATAATTTCTAGACTTTTAAAACTTAGTTGAAACAAATTTAATTAAAACAAATAGAATCTGGGAATTTATTTCTGATGATGAGTAACATTAATTATATAAATTTAAAAAATTAAATTTATTATATTTATTATAAAAATTAATCGAATGTGTATTCTAAGTCAAATTACAATTTATAAAGTTTTCATATTTAACCCTAGATACTCTTTCTTATTTTTAATACACTACTCACTTTCTTCGTCGAATCGACGAAGTGCGTTTATGATGTGGCCCCAATCCCACCCAATATAAGGAGACACGAAAATGTTTGTTTAGTTTATACACAGAAAAAATTTTTTAGGCCAGTAAAAGAATTAATCAAAAATAAAATCAGTTTTTATAAAATATTTAATCAGGTGAATTAAACTTTTAATCAAGTAAATTAAACTTTTAATTGAAATATTGTCAATTAAACATTTTATACACTTGATTAAAAAGTTTAATTCACCTTATTAAATATTTAATTAAAACTGATTTTATTTTTGATTAATTCTTTTACTGGCCTAAAAAATTTTTTCTGTGTAAAATACTTAAGTTTTTAATCATTCTTAATAGTATATCATATTTAACTTCAAAAATTTAATACTGAAAAAACAACAAAAGCAAGCCAAGGTTTTTTTCGTCAATACGACGAAGAAAGTGTATCTTTGGTTAAAAAAGGTGAAAAAATATACTAAAAGGCAATATTTCTCGCACTTCCATCGTCAGTGCTACGAACGCAATCAACGAAAAATCTTACTTACACACAACCTACAAGCACGTACTTTCACACACTACAGCAGATCAGCAATATCTACAGCTACATGAAATTTGGAAGAGTTTCAGTAAAAAACTGCGGAGTTAAATAAGTAATATTTAACGGTATTCGTCAATACGACGAAGAAAGTGTATCTAGGGTTAAATATTTTCTATGCACCATCGGAATTTTTTGTTTGTACACAGAAAAAAATAACAATATTTATTAAGTAATAAAAGAAATTTTTTTAAAATTTTTCGAATATAGTTAACAGTTTTTTTAATTAACATGTTTGTAAATTGTCATGTTAACAATTTGTTTCAGTTATTCATTCATTCAGTCAAAAAATTTTCAATAAGAAATGAAAAATTATTAAAATGATTTGGATTAAATAACTAAAAGGCCAAACTACAGGCAAGTTATTAAGAAACTGAAGCAATCTTAATGGTAATTTAAGTTATTGGTTGAGTAGTGAAGAGAATTTAACGGGTATTTCGTTTATTTTAGTTTTAAAATGCTGGTCTATGGTGCCAATATTGAATAAGTATGCTGAAACAAATATTTATAGTATTTGTAATGCAGTTTTTAATATATTTCAATAAAAATTAATTAAACAAATATTTTAAATGCATTTCATTCTTGCAAAAGGCAACAACTAATTATTAACAAAATATTTTGTTAACATGAGAAACTCATTATTAAAATTTGTATATAATTGTTAACAAATATTTTATTCAATATTACAAATTCGTTGTTAAAAATATTTGTTGGATATCAACAATTTGAATTAACAAAAGTATTTTGTATATTCACAAATTCGGTTGTTGGTGCCTTTTCAATTAAAAAAGGAATTGTATTGACGAATATGGTATTCAATATGAGAATTGATTTGTCGTAATTTTTTTCTGTGCATATTTCTGTTACAAATTTTATTAAATTATCAAAATATATGTTACCATTTAAGGCGCATTTCAGTGATTTTCGGGAGGAGGGTTCTTATGGGACCTACAGCAAGTTATGGGCCGATCATCACCATAGTTGATAGTTTATTAATTAGATTTCGTTTGTCATCCTAAATTCCCAATTTTCATTCTTAATCAATACATTGAAATTTATAGTTAGAGTATAAGCTAGTTTCTATGCGCATTTCACTGGCTGCTTAGGCCAAGTCATAAGGAAACAAACCTCTTTCTTTAATATCCTGCAATACTAAGCGAAAATATGCGAAATTTTTTGGCAAAAGCTGTATTTAAAAAACGATTTTATGCTTATTTGTTGTATTTTGTTAAATAAAATACATGTGACGAAACTGGATATTCAAACGATTAATCGTTGTTCGATTAATCGAATAATTTTAAGCGATTAACTGTTCGAATAATTTAAAATTGGCTTATTTTCGATTAAAGAATAACTCGAATAATTTATGTCGATTAATCGATTAATCAAAAACTTGTTTTTTCACAGTATAAGTTGTTTTCTTTTATGTTAAAAAACAAGCTGGTAAATTTTAAAGACCCGTTTATTGTTTTTTAACTCAGGAACATTTCATTTGAGTAACAATTTTCTAAAATATAGTACAAAGAGTTTGGGAATAATTTATTTTTAAGTTCAGACTTTTACGACAATGATTCAGTTGAAGAAGATGATTTTTTTGCAACGAATGAAAACAATCTTCTACCAGACCTTAACAATACTATTAAATTTATTAAAAATAATTAGTATTGTGGTTATTTTGTTGAACTATTTATGGTTTTTAATCCAAATTTTTTTAATATTTAATTAGGCTTAAGTTCATTAAATTTAATTTTCATTAAATTATTTTTATGAAGAAAGGAATTTTACAACATGAAAATTAATTAAAATTGTTCTTGATAATCTTTCATTCTTGACCGTGGCCGGGGCTCGAACCCAGGCCGGCAGGTTACCATGACATGTTTCGATCGCAACCACTCGATCTCCTCAGATGGATTTGCCGTTTTACACTCGCAGCCATCGACGGCTGCTGACGTCAATAGTCAAACATCAATCCTTAAACCAAATTGTATTAAAAATGTTAAAAAAAAATAAGTGATGCAAGTGGTATAGTGGAAGACTACCAACTTTTAGAAATTACGAGAAAAAGAACAGAGAAATTGGATATGCTTTATTAAGCTTTACTTCCAATCTCTCCAACGTATACAATAAGTTTCATCAAAACAAAACAAAGAAATCGTTTGAAACATAAACATTTAAGCTGTATACTCTTTTTGAAAGATTATTAAAGGAGATCAGCTGAAATTTGGATGATAATTTTATTTAAAAAGTTTTCTTCTTTTATACCTTTTGGTAAATTGTGGTTACTTTTTTAATAAAATTTTTATATTAAGAAATATAATTTTTTGTCTTATTTTTAAACTTCTAAACTAGACAAAATTAAAATTATTCGATTAACCGAATAAAATTAATTTCTTCGATTATTATTCGATTAAATTTTTACCTCGAATAATTAAATACAAAACAACGAATAATTGAATACCCTAATATATTAACAAATAATATTTGTGAATTCTTAATATTAAGTAGGTATTTTCTGGGGTTACCTAGCCCGATCCCATACTCCTGGATTCGGGATTATCCTGGCTATACTGTTATTGAAAACAAAGGAAAAAAAAATAAAATTTGGTATTCTTTTTAAGTGCGTTCAACAATTATAAAGACATTTTAATGGAAGAAGTTAATGGAATAAAATAAGAAAAATAAAGTTTTATAATGCACAAAACCGAAAGTTCCGCGTGTTCTTATTTTCTAAGTGAATTGGTGGACCACATGCAATTTTTACTCGTTACAGATTTAGGGGTATTAAAGTGTTTTCCGAGAACGGGCATGGAACCTACGCTAAATTATAGACCGATTTCATGAAATAAAACCGTGCCATCTACAACTAGTGTTGGTGGCTAAAAAACGTGTCTTTGTTATAATATGATTTTTCTGGTTCACTAGATAAATTGATTTGGTTAATTAATTTTGAATTAAAACTTCAATTGTTGATCCTAATTCATTTAAAATAAATTTAAATTGAATTAAAATATTGCTTGAAGTTGCACAGTTTTTTGATCATATTTTTAATTAAATTAATTATTAATTAAGAATAAATCACAATTGTCAATTTTTACAAATTTTAGTAATCGATTTAATTAATCATTTTGGTGATAGATGCCAAATCAACAAATTGTTTGTTTGATTCTACGAATCTGGTGATTAAAACGAATTTTTAATTATATCTGTTTAGCAGCCTCTGGAATTCATAGGTCATCACAGGGAACAAACTGCTAACGGTGCAGCCAGTATCAGAGATTGGCTCAGGTGTGATATAATCGACGTTTGAGTTTTCTCATTCTAGCAGAGAAATATTAATGTGTTTGTAAATATTTCGTTTCAAATTGTGTTTTAGCGGTGAAAATATTGAAAAATATGATTAACTTACAAAATAACTTTGATAATAAACTTGTATGTGCCCGTGCAAAAAACTGAACTGGCAAATTTGATTTTTGTTGTTGTTTTCTTACGAAAACAATATAATGAAGCAATTTGTTTTTTAATTTTGTTTTTTCTTTTTACAAGTAAGACTTTGAGTGTTAATAATTCTTATTCGCTTTAAGGTTTTATTTGCATACTATTTTTTGCTTTTCTAAAATCTTTGGAAAAGGTTTCCTGACCATCTGGCTTAAGCAACCAGTGAAATGCGCATAGAAGCTAGCTTTCCCTCAACAATAAATTTCAGTGTATTTATCAACAGTGCCCCGGTAGGCTAGCTGGAAGTGAGCTAGTCTATCAGCGCCGGGGTTGCGGGTTCGATTCCCGCCAGGGACTCTGGTTCCTGCAGACAAGCGTAGAGCTTCGCGGGATTAGAATAGGGACTTAAAAAAAAAAAAATATGAAAAATTGGTATGACTCATACGGTGTCATACGGAAATCTTATTACATAATAATAATTTTTTTATTCCCAAAAAATAACTTTGGAAATGTAATATAGTTTATTTTCCGGTTAAACCAGACATGGCTGATTTTCAAGTGGTTTAATTTTGTGGTTTTATTATTTAATTATTTTTTCCCTAGTACACTGCGTGTTTAAAGATTTCAAACGTTAATGTTCGCATAGAAAATTTCTATGAGAAACACTCAGTTTTAAAAATATTTTCCATATAAAATTCTAAACGAACGTTAACGTTCGAAATCGTTGAACAAGCAGATATTTTTTTTAATTTTTTTTTTTATAAATTTTTTGTATACGTTTTTTTTTCTCCCCAATTCAAAAAAGTACCATAAAACTTTTAACAATCAAGTAACAAAAATATAAAAAAAAGAAACCAACAAAAAATTATTGAAATTCATACAATCATGTCATTTATCACATTAGTAACGGACCATTTCATTATATAGAATAAAAACCGCCAGAAAGCAACATAAAAAATCACTTAAAAAAAACTTGGCAAAACTAGAAGATGATTTTTATCAAAATTTATTGACAGTAACGGCGTAAATGTCAAAAATGTCAGATGACAAAGTGCCACTAACACAGACACTTCAAACACACAGAAACATTCCTTAATATGTAGAACGCAATAGCAGGGTTTAAATAAAATATGCTCGAACAGATCCGGCTGTCAAGTAAAACAGGACAGGGTAGCTCCTTTAAACATTTTTGCGTACAAAAATGGTATTTGTTAAAAAAAAAGGAAAGAAAAAATAATGAACAATTTAATTTATTAAATTCTGCAGAAAATAAAATAAAAGGAAAATTGCAAAAATTAAAATACAGAAAGATTTCCAAAACGAAAACGAAACACTTGTTGTGAGTACACTATGGAAAACTTAAACCGAAAATTAATCATATGCGTGAAGAACATTCCTTTTGTTTCCTTTTTTTTTTTTTGTTCAAGTACAAAAACAAGGACGAACATACCGTACCATTCCCTATTTTTTTTTTATGCTTAAAATATAAAAATAAATTTTAAGTACAAAATTACACATTGGCAGGCAGACAGACAAACGAGTACGACGAATACGTTACATTTTTGTAACAATTTCAAATTGATTAAGAACAAAGCAAAAGAAAAATGTAAAGAAAAATAATCATCATGCCTGGATATTTAGCCATAGATCCTTTGGTTTTGGCTTTCTGGCTGGCTGGTTGGCTATTTGCAGAGCATTGATGTCTTCTTTTACATTTTAAACTTGTGCATACTTTGGCATTTCTCACTTGGTCTTCACTACTTTGGCCAGAACTATAAGCGATTTTCGCATAATAATAATTTCGTAGACGTGATCTGAATTGATGGGTGAATTGTTTCTTTATTTCAGCAAAAAATCAAAAAAAGGGAAGAAC
Source organism: Pollenia griseotomentosa (assembly GCA_963931875.1). Taxonomy (NCBI): domain Eukaryota; kingdom Metazoa; phylum Arthropoda; class Insecta; order Diptera; family Polleniidae; genus Pollenia; species Pollenia griseotomentosa. The sequence continues at coordinate 127,839,741 of OZ007560.1, forward strand.
TTTGCACAGAACAGATTCTATAAACATGATGATAACAATGTAGATGACGATAGCGATAATGACAATAATGGCGATGATGATGATGATTTTAGTGCATCGACGTAAAACGTAAAAGATAATAACGCATTTACAACTTATCTACCAATCTCTTGTTGCAAGTATTGTCAACAATTCAATTTTTTTTTTTGTAAGACTGGCTACTACAATCGCCATCATCAAGCACTTCGGCAGCGGCATCATCTTTATCAATTTCAATATGAACCAAAGTATGTTGACCAATCAAATCCTACACTAAGAAAAATATACCCAATAAGAAATTTGTTTTTTTTTAATAGTTAAAAAAGCCTGATTAAAATATCAAAATTTGGGTTAAAAACCACGAACTCTTCAATAAATTAACCACAATACCAATTATTGTCAAAGAATATATTTATATAAATAGTTACTTTTTGATAATTTTAGTTAGGCTTGAGTTCATCAAGTTTATTTTCATTAAATTATTTTAACTGAAGGAAGGAATTGTACAACATGAAATTTATTGATAACTTTTATTCTTGGCTGAGCTGGGGATCGAACTCGGGTTGAATTTACGTTTCGAGAATAACATCATCAGAATTTTTTGTGTTCTACCCTCTACAACACTGTGGAGCCAGCCAGCCAATAGTCAATCATCAATCTTTAACGAGTGGTACTGGTGTATCGAAATTTGCTGTAATTTTCATTTTCAATTTTATTTACATGCCTTCCTTTCTTCTGTTTTTTTTTCACGTATTCTTTCTGTCAAGACTTTGTCTTGAAAGCCTGAATACATTTGTTTGTTATGTTTTTTCGTCCACTTTACTCAAATTTGTTTCTATCGCTATTGGCATTGTACCCATTTATGGTCCAAAAATTTTTATGAATTTCAAAACTGCCTTGCAAAATTTAATGGCTTCTGTACGGATATACAAATTTTAGTATTCAATTCATATGGGAGGTACCACTTTATCTATTTCCAAATTTTGTTAATCCGTAGCTGTTGTAGATTCCAAGGTATACGAATTTTATTATTTATTTCATACAGGAGGTGCCACGCCCACAATTAGTGACCCGCCCATTTTTGCTTTAAATATTCATATTAATATTTAAGTTATTCGTACAAAATTTGGTGGCTCTAGTTCACAGATTTACTTCATATAAGAAGTGCCACGCCCACTGCTTGTTGTCCGCCCATTTTTGTCCAAAAAATTTTAATTGATACTTGAGTTACACCTACAAAAATTTGGGATTCTAGCTGTTATAGTTTTCTAAATATTCACATTATGGTATTAAATTCGCAAGGGAAGTGCCACGCCCACTTTTGTTAGCGCAACCATTTTTTCGCTAAACTTTCATATGGATTTCAAAGTTGCATGTGCATAATTTGATGAATTTAGCTGCTATAGTTTAGTATATATACGAATTTTAGTATTTAATTCATATGGGAGGTGCCACGCCCACTACTGCTTATATAGCCGTTTCTCATCCAAATAATCATGTTGCTATGGCAAAATTAGGATACTCTAACTGTTATCGTTTTCCAGGCATACGAATTTTAGTATTTGATTCATGTGCGATATGCCACGCCTACTTTTGCAAGTCCGCTCATTTTTTACCCAAATGTTCGCGGGGATGTCAGAGTTGACCGTGCTTAATTTGAAGACTCTAGCTGTATTAGTTTCCGAGGTAAACAATTTTAATAATTATTCTTTAATTAGGCGTGGCACCTCGCCTTCTTGCAATTTAAAAACAAAATATAGCTAGCCTATGTTTCCTTTTAGAGATACAGGAAGACGTTGCAAAATTTCAAGAAAATCGGTCCAGCCGTTTAATCGTCTATAGACTTCAAACAAACATGCATACAATTAGACAAACGCACATTCATTCACAGAAAAAAGTAAAACTTTCTCTAATCACCAAATTCATAGAATCAAGCAAACAATTTGTTGACTTTGCACCTATTACCAAAATGATTATTTAGATTATTAAAAATTGTAAAAATTTAAAATTTAAAATTAATTTTTTTTAATAAACGATATTTTCTAAATCATTCTTAAAGCAAGATTATGCAATAAGACGATTTTTATAAATACCTTTCGTGCTTTTTAAACAAGCATACTAATATATATCTGTGCCATTTTGACAAAACATCTTAAGTCAAATTTAAAAAGTTGAAAAAAATGTTGTTAATCATGAGAATTTTCATTCATTTAAAACCATGGTAGATAAGGCCATGATGGCATTATTGCTCAATTGAATGGGAGATAAAGCCATAATGGCCCTATTGTCCAATCATTGAGAGGTAAGGTCATATTTAAAATTTTGCGAAATGAGAGATATAGCCATATTTTTTTTTGGCAAATGAGAGATAAAGCCATATTTTTCAGAAAATTGTTACTTTACTTTAGTGTTTCCGGGAAAAGTAATTTTTTTTATTCTTGTGACGCACGCAGGAAAACTTTATTCAGCGAAGCCACCTGCCGTGTCCTACTGGAGGAGAAAACCCGTAAGCACGGCCGCAGGCCGCCACGCAGAAAAACTTTAGTATGCTTAACTTAACTTTAGTAAAAGGGAAAATCATTACCTTTTAATTATAAAAATAAGAAAACTATTAATCAATTCAAAATGCAAAAGTTCTTCAAAACTGAAATGAGAGATAAAGCCATTTTCTAAAATTACTTATGTGAGCTAAGGCCATGATGGCTTTATCTCCCATTCAAATGAACAAAAAAAAATAAAAGACTTTATCTCCCTTTTGAATAAGAGATAAAACCATCATGGCCTTATCTCCCATGGTATTAAAGCACCCCCACTTAAAAAACATTTTTGGTTAAGTTTTTAAAATTTTGTATTATAAACGAAATTTTTCTTTAATTTTGGTTTATTTTTTGATTTAATGAAAATGTTTTTTTCTCCAAGTTTTTTTTTTAAACTTTTTTGCTATCTTATCTCGACTTAAGAGGTTTTGTCAAAAAGCCACAGATATAATTTATATTTATTCCCAAAAATCTTGTTTTAATAACTTAGTTTTTTTCTCGAGTGTATATTATACAAATAAATCGTATACAAACTGCGAGTGTTTTTGGGTCAGGGGAAATTATGTGCATTTGTGCTTGAGTGTGTTCAGTGTGTTTATTTTTTGAACTTCCTTTCAAATACACACATTCAGTGCATGTCTTTATGTCCTGCTACTCAAACTAATGTAAATAGCATGACTGTGATTTACCAACTGTGTGCCTTTAGGAAAAGTCTACATTCTTTGTATCCATCTAGCGCTGCAGTAGCAATTGCGATATTATTAGAACATTTTCAAGCCATCAAACAACTGTCAATACTGAAAAGCCATCATCAGAAACCAATCGAACGGCAACAGAAGTTGTTTGTTTTAGTATGAAAAAGAAAGGAATTTTTAAAAGTACACATATCATATAATTTCTTTTTTTAACTCTATTAAGTACATACTTAATGAAATTACTGAAAAAAAAAGGAAAAATTTCTTCTGCTAACACTTGACTTTTAAAGATTCTAGTATTTGAACAATAGTGTCAATTTAAGTTTATACAACTGTTAACAAACTTATAAGATTTAAACACAATTAAAATAAAACTTAAGCGCCAAAACCTAACTTTTTTTACTTAATTTACGTGCTGAGAAATTAAAATATTTTCATTTTTATTTCAAATCCAAAAAAAACAAAGTTATTATAGCTTAATTTTAATAAAAGTTATGTATTAAATTAATAATTTATTTCCTTTTCTGTTACATGCCAAATGAATTATTAAATTTGGCCAAATTTGGGGGACATCCCATATTTGTAGAGCTGAAGTTCAATTTTACTACGCGCCCAGTCATTTAATTGCCGCCAATTGTTCTTAAGTAATTTTAAGGAAAAAGTCATAGACAAAATATAACAATAAATAGTTAGTTATTTTAATGATTTAATTAATTTAATATTCAACAGTTTTTTTTTTAAATTTTTTTTTAACGACCTTTAACAATTTGAAGAACAGTTTTACTTTTGTTTGCAAATACTATTTAAAATAATAATAACAATAAATAATTAAATGCTTTTATAATTGAATTATTATTATTTAAATTTTAAATCTCATAAAAAATGTAAAACAGTTTAACTGATCTTTCGACACGCAAAATTAATGCAAAAGTGTTGTTGTCTTTTAATTACTCTTAGAGGTTACTGCAGTGTTGCCAGAAGTAGTGAGAAATTATTTACAAATTTATGTTTTTTTTCCCCTAAAATTGTAGTGTAGGAAAACTCAGATCTTAAGTTTGGGATTGTATCAAAAATCTCGAATTTCAAATTCTCGAACTGTCAAGATCCCGAATTTTTTTAAATCCTTTATTTCAGAATTCTGAATCTAAAAATTTCGAACTTTATATTTTGGGAATTTTTAAATCCTAAATTTTAAAAACCTGAATTTAAAAGCTTTAATAAGCAAAGCTGGTGTTTGTTTGTTATACCATAGAGAAGAAATTTCTTGCGCCCGGTCGAAGCCCCAACCATGTTATCTATCGCGCGATTTTAAAAACCAAAACTGTTTAATTATTCTGGATATTACAATTTAGGAGTTTGAAATTCGGGAATTTTAAATTCAGGATTTGGAATGCGGGATTTAAAATTTGGGATTTTTAGTATCGGGCATAATTTAAATTTTTAAAATCCATCGAATTGGCTTTAATTTTTAGATTATCTTCTGGCATTAGTGCTTTAAAATGATTTCGGGCATGAGGCTGCCTCTACTAGCGCGTGCATGGCGTAACCTCGAGCTTCAATTTCGGCACACCCTTCGCTCTTAATCATTGCTTGTTTCGGTAACAAAACGTTGAATAGTCATTTCTAAATTATCGTTTTATCCGCATCGATCTAAGACTTTACAAGGCGAAAATCAGATGTCGAAACGCCATCTGATTTTGACATTTCGAAACAATTTGTTTTGATTTGTAAGGAATGGTTGACATAACGAACCGTAAACACTAGCAATGCAATGCAAAAAACCCATTGTTGTTTTTTTTTTCTTTTGTTTTCGGTTTGTTATAGTATCGACACCACCTGTTATTGAATTCATTCTTGCGATAAATTATGATGTATAAGTGCGGTGAGGAATATTCAGATTGTTTTTGTAAATTGAGTAGAATACAAGCAACACTGAGAGTATTTTAACATCTTTCAAAGTACTTTTGATTCATTAAAAAAAGATAATTTTAAGCTTTTTTTATGCATTAAATAAGATGTCAAAAGATCAGACAAATTACTTTATAATATTTTTTTTTTTAATAAAAATTCATTAAAAATGCTTTTTTTTTTAAGTAGATGAATATTTATAAAAGTTAAGTTATTCAGCAATTTATTCCATTAATTCCACATACAAGTTTAAGCCTTTTTTAAATATTAATTCAAACATTCATATCTGTGGTCTTTTGACAAAACATCTTAAGTCAAATTTAAAAAGTTGCTGTTAATTATACGAATTTTCCTTCAAAAAACACTTTTGTTTACGATTTTAAAATTTTGAATTATAAACGAAATTTTTTTTTAGTCTGCTTTCACACGTTTCATCTTTTGATGCTCAACTCCTATGTTTTTAGGTGAGGGAAGAAAGAAGAAAGGGGGTTAGTACGGAGATGCCTGTACTCGGTCAGTACGCTTTGTGTTTTTATTCGTTGGTATATGCACAACGATGGCTGCGTGTAATTTTTTCTTTTCTTTTTCTCTTTTATTTGCTGTTATTAAAATTATTGTTGTTTTGAAGCGTAAAAAGTTGAAACCCGTTGCTGCGTGTGATTATATTGGCATCTTTAAAAGGGAATTGAAAAGAAGTTGAGCATCAAAAGATGAAACGTGTAAATTCAGACTTAATTTCGGTTTATTTTACTATTTGATAAAAATTATTTTTTCACCGAGTTTTTTTTTAAACCATTTTTTGCTATCTTATCTCGACTTAAGATGTTTTGTCAAAATGCCACAGATATGAATTGTTAGAAGACTATTTCACAAACTTCTTGATTTAGACAAGCGTATCCGTACTTATTATCTTTATAAGAAAATACATCTTGTCTGCATTATCTTTTCGGCTTACAAACTACTCTTTGCTTTACTTGAAAAAAAACGCACATGCGCGGAGAAACCCTATTTTTCTTTTGATAACATTTAGAAGGCTAGTTAATGTTTAACCGGGTCACATAAAAAAAGAACTAATTTTTCTTGCATAAAATTATAGAATAGAATTATTTAGGGAAATGCTACTTAGAGGCAACTATGTTCTTAAGCTAATATTGCATCTGGCTTATGGATAGGGGAAACTCTCTCTCTCTCTCTCTTTAGGGCACAGAACAAACCAAATTGGCGGGGTGGGGTGTCTACCCAAATAGATATGGGCTATTTATCGTGTCCCTCTTTTTCAATCCCTTAAAAATAGTTTTAAAAAATGAAAACAATTAGACTTATTTAACGAAAATAACTACGAATTTCCTTGCCAATCAACAGGTCAGTTGACTCCTGTCAAAATTCTTATAAGCTGCGTAATTAAGTTTGTCTTAGACAGCATGTGATATCAGAGTACCATGTTCTGAATCTAATGAATTACTCTTAATCCTGTTAACTAAGAAAGTAGAAAAAGGTTTATATCGTGTGCTCATTAAGCATTCCAAAAATCAATGATGCCAAATCTTGGAATACAGCAGAGAAAAAACCTTTCTCGCTAGTTTTAACAAACATTTTTAAACATAATATGGTTGATTTTACCATATTATTGTTAAATTAGTCACCCATCCCGAGGCCACAACCATATTATTAGAAATGTTATGGTTAAATGTGACAATAATTTTTTTTCAAAAAGCTGTAGTATTTTCTTCTTTTTTTTTTGAAACTCGGAAACTCAGATTTAAAGAATCGAAAAGTTTCATTCATTTTAAGAAAATTTTTAATTAAAAAAAATTTTTTTTAAAAAAAGAAAGCGACATGAACTTTTGTTCTAATAATTAATTATAAAAAAAGAAAAGCGTATTCTTAGTTTACTGGAATTTTACTATTTTTTGTTATAATTAGTATTGCGGTTATTTTGTTGAACTATTTATGGTTTTTAATCCAAATTTTTGATATTTTTAATTAGGCTTAAGTTTATTAAATTTAATTTTCATTAAATTATTTCCATGAAGAAAGGAATTTTACAACATGAAAATTAATTAAAATTGGCCGGGCCACGGTCAAAAATGAAAGATTATCAATAACAATTTTAATTAATTTTTATGTTGTAAAATTTTTTTGTTATTTAAAAATTTTTAAAATTTAGTAGCGGAGTTCAATATTATGGTGTTTTCTTTTGTACAAAAAAGTGTGACATTTTATTTAAAAAAATGCAATTTGGTGTCTGTTTCTAAAAAAAAATTTTCTCCCGAAAAGGATGAGTTTTTTAGAATAAAACAAGCTTAAGATAAAATGTCGCATTTTTTTGAAGAAGAGAAAACACTATCAGTCTTGCAAAAGTACAAATGAAAAATATCGTAGCTCTTTCCTTAAATCCAACAACAAAATACACAGAGTTTCCGTTAGAATTCATTAAAGTGCAACGATATTTTGCATCTGCTCTTTTGCAAGCCTTATATTGAACTCCGCTATTGTAATCTTAAATATATTTTTCTTTGTAATTACAAAATATTTAATTAAGGTTTGCTCACTAATGTATTGTTTGCAAATTGTGTTTGTACATTTGAAATTTTATGTGAGAACTTTTTGTCAATGAGTTATTCAATCATTATTATTATTTTTTTTTTTGTGGTAAATAAAAACACTCACCGTTTCTTTAAATATTAGAATATTTTTTTTAATCAATTTAAACAAAATTTGGTATTTATATGGCAAGAACGCATACAATTTTTTATACCTTAACACTAGTAACGGTTTTGTTTATTTAAATTTTATAATTTTTATTAAACATTTTTATATACTTAAATTTTGTTTTGTTTTTTTTTTTTTATTTAAAAAAATTTTTTTTTGTTAACTTTTCACTAAAATTTCACTTAATTGTTGTTTTGGTTTTCTAAATTTTCAAAATAAATAAAAATATTTTCGAATGCAGGAATTTCTCGATTTAGGAAACGCCACTCCACGTTCAATTCCCACCGACCGTTTGTAAAATAATTCTTTTGAAAATTAAAATGTTGGATTCTTTTATACCTTCGCGTCGTTGATTCTTGTGTTTTTCAGTTCAGTTTAATTCGGTTCTGTTCTGAATTGTAATTCTGCTGAATGATGTTGAATTTGTTGCTGATTTTTTTGTTGCTGTCGTTTTCATTGTTGTTGCTGTTGCTTGTTTTTTTTTAATGATGTCGACGATGGTTAAGATAATGACGACTGGAGGACTGTTTGCTAAATCGTGTGTTGTGGCCGAGAGTGTGTATTCGCACACACGCATTCGCAGTTCGAGCCCTCTCCTATAAGCCAGAACACAGAACAAAATGCTCATCACACTTCCCAAAAAAAAAAAAAAAAAAAAAAAAACAAAACACTTGTTGTTTACTTTGTTGTTGCTGCAATATTTTTGTGCGAAATGTGAAGCTTAAATTAAAATTTGTATCTGCTTCTTACCAAAAGCCCTCTTTTGCTGTTTCGCACACTCGAAGGCAGAGGTTGGGCAGCAAAACAATTTTTATTCTGCTCTAGACAATGCCGACAGAATCACTGCTGGTGCCGCTACCACTGCTTTATTTAATGTTGTTATTAATGTTTGTAGGTTAAAAAAAAAAATAAAAAAAAAATGTTGATCACCGAGAAGAGGGCCAAAACAAACAGAACAACCTTTAACTAAAGAGCTGCTGGCAACATTTTGTAATGAAAAGTTCTAAACTTTTTGTTAAACGTCTTCTTAACTCTCCCTTGTAATCTGAGTATTCGCTGTTAGTTCTGTATGTGTGTGTGTTTGTGTAGTTTTGATTCCCCAAAAATTGTTTCGTTTTTTACTTGTTGTTGCCCACTCTCCAATGTTGATCGCTAAGAATGCGAAATGTTAAGTGAGCTGAGTAAACGCTGGATCAATGAATTATTCTGTGATCAATGTATTAATTTCTCACTCTCGCCAATTTGCAAAGCAAATAAAAAGCTTTATTTGCTTTGCAAGCTGTAATGAAAGTTAAGAACGGAGTGTAAGCTCAAGTTCTTCTTTAAGTTGAGCTTGATAGTCGTACTAAAGGCATTTTGCAATATTTCTGTGGTAAATTGTTGTTGTTTATCAAAATAATCAAAGTTTTGTTTACTATAAATTTTGTTTATGCTTTTCGAGGAAAAAACAAATTGGGGAAGTTTTACACTGATTGATGGGAAAGGTGTTTGAACCTTTTTAACCCATTTCTGCCGGCGGGTGATTATAAATAGCAGCACTCTTACTCTTTTTTTTTTTGTTGCAATGTTTTTTTTCTGTCAGTGACTTAAAATCTTATTTCGTTGTTATATTGTCAGTATAAGTGGGTATAATATAGAAATTGTTTAAACCAGTGATGCCAATTAAGCCCGTGCAGGGCTAGATGTGCCCATTTTTGAACGAATATTTATTAAATGAATTTCAAATACTTTATATGCTTCTTTAAGCTACATTTATACCTTAATTCAATTTAATATAAAATAGTCTCATATCCATTAATATTTTTTAATAAATTGTTCTGTTTAAAGTGTTTTGAATTTTACTTTAAAAAAATGTATTTCAACTGGAGTGATTTTTGAAAACCTTAAATCGTATATATCCCTTTAATTACTTTGAGAGGTTTTGCCATTCTTAGTTTTCGTTTTAAAATTTTTCTCGACTTGTGTGAAGTTCTTGATTTAGGAATTATTTTAAAGTTTACTTTACATAAATATAAAGAATTTATTTAAAAGAGATTTCAGCGACTTTTTGAAATGTTCGATTATTTTAAAGTAATTTGCAAAGTTTGGGTTGTTTCAAGTTTTGATTTCAAAAATCTTGACAAATTGAAGGGTGATTTAACGTTTAAGGTTTGGATTTTGAAAATGGAAAAAACAGAAAATTTCAAAAGTAAATCAAATATTTATTTTGGTAGATAAATGAATGCCAAGCATTTACCTCTTAAAGAGTATTTTATGTAAATGTTTCCCACGGCTACGCCGTAGGTGGTCCATCCGTGAGCTCCAATTTTGGAGTACTTTTTCTAGTATTTCGGCCGGTATCTCACCAATGGCAGCTTTGGTGTTGTCTTTCAGGGCTGGAAATGTTACTGGCTTGTCCCTGGCTACGAAAAATATTTATGCCTAATTTTATTTTACTTGCCATTAGTAATTAGCATACGGTGAAAGAGAACCTTATAAAGATCAGTTGAGTAAAAAAAAAAAATATATTTAATTTTACATATCCTAATACACTGTAGATTTTGATTGTGTGAATTTGAATTTAATTTTTTATTTCAAAATAAATTTTTTTATGTAATGTTATTGTAGAAATCAGTCAAATACTACAAAATCTAATTAAACATAAGTCAACATTTTTTCCATTTGTATAAAGAACCACATCCCAATAGTGGAGAAAGTATTTTAAGCGTCTGTGCTGATACTTGTTACACCTTAAAATATTAGTACTCACCTTTTAGTATTCCGATCGAATCTTTTTTTTTAAACGGACAAACTATGTTCGTCCGTCCGGCTGGCAATGCAGCTGTCCATAGCTGCGTTCGTTTACCCCAAAATTTGTACAAATTTGTACTGGATTTTACTGAAATGCGTTCGCGTACACATAAATTTGTAAAATTTTCATATTACTCACCTACTGGATTTTACTGGAATTTTACTGGAAAAGTAAACGAACGCACATCATGTATACATACCTTGTGCGCAAAGTGCAATTTTGAAGATACTTTGAACAAATTGTACAAAGTTTCTAATTGTAACATGGACCAAGCCTATGGAAAACGGTGAGAATTAGTCCATAATTTCACATAGCCCACTAGAAGCTCCTGTCTGGAAGAAAGTCTTTGTATAGGCAGCCATCCTATTGTGTTGGTATTTAGATAAAATTTGATTGAAATCGATCCATACTTGACCATAGCTCCAATGGAAATACTACTCCCGAAAATACGTTTTAATGCCATAACTTTCTTATAAATATTGGTATTAATATAAAATATGGCGGCTATAACTTTTTAATAGCTTCTATTACATCAAAAATGTTGTACTGTTAGGTTCAAAACTAACCATATGTCCCGTATGAACCCCCATCATTTTATCACTTAAAGGCCAACAAATCAAATATAGATGCAAATATCTACATAATATTCGGCAAAAAGAACTTTGACATAAATCTTAACCTCATAAAATAATTTTGTTCTTGCGGGTTGCCCATAGGTCCCGAATAAGACAGTTTGTTTTTAAATATTTGGTATGGCCGAACTTCACCGACTATACTTTCCTACTTTTTGTTTTATTGCTTTTATTCGTTTGATATCCACACATTACAAAATCTATTGTTTTGTTTATTTTGCTGCTCACATTTTATTCGATTGAAGAATTTTTAACTTTGATTGGTTGTTTTGAATTTTTGTGTTTATTCCCTTCAGTCATCAGTTTGTGAGTCCATTTGTGTGTGTGTTTGTTCGATCTTGTGTATTTGTAGTTCTGGTCAATTGATTTAACGTGTTTGTTTATATTTTGTAAAGAACAGAAAAACTCTCCAAAAAAAAGTTCGGTTTGTTCTCGTTCTTTTGCTAAAAAAGAGCTTTTTAGCATTCAAATTGTAAAATTTTTTGTTAGTTATTTTTTTTTTTTTTTATTTACTCGTACAATAAATATTTTAGTTTTTTCTCTATAAATTTATTATTCCAAAGGCAGGCAACAAGTGAGCAAATAGCGGGCATGGTGATTCACACTTTTTATTTGATTTTTGTTGCCTCTTTAGATGAGTTTGTGTGCTTTGATGGTTGTCATAACCTAGATATTTGCATCCATTGTATAATAATTCTGGAAGAGCAACAAAAAAAAAAAAAAAAAATAAAAAAACAACAACATTGTTGTCTGCCTCATAAAATATTGTATTAATGGAATTTTTTAGCTGGGGACTTATCCAGAGATTTACCGGAGTCATTATAATTTCTTTTAAATTATAAAGTGGTGATAAAAAGAATATGCATTTTTTAATTGGTTATAAAAAAAATATGACGGGTTTTTCATAAATATAAAATGTTAGTAAAGTAACTTAAAGAATATGTTAAAATAAGCAAGGATTTCTTTGAATAAAATGTTCAATTTAAAAATAATAATAAACTTATATTACCGGCCATGTTCTGACAATCGCACGATTTGAAATCGCAAAACTCCAGATTATTTTTATGGTGTTCTTAAACTCGTACGCTTAGCTTGCTATCTGCCATAGTTTCTTACAAATATTCTAGCTCCGTTTTGTAATTTGAAGTCGTCAAACTTCTTGCTATTGCGATTTATAGAACACCTTATTTGCGATATTAAGTCAGAATCGCCAATGTTAAGCGTTTTGCTATTGCCAGAACATGCCTGTAAAGCTAAAGCGTCTACGCTTCAATATCTGATACTACAAGCGATTTCATTTCGTCTGAATGCAAAAAACCCATTCAAATTCAATGAATTTCGTACTAAGGTTGTACATATCAGAAATGCTGCTTTAATGCAAGATGTTGAAATGAAAACGGGTCTAACGTTAGAAGTCTACACCAAGGCAAAACTTAAGTGTATTTGATATTTTGCTTTGGTGTTTGCTTGATCGTCGTCGTTTGACGATTGTCATCGTATGTTCGCCTTTCGAAGAGCACCTTGTGACGACTCTTCTATTACATTTAGGCCCGTTTTCACAACTAACCGATAGCTAAAGGAAGTATTTTATTGGTCTTACAAAAATTGCTTCATTATTACAACTTTGCTTTAAAAGGCTTAAAAACGGGTAAATATGGTAAGTTTATGTCTCCATAATTCAAAGAGATACAAAAAAATGTAGCACTTATGATTGTTCTAAAAAAATAAGCAGACTGATGTCTGGTACTTTTTTAGCATTCGGCCGTTTTAAGGTGTTGACGGGTAAAACTTGTATTTTGGTACTTTTTTCTCCCCATTTTCTTTGGAACTAATAAACAGAGAAATTAAGATTAGATCACATTCGAAACTTATCTAAAAAATACAAATACTGATTGAGTACTTTTTCGAAATTCGAACGATTAAGGGTGAAAATCGTAACTATTTTTGGCACTTTTTTTGCAAAACATTTTTCTCCATTTCATTATGGGCTCCTACTATAATATTAAAATGTTTAATACTTCAGTGCGGAGAAAAAAGGGGAATTACGGGAAATTAAATTTATTTCTTTAGCTCTTTTGTTCTACAATTGGTACTTTTTTATTTATCAGCAATATTGGACCTTAAAACATATGATTCAACATGCTATGTCCTGTGTGTATGAGAATGTCTAAGAGGAAACTTTTTGGTACTTTTTTGTTCTTTAACTGGTGCTTTTTGAGTTTCCCTAAGTATTGGACTTAGAAACATAAAATTAGACATGCAATGTCCTGAGTGAATGAGAATATGTTGAAAAGATTTTTTTGGTTCTTTAACTTGTACTTTTTTTAATTTTCGTTAAAATTGAACCTACACCAAAACAATTTTTTACTAAGGCCCTAATTGTGTAAAACGCAACGCAACGCCAAAAATAACATAGAAAGCAAAAACAATGCCAAACATTTGACATAATTTTGTTGTTGCTTTCTACAGAAATTTATATTGCGTTTGAAAATTTTCTATGCCAGAAATTTTCTACGTTTGAAATTTAAAAACTCAATATGAATTTGTGTAGAAAGCAACAACCATATTATAAAATATTTTTGATTTTGTTTTTGCTTTTGCTTACAATGTAGGTTTTAGCGTTGCATTTGCGTTTTACACAATTAGGGCCTAAATCATCCGAATATATGGCTTGAACCAAGGAAATTCTGAATAATCTCGCGTTATATATATATTAATTCGCAAATAACAATTTTTTTTTTTTTTTTTTTTTTTGACAAAAAACGGGCAATGTACATACGTTGTTTTATCTGCAAAACCTTTTCCTGTTTATAAATTTACGACATTTTAGCTCATATTATCATCATATTATTATCTGTTTTATTGTTAATATTTACTTATCCAAATGTTTACTAAATATTAAATAATAACCTTTAAGAAATTCCCTTACCATTAAAAAACAATAAAAAAATATTTCATTGATTTGCAACTAGTCTGGGTCTACGTCGTCACATTATTGATCCAAACATTTAGTAAGTATTAGATTATAAATTGTTTAGTATGTATTGCTAATGTTTAATGTTACGATGTGATTGTCGCCATCATCGTCATAATGACTCAAATGCTTGTAAGATAATAATATTTATGAAGCACTCCATTTGTGAAGTATCTAAAAATGTCTGTATATGCAAGGGGGTGTATGTGTTTGTGTGTGCTGAAGATCCATATTGTCATTGTATTTGATTGACCACAGAGAGTTGGAGGTGTTAAATAAACATTGTCATGTTATAAATTATTAATATGAAATGAATACGAAGCAGAGCTAATAATGATTCTTTATTGGAATATCTTTTAGTTTATTCATTGCTGTTGTCATTATTGTTATTGTCTTTATGAGTGTTGTTATTGTAATCGTCCTCTTTTGTTTATTTGTGTTTTTCTTCTTTCGATTTCCTTTATTGTCTTTAAGACTCATTGTATAAATTTATTTTTGGCTGGTATTAAATTTGGCAAGTGGTTTTTTTATCATCTTCGTTGACAGGCAAAGCAAGTATGAAATTGTTTTACGTCCATAAACAAATCATAATTTTAATATTATTTTGACACTAATGATGGTTATTATGTGTGTGTGTGTATGTGTGAATAAGTATGTGTGTGAGAATGACTATACTTAATCTTGGTTAAGTGCGATGGTAGCTTGAAAAGAAACATTAAAGGACATTAGACCGACTTTTATGGGGGGTGGTTTACTTATATGGGCAAAAAAAAAAGTTAAAGTTGTACCCCCTGAAAACAAACTTTGACATTTTTTTAAGATGATTCCCAAAATAATTATGCTTAAAAAAGGGTCCAAAAATGGTATTTTTCATATATAAAAAGCTTGGTAATTTTTTTTTTGTCCAAATAGTGGCCAAATATAATAGATATTTAGGAATTCTTTGATTTTGCATTGAAAAATTTTTAAAATCAAACCACAGACTCGAGATAGCGAGATTTTATTGTAAGTTTATTGATGATTTTCAATTCGATTTTAATTTTTTGTCGGATTTTCATTTCCAATACGTCGTTAGAAAGGTGCCGACCAGCGCTTGGGATTTAAGTTAAAAATTAACCCTTAACTACACTGTCTTACTCTTTATAACATTAAGTTAGCTATCATTAAAACCCCATTTTATAACCACAGAGCATATCTTTGTGCAGGAAACACGTTTTATTAATATATTTAGCTACTTTTAAATGAACCTGTTTATGAACAACATTTTTTAGAGGACATTAAAAAAAACAAGTAAAAAGTATAATCAAAATTGATCGTATTTGGTCATTTATTGAACAAAAAAAATTACCCAAAATTTTTGTTAATTATAAATAACGTTTGAAGCGGTTTAGCTCACGGGAGATTTTCGCTAGAGCCAAAATATTTTGGGAATCTTTACGTTTTGTCAACCTTAGTTTTTTAAAGGGTACATTAACAACATCCAGTCGGTCTGATGGGCATTCATTTTTTATTAGTCACTCAATCTAATTAAATCTAAAATACGAATAATATTTTTTCTTTATTTGGTTTATTGAATATTTAATACAGGGTGTCCGCCGGGAAGGTATACTACTACCGCGTTAATGATCTTGTGGAAGAAGCTCTTATGTCAACTGAATCTTAAATGGAAACAAACCCAAATTCTTGTGCAAAATTGTGACCAAAGTTGTTCTTTGAAGACCGACCTCCTGAGTACGGCGTCAAATTGAGGTTGATGGATTGTTTTGAACACTTTCTTTAGCAGCAGTAATGTTTTAAGCCGATCTTGCAGTACGCTGTGGTCCATGCTTGGGCTTAGCACCTACAGACCTTCTTTCTTCGAAATCATTCACTAAACGATAAATATTGCGTTTTGTTGGCACGTTGTTTCTCCCAAAAATTTCACGTAACTTTCTAATCGTTCCAGTAATCGATGATTGATTTTGATAAAATGTTTTAGCTATTAAGTCACGTTGGTTTGAACCGATATGCGAACATACATATGTCGAGTAAAAAACCTCTGAGAGATTAGTGAAATGTTCTGAAATATTTTTTTTGCAGCGTTATTATACCGTAACGTTTTTCTGGCGTCATTATTACCTGAGATTCTTTTTTTTAAGGGACAGATGCTTATTTGGGGCTAAAATTCTATTTGGTAATTCGAAAATTGTTTACACAAGGACTTAATATTTCTAATAGTTTTTAGTTAAGCAAAAATCCTTGAAACAAAGTTCGGCCTGTCAACGGACTTTACTTAAACTGTATTCGGAGTGGAGATTAGATACTCCCAGATCCTAAACAGTTAAGTTTGCAGAATATCGCGAGTCAAATATTTTGACTCTGTCGTTTATTTCATTTGATGAGAAAGAAGGTGTGCTATGATCTGCGGAGTATCCCCATGGCCACATGACCATATGTAGAATTTGTCAGACGATGTCTAAGACAGCGTCTATAAACACGAGATTTATTTGCTCTAAAAAGTCTGAGAAATTAACGGTATTTGCTAAAGCAAAAACTGCTTCTCCCTGTTTAGTGTTTCAACTTTGCTTTTAGGCTAATCTTAAGTTCTTTTTTCTAAAATTTTGAAAATACCCTCGCAAATCTTTTGCTATTTGTTTTGTTATGTGTTTATATTAGATATTACATTTCATTTAAGTACTTTTTGTTGTTGTTGTTTTTTTTATCTTCTCATTGTTATTAGTATGCAAAAGCGCATTCATGTGTGTGCGTTGCATGAATGAGTTTTAAAAAAGCGTCTCTTTAGAGATCATATCATGTCAACTTTTCTTCGAGACATCCATTAGAATGGTGGTAACAAAAAGAAAATTAGAGTTCAGGCTCACAACCTTGATAATGAGAACTTTTATTACAAGAGGTCAGATTGTGGGGAAATTTATCTTAACGGCACTACAAAACATTGATGCAATGAATTTTAATGTAATTTCTTTTTTTAATATGAAATCTGATTCATTTATATATGTACGTATGTATATATTTGTGATTTGAATTTAATTAGGTTCTGAAATGAATAATTCCTTATGTATTTTTTTGAATATTTATATATGAGTTTAAGGGTAATAAAAATATTTGTTGTATCACAAACAAAAGCAACATTAAGAATATTAAAAGAAGTGTTGATTACACTGGACTGTAATAAAATCCTTCTTCCAAAAAAAAAAAAAAAAAAAAAAAAATATAATAAAGTTATAATAAAAATGTCCTCCCAAAAGAGTCTTATGATAATTTATGACATACATATATGCTTATATGGATGTGTAAGGTAAGCACAATCATTTTTACAATATGTTTACTTGAAAAACGTCCATTTTGCAGATTAGTTTTATTATAATTGTTGATAACAGTTGGATACATATACCTATTGAAAGTTGGACGTTGAAAACTCTTCAGGGGAATCACAAAGTCACTTTTTCAAAAGCTTTTAAAAGAAAACCCAGATTCCAAAAAGGCAAATTTAACAGCTTATTAAGAACTACATAAAAAGTACTTTTAAACTTCAAAAGTCAGTCATGCTTAAAAACTATTAAAAAAATCGATAGCACCAAACTTGGCACGCGGCAGCTCTTAATCCTTAAATGCCTAAAGTTTTAAATTTAATACCGGACTTTAAATTTAATTGTGCGCTTACAATCATTTAATTTTTAATATTATCAAAATAAAAAATATTAATAGTATCAAAATTTATACTTGCTTTATTTTTGCAATTAAATATATAAAAAATTTATTTTACTAATTTATTGTTTTTCCCTTTATCTGGTGAATAAAATAAACACACTGATATTTTTTCAAAATTTAATTTGGAAAATCAGGCATTTAAGGGTTAAGAGGTAGGGAACGGTTCTAGTTTAATCACCTTATATGAAGGGGACTTGTCATTTTTGCATGCTAATGTCTTACGAGGAAGTTAATTGCCACTTTTTTTGACACTTTTTGACAACAGGTCACAGAAAAAGCCACAGAAAAAACACCATGTAAAAATGCAAGATCCCCTTCATATAAAGTAATAGAACCAGAATTAACTAAACCGCACAAAATCCAGTCATATGACTTGTTTTGTGTCAATTACCTTTCCTTTGGAGTTACTTCACTTTTAAGTTTAAACACATCATCACCAGTTGGGTGATGTGAGTTATTTTCACCTATCACAATTCGGTGGTTTTTATTATAATATTGTTTTTCGCAGGAATGTTTTGCAGTACTTTCCAGCATGTAGTACTTTTATTTATATTTTTTTGTACCGTCAATATTACAAGGCACCTCAGTTTCTTACGACATAAAAGTACCATTCGTAAAAGGAACATGCTTCTGAAATATTTTTGTGGAAAACTGAAAATTAATCCGAAATAAGAATAAAGTTTAAAATCTTCGGGACCAGAGAGTTCATCCTAAATCACGTAAGATATTTTTAATGGTAGATTTTTATTTGGGTAACTATTTTTTTTAATTTTAAGTAGTAGCAAACTAAAGGAGTTCCTTTTTATACGAGGGTGTACTAAGTTTATCAATTCGAGTGAAAATTGTTTCATATGTGTTGAAGTATGGTAATCTTACTTATTTTTCTATACATATGTAAAATTTAAAATGTTGGTAACATTGTTTTTTTTTTCTTTACCGTTTTATTTCCTTTATAAATTTTTTTCCTTATTCTTAATGTTGAATTGAAAGCGAACGCATTGGATTTATAAAATATTTTTCTTCAAAAAAACATTAAAAACAGAACCTGGAAACTTCTTTTAATTTAAATAGTTCAACAATATACATCTAAGATACCAGAAAGAATATATATTTTTGGCCCTGGAGTAATTCTAAGTCGTTTTGGTCATGTCCATCCGTCTGTCTGTCCACCAGTTCGTCTGTTGAAATTCCACTGACTTGCAAATATTAACCAGAAAATAAAAATTTATTTATATTTCTTCTAAGCAGATTGCGATTGAAATCCAGCTTAAACGAAAGGAGCCAACTTCCAAAAAAGATTTATATTTCTATTACATAAGCTAACAATAATTAGCGGCGTAGCACACTAATTTAAAAAAAAATGGTCCCTATTGTATTATGTGTCCAATATATGTAAGTCACATTAATACGCCTTAAATAATAACGAACAACGATATTGTTATAAAATTAAGTCCAATTAAGCTTTTTTTTAGCTAAAGATAACACCATAAAACTTGTATTTAGTTCGAATATGAATATGAGTTTCTAATAATTTAAAGTACTAGAAAAATTATGTGACAATCGGTATTTAATTTACCACAGTCCCCATACAAAACCCACTCTCGTTAACCACTAAAGAACGCCTTAAACCAAATAATAATTTTGTGTTGAAATACTGTCTTATTCAGTTTTGTAACCAGAGAAACCATAAATATGCAATTGCATGTTTTTCCTTGTGCGACCCAAGAAGTCAGAAACAATATATTTATCCGTTTTAGAGCTTTTTATGACTTGTGGCATTGATTTGTTAGCACATATTTTACAGTTTGCAGCATTTTTTTTTTTGCACAATTTAGTTAAAAGAGCATTTTTGGAGCATTTTTTAAGCTTGTAGTGCATATTTTGCCTTTTTGAGGCATATTTTGATACAATTTAATTTTTTCTAGTTGCCTACAAAAGTTCTTGAGTCAAATAATAAAAAGAATTTTTTTTTTGCGAAATTTTGGCTTTTCTGTTTTAAATCCTTATACTCAACGTAATCCTTCAGTTTCGTCATCTACATTTTATTTTAACTCGAAAATTGTAAATCAAAGCAGGGTTTCATTAAATATAAATGTTATTTAAAACTTTTAAATTTTCAAAAATTAAGGAAAAAGCAATTACAGTGAAAACTCTCTATAGTGGACAGCTGC
This sequence comes from Pollenia griseotomentosa, assembly GCA_963931875.1. NCBI lineage: Eukaryota > Metazoa > Arthropoda > Insecta > Diptera > Polleniidae > Pollenia > Pollenia griseotomentosa. The sequence goes on from OZ007560.1 coordinate 127,859,890, forward strand.
GGTCGCCTGAAATTTGTCCATTATTGAGAGGTGTCCACCTAAGGGGAGGTCTAATAAAAAGTGCATAATATTTGTTTTATTTTATTTAATAACAAAAACAAAACCAAAAACAGATCATTTCAATTTCATTAATACATACATGTTCACTAGTTTATAATGTTTTGTAATTTATAATTTTAAATCGCTTTAAAAAAAATTGTTTATATGAAAGCCGATGTGAAAGCTGAAAGAAGATCAATATTAATTTGATCTACACCTAAATAGCACATACAATTTTATAATAACAAACCTTTGTGCTAATTTCCGAACCAAACATTTATCTTTTTTTGAGGATTCAATAATTTCCACTTTTTCTTTTAATGTTAAACACTTTCGCTGTGAAGCCATTTTTGACACAAAACCAATAAGTTAATTAAACAACAAAAACTAAATTTCGTGAATTCCCCATACACAGCAGAAAAACATACATACATATTTAGTTGCTTCAGAGTTACCAAATGAATAATATTTGAAAACAAAACGAAAATATGCAAAAGCGATGTCAGATAAAAACAAATTATACAAAAATATTTAAAAAATTTTCAGCGATTTAATGAATATGTCCACATAATGGAGGGTTTTCAACCAAAATATGTACAAAATGCTTGTCCATGTCCATATAAGGGAGTGTCCACCTATCGGAGGTTCATTTACATGAAAATTATTTTTTGGTGCTACGTTTCAGAGTTTTTGTCCATTAAAAGGGGGTGTCCGCTAAAGAGAGTGTCCACTATACGGAGTTTTCACTGTATATACGTTTTTGGTGATATGTGTAATACATTAGAAATTTGAATTCTTTTGAATTTGAATTCTTTTAGTATACCCAGGGTTGTTATGCTTTTTTCTTAAAAAATCGTCAAAAGTTCTAACAAAATTCTTCAAAATCGTCACAAACATTTAACAAAATCGTGAAAAAATCGTCAAATATTTAAACGTTACAAATCAAAGGCAATTTATTCCTCCAATTTGTTATTGATTGGTTCAAAAATATAAATTTTTAGCCAGAAATACTATTTATGATAAAAAAGTGATATGGTTACGTTTTATTCTATTTATTGCTTAGATATTATAAAAAAAAACCCCTGAAGAAGGCACACAACGGAGTGCCGAAATATTGGATTAAATAAAATTAATATTTTTTATAAAAAAAAGAGACCTAAAGCTTAATTAAATAATAATACTAATCAAATATATGTATCATTTAAAAAGAAAAAAATATAGAAATACATAAAAAAAATGGGTATTTCCACAGAAAAGTCTACTTTTTCTTACGTTACGACACCAAGCAATTAATCTTGTATTTTAGAACCATGTTTTTCAAATTTTTCCTGTCTTTCACTAAATGTAAAGCTAGTTGCGCTTTACACCAAAATGCAAAAAAGTAATTAATATTTTCATTATTCTTTGAGAAACAATTAAAAATGGTTGGTGTCGTAACGTGAAAAAAGTAGACTTTTCTGTGGAAATATCCATATATTTTCACAAAAACTTAAAAAAAATTTATTTATTTCATTTATCCATATTCACAAAAACATTAAATAAGAAAAATAATCTAATTTGCTACTTACTAGAGTTATCTTTAAATTATAAATTTTTAGCGATATCTCTGTTGCAAATTGTTTTAACTGTTGAAGGTGCTAAGCCAAGGGTTTTGTTTTTATTAACAGCCTTTTCACCCGACTTGAAAAGTCTTATTACATCCAATTTTAGTTCCAAACTACAGTAATTTTGACTTAGCTGCACAATCTCCTTTGCACGATTTTTTGTGCAGGTAAATCAAAAATGCAGCTATCTTAAATGTATTTAGCTGCCTTAATGTGCAGGTCCGCAATTGTGGTTACCTGCATAAAAGTGCAGCTAAAGTAAAGTGTTTGAAAGAGGAGTACCAACGTTTTTATTAATAAATTGATAATAACAATGACGTTCAAACAACTTGTAGTTATTTGTTACGCATTTTTATAATGAACGAGATAGCCAAATTGGTAACAATAAAGTGTGGAACAGAATAGTCGCTGTAGTACAACGTTAAGAATAGCGCTGCAAGCTGTCAAAAGCTAAAAACGGCAGTTGCAAAGTAGTGTCAACAGAAAACGTAGTTGTAGTAGTCGTTACAGTTGAAGCGCAAAATTCGAAATTTTGAACTTTGTTGCGCTACAGAGCATTCGTCAGCTTCAAATACTACTACAACTACTTTATTCTGTTCCAGACCTAAGATTTGATATTACATACTTTCATATAATCGTGGTAAAGTTGCTGTAACCACAACCCATATGCATAAATGTAAATACATGCAAACAAAATAAATGAATTATAATGATACCAACTTGACTTGTTTGCGATTTTTGATTTTATAAACTGCTAAAATTGGATATTTATGTGAAAAAGTGGCCACCATATTTTTTCATGTGTGCAGCTAACTTTGATGTTTTATATGAAAATATTTTAAAGCTGCCCAAAAATACGAAAAATGTGCAGGTATACAAAATGCACGTAAAGAAGGATTTTGAAGAATAATTACAGAAAATATGTATCTTGGGCAGTTAAGTCAAAGTGCAGCTAACTTGAATTTTTTGTATGAAAATAATTTTAAAATGCCAAAAATGTTGGGCACTTATCTTAAATGTGCAGGTAAAGAAAGTGCACTTAAAAATGGAATTTGTATGGGATTATAAAGAATAATGCCAAAAATTATCAATTTTGTGCAGCTAAGTCAAAAGTGCACGTAAATAAAAGGCAGTTAAGTCAAAACTACTGTAATGCATTTTCTCTTCTTTGCACTCATTTTTTCATACAACTTCTTATTAAGAACTAACTTCTTACTTCCTAACACGCAACTATGCTTAGAATAACTTACCTAACAGAATTAATTGGAGTTCCCTCTTTTTTACGAAATCAACGAAGCAAATCAGAATTTTAGACTGGTCCTAATATAATTGTAAATATTTCTTGTGTTTTATTGATGCCAGAAAATCGTCATAACACTACTACTTTTAGTAAAAAATCGTCAATCGTCATTTTACTGCATTTTCTCAAAAAAATCGTCAAAATGACGAAAAGTCTTCACATCTAACAACCCTGAGTATACCGATCTATACCGAACTGTGTCCATCCGTCCGTCTGGCTGGTTGTCTGTCTATGTTAACCTTATGCGTAAAGTACAAGCTTGCAATTTTGTTGATAATTTGAAAAAATTTGGTAAATACCTTTTAATTGTGCTAAGGACGAAATCTATGTAAATTGTGAGAATCGGTCTATAATTATTTCACATATTACCCATAAAAACTTGCTTCCAATTTAGACTCTTTGTGTCCGTAAACCATCTAATTATGCTGGTATTAAGATTAAAGTCGCCCCAAAAATATTTTACTGCAAATTAATTTCTTTTCGAGTCGGTCCACATTTGCCTAAAGCTCCCATCTTTAAATAGTTTTTTTAACTTCCTTTTAAAATGTTAACATTAATAACCAATTTAGCGACCTTCCCGTAAACAACTTTAAGAAAAAATAATCTTATATTGATTTTAATATCTAGATAATATTCGGCACAAATAACTCTAATATAAATTTTAACCTGATAACGTAACTTTGTTTCTGTAAGGCCATGACTGCCCATTGTTTCCAAATAGTAAATAATTTTTTTAAATGAGAAATTTTCAACATTTTTGGTGCATATTTTTTTTTTTATCAATTTTCAGGGCATATTTTCTAGTTTTACCGCATATTAAATGCGCATAAAACGCGATTTTTTATAGAATATTTCTGGTTTCCCTGTTCGCAACACACACAACAAACTTTCATGAAGATCGGTCCAGAGTTTACCATATCTCCCATATAAAGCCCACTTTCGGTAAACACTCAAGTACATCTTAAATTGCAAAAACATTTGTTTATGTTGTACTTAAACTTAATTTTATGCGACTAGAAATCATTCGAAAAGAGTTTTTGTGATGATCGGTCCAGAATAGGCCCACTTCCGAAAAACTATTTAAAGCGACCAAGACGCTTTATTCTTTCCAATTGGTTTTTTTTTATTAAAAATTACGTGGTGCATAATTTGCCTTAGGTCGAATATAAAAGTCCCTTCCAAAAATCAATTAAAGAAGCCTTATATTGAAAAGCATCATGATTATAAAATTAGGTCAACTTAAGTTGAATGTGGCTAGAAATAAAATCATTTAACTTTGTAATAAACGGCATATAACGTAACATATCGGTTATTTACTTTAACAAAGCCATAACTCAAAAAATACCCTTTTGGAGTTAGTGATGCAGAATTGTTCGCTATGTTTTTCTTTACATTGTGTAAACAATTCTTTTATACTCTCCTGCTGTGGTTAATTTCAATTAAAAGCTTTAAACGTGCCTATCTTGAAATGGATGTTTTTTGAGTAATGACGTTTTTGAAGTAAATGAGCGAAATGTCCTTTAAAAACGAACGAAATGGTCTTTAATAAACCTAAAACCCTAACAAATTATAGTACTGTGAGGCCAGGTTTTAAAACTTTGGTTCACAGTTTATCATGGATCCCATATAAAGTCTATTTCTGAAATTTTCTTACTCTCGGTGGAGAATATCAAAGATTCGGCACTGCCGAATAAAGCACCTTTACATGTTTCCTCTATCTGTTAACAGGAATTTAGCTACATTTAGAAAAAAATATCCACTTTCCATCTCTGGTTCTTCCGCAAACATTCCTTTTTTGCACTTCTTTCGATTTTTAAATATTTTATTGTGGCCGTTAATATTCTTTGCCGGAAATTTTATTTTCGTCCTTATGGCCAATTTAATATTCCACCAAAAACACATTTTGTGTAAAAAAAAACACAAATATTTTTAAAACAATTTCAAATCGTTGGAATAACACCGCAAAAATATAAGGAAAATACATAAAAAGTATTAAATAATATAAAACACAATATTAAACACGTTTTTTTATGACGGTCTATACGATTATGATCATTAACCATGACTATAAACAATTTAGCGCCATATTAAACCAAGTACTTGTTTAGCACTCGTATTTAGTACTTATTCGTACTGGTTTCGTTGCTGTTGTTAATGTTGTTGTAACATTAAAAATGCAAATACTTCCCACATGATTTCCAAGAGGGAGGGAGCAAAATGCGGGTGAATGGTTTAAATGTAAAGTAATAAAATAACAAGTAAACGCGATTATAATAATTTCAATATCAGCGATGAACGTGTATCGATTAATCAAGAAAATTTAAGTACACAATACAATTTCTTGTAAAACAATTTAACAAATCTGCTGCCAAAAGAATAAAAAAAGCCAAGACAGGAGATTGAAAAGAACATTAACATAAAAATCGATTTGTAAAAATTTAATTTTCAAAAAAAAAAATTGTTTTCTTTATGTTTGTAAAAATGCGGTAGGAAGAAAGAAGTCATACACTTAAAACAGTTTTTTTAATGTTGTAAAATGTTTATTAGAATTTTAAATTGTGGGAAAAGCTATAAAGTTTTGCATATGAGTTCTTAAATTTTTCTTGGCTAAAAAAATGATTTCCCGAAAAAAAGTGTATGAACATTAGGTTATGACTAGAGTATCCATTTTTCCGCCATTATTTGATCGAATAATCAAAAAAGCCAATTTCGAGTAACGAATAACTCGAACAATTTATGTCAATTAATCGATTAAGATGTATATCTTTAAAAACTCTACTTTTGTCAAATCAAAATATTTGTTTTTATATTTCTAACTGTTTAATATTATATAAAACTAAATTACATGTTCTTAACTTTTACATTTATTTTTATCACACAAATTTTTGAGCATATTTTATACCCTTTTTAGATGTTGTTGTGTGAGAGACAAATTTTATATATAATTATAAACGTCAAATTCCATTCGTTAGAACTTGAATACTTAAAAAGCAAATTTTTCATATAAAATTTGACATTTATCGTAAAAATATGTGTAAATAAAAGGAGATTACAAAAAATTATATCAGTTATCAGTAAAATTTAAATCAAAGTAATTTTAAAAACTTAAGTTTATAAAAAAATCAGAAAATAATACGGTGATTTTTAAAAACTCGATTTCTAGGATTTCTAGGAATAATAAATTGGTTTAAAGTTTTTCATAACTGGCTGGCACCTCGCACAAAAAGTGCCTTTACTAAAAAGACAAAAATAAAATAAATAAATAAAAAATTATTTTAAATACCCGCATTAAATTAAACAGGCAGGACACAATCGCAATTCCCGCCTGCTTCTAAGCATAACTGTACTAAACTTTGGCTTTCAGATCATTTTATAGTCTGTTAAACCAAAGTAGTGTAAACATTGTTAATAGTTTGTTTTAATTTAATTTTCCTTAATATTGTTTTGGTCTTTTTAATGTATAAAAACTGTATTTAATTAAAAAGTCCTAGAACTATATAGTAGTATAAATATATAGTATACATACACAAAAAAAAATAAAGATTGATTTCAATTGAAAAATTTGTGATATTAATTAAAAAATTAATTAAATTTGCACCAGTAAACAAATTAATAGTATCAATTAAACCAGTTAAAAGTATTAATTAAACGTTTAATTCACTTGATTAAAACTTTAATTCACTTGATTAAATTTTTAATTAAAACTGATTTTATTTTTGATTAATGATTTAATTGGTGAACAATTTTGGAGAATTTGTTCTGTGTATGTATCTACATAGCACATATGAATTGTTATTTTTTTGTTTATTGTTAAACTACATGTTTGTTTTTTTTTTTGTAATTATTAATACAATGAAAGTATCAATTCATGTAGAGATTTATGTTTTTTCTCATTGGATAAAATTATTTGAATTATTCGAATTATTCGAGTAATTCGAATAATTTAAAAACCTTACTCGATTAATCGAGCAAATTTAAAATTCAAAAATCGATTAATTTCTTACTCGAACAAAACCAAAAGTCAACTAATTGGATACTCTTTTTTGCAAATACCAAATTAAACATGCGATAGCCAAAATGTCCATAAAATTATGTTAACAAACGCCATCTTTCTTTTTCGCTGCTGTAAAAAAAATTCACGCACCAATATTAAAAAAATAAAAATTTACCATTGTCACAATTTTAAGCGTCTTAAGTATATCGTAGCTCTTTGAAGAAATCTAACGGAAACTCTCTGTATTTTGTTGTTGGACTTAACAGATGACCTACGATTTAATGCATTTTCTATTTTAAAACTTTGCTGATGTAGTAAAAAAATTATGTTTTAATTTTAAGAAATTGCATTTGGTGCGATAGGTTTTTCTGGCAAAAAGATCAGCAAACACGATTTTTATTTCTACTTAAGTATTGGCAATCACGTGTTGATAGCAAAATATTTTCTAAAAAATTAGTCATAACCCTGACGATGTACATCTTCTAAGGCTGAGTTTTTGACTTCAAGATTAAGCCAGGATTAAGAGTAAGATAAGTTAATCTTATCATACATTTTATAATTCAAATACCTTTAATCCTTTTTGGCGTTTTTTAGTGTGTATTGTATACATGTTTTGTTTTAAGAAAAAAATGTTGTTGCGTTTACCAGCTAAAATGGCGCTGAACACAACTGAATCAAGCGAACATTAATGTGCTTAGACGAACATAACGACGTTTGTGGTTTTTATTTACTACACAAACACTTTAAGCGTTTGTGTTTTCCATATTTCTACCGTACCGAAAACTAAGGAACAGTATTTAATGTTAATTTTTGAAAACTGGGTTTTACTTACCCAATAAAAAATTTCATCATTTTGCGTAGCACTGATGGTACATTTATAAATTATGCGCTACGCAATAAGACAAATTGAGATGCAGTAAAGTTAGTGAAGGAACTCTTAACAAATTTTATAAAAGAAAAAATATCATTTACAGTGCCACGGCATTCCCTTACTACGAAGCAGGTTTTAAGGGAGAATATAAAAAAATACATGTAAAAAAACATTCAGTGTGTAAAGCTGAATGCCACGTTCACCAGTTTTGATATGCGTAAAAAGCGCTTTGGGTATCAAAAATGTATTGCTTCAAAGTGGGAGCTCACCATATAAAATTCACGCCTTTCGTAAGCGAGTTGATAAGCAAAACTCTTACATTTCTCCCTTACAAATCCGCTTCGTTTGAAGTTCAATTTTGTTCGTACTTTTGACAGTTCTGTCGCAAGTTTAAACCGCCTACTGCGGGCGCAAATAAAATGAAATAATCGACTACTCAAAACCGAATTTCAAAGATTAATTTTAATCTAATCGCTGATCTTTAAGTCAAAAACTGGCTCTAAACGTCAATGGATTTGACATTTATAATCCTGTGGGAAATTTCTGACAATTGTTTCTAAAGCACTTGTCCTGTGACCAGTGAACACAATATTTAAATAAAAGAGAACTGGTGATAAAGTGTTTAAAGTGTAGTAACAACAGAGGAAAGGTAATTGACACAAAACTAGTCATGTTACTGGACTTCGTGCGTACTCATGCTATCTGCTGAAGGAGATCTATCATATTGTTATGGTTCACTCGAGACAATATCTGCGACAAAGCTTTGTTTTTAACGGAATTGCATTATTTTTATTAAATTATTAGAACTCGAAACGGTCCCTACCACTTAAGAACTGTCACGTAACCAGTTTTTTGTTCATTCCCTTTCCCCTAGAGAATAGTTATAAAACTGCATCCAAAAAATAAGAGACAACCATCATAACTCTGTGGCTAAAATGGGCAACCGCGTGTGTCCATTTTTTCGATGCCATATTGATTTATTTTAAACGCTTTTTATTTACATAGTTCTAAAAAGTTCTGAAAAAAGATGGACCAGTTCCGATAGCCCATACCTTGTGTGATCTAGAATGGTTTTTCGGCTCTCCTGAAAAATTTGATTTAAGAATACTCGGTTGCCCATAAAAACCACAGAACTTCTCTAGTGCGTAGATCATTTTACACACACATCACCACAAAAGCATAATACCCTCTCTACTATTGTGGTGTGGGTATAATCAACGAGCATTAGTTCCGTTTTAATTTCTATCTTATGCCGCAGCAGTTCAAATGGAAACGAGACATTAAAAAATGTCAACGATTTTAACCGATTTATGAAAAAATAACAGGTTTGATCTTAAACAAGATTGGCACTTATTTTAAATATCTTCAATTTAAAATCCTTTTAGGGATTCAAAAACTACAACTATTTAAAAATTGATAATATTTTTGTTTAAGGAATATAATACTTTTTTTAATGACCAATTGAAGATAACATAATTTTTATTTGCATGCACCTTCAATCCAGGTCTATTACTGTTAATATATATTTAAATTTAAATAAATGTTTAAAGAACACAGGGCAACACACCAAAATTTTCCAGGCTACTTTATGTTTATTGCTTTTGGGTAAACTGAGAGTGCTGATTACGATGGCGTTATTAGTTGTTTCTAGCAGTTGCAATTTTAAAGATATTGCGACCTTAGGACAACCAGGTTCTATCTATATATATGTAAGTTAAGGTGCAAATAGAACCTTGTTGTCCTTAGTTCGCGATATAGTGACATTGAATATTTGCACAAACACGAACGAATCTGCAACCGTAAAATATTTTCAGGATTATTCCAAGGGGAAAGAGCGTTTCAATAAAACAATATGGCATCAACATCTCAAAACTCGAAAAAAATGAACATTTGTGGTTGCCCATTAAAGCCACAGAGTTATGCTGGTTGTGTCTTTTTTATACCCTCCACCACAATAAGTTGTGAAGAGGGTATACTAAGTTTGTCATTCCGTGTGAAACTTTTTTATTATTCACTTCAGACCCCATAAAGTATATATATTCTGGCTCCTTGAGTAATTTTAGGTCGATTCAGCCTTGGCCGTCTGTCTTTCGGTCTGTTGAAAACACGCTCACTTTCGAAAAACTCAAAAGAAATAAAAAAACTGGGTGTCAAATTTCTTGTAGTTATCCTAAGCAGTTTGGGATTGAAATCCAGCCAAATCGGTTCAGTAGGATCAGAACTATGTATCAAAACGTGAACCCCACCTTTAAAAAATTGATAATTTTGTTACAAAAACTAACATAAATGATTGAACAATGCTCGAAATGATATGAAATTTTGCAAATGTTTGTTCTATTCGACTAGAAATCACACTGTTAAATTTTTTTGAATTTACTCTAGGCCCCATATAAACCCTACTCCCGGAAAACAGTTTAGTACGCCTAAAACCGTAATTAATAACGCTATCATAACGCCATGGCACGTCACAGTTTTTTAGGACTAGAAATTACGCTATAAAATTTCATGAAGATCGGTCTATAATTTACCCTAGGCCCCATATAAACCCTACTCCCAGAAAACAGTTTAGTACGCCTAAAACTGTAATAAATAATGTTATCAAAATAGTATTTGTCGTAGGAAGGCTTTCGACAAAGCTAATCATACGCTATTGTTGAAAAAACTGGACGCAATGGTTTTCAATAGTAACTTCCTGAGCTTGATCAAATCATATTTCTCATGTAGAACTCAATCTGTAAAATGTAGTACTGCAGTTTCGGAAAAAAATAATGTTAAATCTGGAGTACCTCAGGGTAGCCACATTGGTCCAATTTTGTTCCTTCTTTTTATTAATGATGTGCCTGAAACAATTCAACATTGGAATCTGATGATGTATGCAGACGACGTAAAATTATTTTTGACCGTTAAATTTCCTTGTGATCAACAAAATCTACAAAATGACCTGGATAGTTTTAGCAGATGGTGTGAACTTAACTTGATGGAACTAAATCTTAATAAATGCAAACGGATGCAATTTTCTAGAGTAAAAAAAATGCTTATGTTCTACGTTCTTGATGACTGTTATTTACAATCTGTTAGTGAAATAACGAAATTCGAAATATTGTTAGACAAAAAACTTAACAAATAAGAACTGGGAATTATTTCCTTTCGTAGGTTACTTTATATTATATTCAACATTTTATTTTTCGAATTTATTCTATGAGATAAATTTCAGTTGTGTATTTTATAAAGCTTTTTTTTTTTGTAATAGTTCTATTCCTTAAATTTTTAGGAATGACTTTTATACACTACTAGACTATTATATTGTATTTTCTTGTTACATTTTACCTTAGCTATCCTTTGGATAGCAATGAAGTATATTGTATGTACAGAAAAATTTACAATTACTAGACACCAGCAGAATGTAATGCATTTTCTGGCCCGCTACGGCCTTCGTCAGCATTCTTTGTGTCACACTGGATAGTGATACTTTATAAATTGAATGCATCAAAAAATGTTGATTATAATATAAAGTAACCTACGAAAGGAAATAATTCCCAGTTTCTATTTGTTAAAATTGTTGAGTTAAATACATTCAATTTATAAAGTATCACTATCACTATCATGATTCGTAACAGTTTAAACCGAACTTAAATGATTTTAAAGAGGGGAATTTTTATTGGAACCATGGTAAGTTATGCACTATTCATCCTAAAGGGTTTATATGTGGCCTAGGGTAAATTATGAACCGATCTTCACGAAATTTTACAGTGTGATTTCCAGTCGAATAAAACGAATTTTTGCAATATTTGGTATCATTCCGTGCATTGTTCCACCAATTGTGTTAGTTTTTGTAACAAATATATCAATTTTTTTGGATAGTGGTTCCACATTTGATTCATAGCTCTGATACTACTAAACTGATTTTGCTGGATTTCAATCCCAAACTGCTTAGGATAACTACAAGCAATTTGACACCAAGTTTTTTAATTTCTTTTGAGTTTTTCGAAAGTGAGCGTGTTTTCAACAGACAGACGGACATGGCTAAATCGATTAAGAATTACTCAAGAAGCCAGAATATATATACTTTATGGGATCTTAGTAATTAAAAAGTTGCACACGGAATGACAAACTTAGTATACCCTCACTCACTACTAGTGGTGGTGGAGGGTATAAAAACAAAAATAGCATCAGCACCTTTCCTCTGAAGTAACTACACTTTAAACACTTTGTCACCAGTTACGTGATGTGTCTTGTTTTGACCTCTCACAATTCGTTTCCTTTTATTAAATTATTGTATTCATCGATCACGGGATAAGTGCTTTAAGAATAATTGACACTTATTTCCCCGCAAGGATTGACCTACAGAAAAATCTGTTTCATTAGAGTAGAGTCACACTGGTGAGTGTATCAGGATATCTAACTTGTATTGCAAGGATTAAAACTATGAAAAAAAACCCACTTTTCCTCCCAAAATTTAATCAAAGCAATTTTAAATCCGTTAAAAGGGCACTAAAATAATTATAAAACAATTTCACATTTTGTCTAATTTTCCATATTTCTTTAAAACATTTTCTCTTCACATACACGCAGAGAAAATACATGGTTAAAGTATGGTTAAAAAACATTTAATGGTCACTGGAATGGAAACAAACCAACTTTTGTTGTCTTTAACAAAACTTTTTTCGCGATTGATAACATTTTGTTTCTATTTAACAATAAAGTGTTTACCTCCCTTGAAACTTCAAATATGGTTGAATTTAACAATAAAACGTTTTATAAAATAAAGATACAACTATACATTTAAACATATTATGGTTACCTTAACCCTTTCGCGCCCGCTCTTGAACGCACTGTCAGAAATTTTTTTTTTTATAATTTCCTTAGTTTTTAGATCTAAATTAAGAATTTTTGAAGACTTCAGACTTTTTGAGTCTTCGGGTGACTAGATATAGGAAGTTGCTTTTAAGCAACTTTGGGCCGTTAAGGGAGATTTGCACGTTATGAAAAATTAAGCAAACTTTTTATTCATTTTTTAACCAACTCTATATGTGCTTTAATAATTTTATTACGATTGTTTTTAATAAAACGATGATTAAAATCTAAGTTGCTTATAAGCAACTTTGGGGTCGAAAACGTTAACCATATTATTATAGCGGCAACCATATTATGGTTAAATTCATCTATCCAAAAGCTATAAACATATTATGGTTGCCTCCAAATATGTTATGGTTAATATTTAATAACAATAATATGTTCGAAATTATAATATATTAAAACATTGTATGTTTAATTTTAAATTTAAATTAACATGATAAGAAAGCAACAACATTCTGGTCGTTTGCATTTTATTTGGTTTGCTTAAACTTCTCATTCATTTTATTTTAATTATTGATAAAAATACATAAATTTACGTAGAATAAACTAGTAGAACATAGAAAATAGTAATGACCCAGCAAAAACTTAACTTACCAAGTAAGTTAGCAAATAATGTTGGAGAAAATAAACACTACTTATTTTTCGGCTGAATAACTACTTATTTTTGTTCGAGGTGTCCACAGAATTCAGTACTAACAACACACTTACTAGAAGTCAAAAAATTTTTAGTTATTATTTAACTACTAGTAAGTTGAATTGTAAGTACTTACAACATACTTACCAGAAGCCAAAAAATCACTAGTTAATAGACCTAATAAGTAATTATTAAGTGCGTTACCAGTAAGTAAATATTCAGTACTGAAAACAACACAAGTAATAAGTAGTTATTGAGCTGATTAATAGTAAGCAAATATTCAGTAGTGAAAATAATAAAAGTAATAAGTAGTTGTTTTGGTCATTACTAGTAAGTACTTATTAAAGTCTTCAAAATAATGACAATTGTAATGACAACTACTTACCAGGTAACGCATGAAATAACAAACACCTATTACTAAAAATCAAAAAGTTTTTCCTGGGGAAGATCGTCACCGGCTGGAATATGAATCAAAGGGGATTTTTTTTTATAAAAGTGGAACATAACAAAAAAAAAAAAATGAATGAACTAAATAACCATAATATGATTAACATTGACCATTTTATTGTTAATTCTGACCATAATATGGTTACTTTAATGAAAATTCTGGAAAATCTTGACCATATTATGGTTAGTTTTGAACATAATATGGTTAATATTGACCATATTATAGTTGATTTTGGGTTGATTTGATATTTAAACATTATATGGTAACCTGCAAACATAAACATTGTTAAAATCCAACGACAGTATGTTGCTTTTAGAATATGGTTACCTCCAACCATATTTTTTTTCAACGTGTAAAAATAAAATATTTTTACAAAATTTATTTCCCAGAGTCAATTTAAAAACGTTCAAAATATTCAAGGACATACTCTCTGGACTATTTGTACGACGTCTTTTCTTCAAAGCCATTATATTATTGATCATGGATGGAGCCTGAAAAGGAAAATTTAAAGTATTTTCTTTATAATTAATGCTCAATATATCTAAAACATAAGATAGCTTATGAAGTTTTAAGTACTAAGCCAAGAACACAAGACTTTTAACATCCTTGCAATAACAGTAAGATATCCTGATATACTTTTTCAACATCTCAACTGAAATAGATTTTAATTATTAAAAGTGGAGCTGGTAGGGAAAAACTTATGACGCCATTGTCAAAAGCAGATAAAAATACATATTTTTATTTCAGAAAATTTCAATAAATTCCTTTTTGTTGTACTGTGTAAATTACCATAAATAATAGCGCCAAATATTAACAAAACAAGAATTTTCCTAAATCCTAGAAGACAACTGAACGTTAAGTAGACAAGTTTTAACAAATTTAGTTTAAACAAAATAAATAGGATTTCGAATTTTATAGCAACCCTTTTATCTAACAAACCTATTTATAGCCAACAGAACGAAGACAAAAATCAATTTTAACACAGTAGAGCAGGTGTTCCCTTGTCAGCAGCAGATTATAATCTTGTAAAATGTATATAAAGTACTACTCCTCTGCTTTACAACTCACCTAAAGACATAAAAGCACACAGACATGAAGAACTACTTCCATATATACTTACCAGCAAAATGACAATAAGCTTTTCTCGACAAAATGCCACAAATACCAAAATCGAACATATTGTTTTATGAAATTGACAATAACCCAGCGGGAAAAAGAAGGAGTAGGAAGGCCTTCTAGAAGGCCTCTGTACCCCTTCTTTTGGATGTACAAGGCCTTCTTGCTCCATTCCATACTCATATCTTTTTTACACACGTTGTCATTGCGGAGAAGGCCTTCCGCTCTCGCTTCTTCAGCAGGAACATAAGAAGGGTAACGGGACCAAAAAAATTGATTTTGCTTTTGCTTGTGCAAAAAAACAATACAAGAAATGTTACTCCCTTCTCATAGAAGCGAGTGTGGAAGGTGTATCTTATCTTTTATACGAAAAAGCCGAGGCCTTCTATGAGGCCTTCTTTAGCAGTTAGATAAGAATAGTAATTGAATCAAAAAATCTTTTAAGCAGGCATTTAAAAAGGCCTGAAGTAAGAAGGTCTTCTGAGTTTTCCCGCTGGGAAAGCTTCCTAACTTTATTTGCATGTGTTGTTGTGTGTTTGTGTGGGGGCATAGTATTAAAATTGCCATAAGGCTTGATTATCCACAACATAATCATGCAACCTATAACACGCATACTTACCTTTATATTGTACTTACAACAAATGTAAACAGTTTTGACTTTTTTCCACTTTTTCTGATTTTTTTCTCATAAAAACTAAGTGGAAAACTTTGTTGCGTTCAACGTTGTGTGTGTGTTTAGTATGTGCCTGTGTGCATTAACAAATAATAGCAACATTAACATAAGCAACAGTAGCTGCTTAATATTGTATCTGGTGCTGCTGTCTCTGTCGCTGATGTTGTTGTTGCTGTTGTTTATGCGTGTACGTGATTTTCATACAAAATTTACTTTCAACTTAGCTTTAACGCAACACCGCACCACACCACACCACAGCGTAGCACATCACACCCGTTCGTCTGTCCAAGCCAAATTGAACCAGACCAGTAAAGAAGATGAACATGAAAAAGTATTTTAATGCATACAAACAAAGTCAAATGGCATGCCAACCATTCTGTGTTTAAAATGAATATACCCACCACCTATTTATCCATCGATCCACCAGCAATCTATCCATATTTACATCCATCCATCCATCCATCCATCCAGTTAAACAGCCAGCCAACCAACCAACCAACCAACCAAAGAACAATATCATTATAAAGGCCATGAATAAAAGCAACTTTAAAAATTGAAAAAAACACATCGAGAAAATGCGTTCGCTTTTTGAAAATCAACGAACCATTGTCTTACATTTTTATCGTCATCTACATCAATAATCTCATCATTGCCATTGTCTTTGTCGTCGCTGTCGTTGCCGTTGTCGTCATCATCCTATTCATCCAGTAAATCGACAAAAAAACTCTGTGCATGTTTACCAACGCTTTGCTATTTTGTTTCTAGCAAGAGTTTCTTCTAAATATGGGGTAAATGATAAGTCTTAGTTAACTCATAATGAATAAGATTGTATTTCCGATCAAGGTGCTACTTCGATTGTAATATACAGGGGGTGTAGAGGGTGGGTTGGTTCAATTCTTATATTTCCATTACAATAATGGATCTTAATCATAAGAAGGTTTGGGCTTTGAAGGAATCTTAACCGTAATAATTCGCGGAGGCTCCTGGACTACTGCACTGTTTTCAAGACGGAGATGCCTGCTTCAGTAGTGGCACAGTTTATTGCTTACGGTAACAATACAGCAATTCAGTAACTCAATTTTAACAACATAGCTAAACATTTCAATCAAGTGACATCTATGTTTATTACTTAGTATATTTAACGAACACTGTCATCGAGAGCAAACTACTTCTCGTGTGGAACAACTTGAAGTACTTTCGAACCTAACAAAACCCCATTTAGGATTTGCTAGTCTAGCGAAAATTGCAAAAATTCGGAAAATTTGCAAAAATAACGAAAATTTTTAATATTTTAAACAAACCATAAAATTGATTAAAAGTCGCTAAAACTATTAGGAATTGTAAAATTTCAGTAAAAATTGTTAAATTAGCGGAAATTCGCAAAAATTTGCAAACAGTGGCTATTTATTAAAAATCGTTAAAGCTCTAAGAAACCACAGGAAAAAATCGTTCATATCGCGAACATGGCTAAAATTCGCAAAAATTTGCAAACTTGGAAAAACACAGTAAAACTTATTTGAAATCGCTAATGGCTTAAAAAACAAATTTTCCGAATATAAATTTTTTTTTTTTTGCAAAAATAGCGAAAATTCGCGAAATTTTTTAATATTTCGCACAAACCATAGAATGGATTTAAAGTCACTAAAACTATAAGGAATATCAAAAATTCGGTCAAAATTGCTAAATCAGGGGAAATTTGCAAAAATTTTATAACAGCGGCCTGATGGCAAAGACTACTATTTATTAAAAATCGTTAAAGCTGTAAAGAATCAGAAAACTTACAGGAAAAAAATAGTTTCTACCGCAAACGTGACTATAATTCGCAAAAAATTCCAAATTTGGTGAGAAGCACTAAATAAAAAAAAATATGCAAAAAAAAATATGCAAAAATAGCGAAAATTTGCGAAATTTTTTAATACTTCAAGCGAACTATAAAATTGATTTGAAGTCACTAAAACTACAAGGAATGGCAAAAATTCGGGTAAAATTACTAAATTAGCGGAAATTCGCAAAAATTTGCTAACAGCGGCATGACAGGAAAGTCGACCACTTATTTTTTGTGAAGAAAAGAAAACACTATAAGGGCCATTATTACAACTTACAAATAGTTATTTTTAGGATGCTATCTGACAGATAAATAGTTTTTGGTTATTACAAGTTAACATTAACCTAAAAAGTGACTGATAAGCTAACATCAGGTTTGTCCTCATGCTAACTTCACAAGTGAACTTTAAGAACTTGAAGATGCCATATTTTCTGCTGAAGATATGGTAACTTCAATGATAGTCTTAAATTACTCAACTTTTTCAAAAAACACAATTTAAGACAAAAAACAAAACAATTTACCATTAAAACCAAAAATAAAGCACAAAAATGTACTTTTGTTGCCACTACGTATTTTACACAACCAAAAGTAGTCGGTATATACTGCAATGTTGCCACAGTATATAAATTACATTTTTTATTTTATCGGACAGTTGTTATAATGGAAAAAACTTATTGGTCACTTTATCGTTCAAGATAGCTATTGTTCACGTTAACTATCAGCAACTTTATCATTAGGTTGTAATAATGGCCCTAAGTGATTTCCATAAGCCGCATCTAAAATGTAACATTTTTAATGATTGTTATAAATACAAACAAACATATTTTTTCATATTGTTTTTGCAAAATGTATGTATGTAAATAATGTGAATTTTAAAAATGTTAAATTGGCTTTTATTTGGTAAAATTTTTGTTTGTTTTTTTTTTTTCAAAAACAACTACGAATTTAAAAATAAACAATGAAAAATATTTTGCCGTTAAGATAACTTAAATACCTGACGTTAAGAAAGGACATAGCAGTAAACGTTATTGTTAAAAAAGTTACTTAATAAAATATACGTTAACTTTGCTGTTAAATATTTTTAACAATTTAAATTATGTTAAAATTGAATAGAGAATCGCACTACAGGTTGTAAACTGATTAAGATTAGCTGCTATTTTCACAACTGCTGTGAATATTTATACCAACAGAGGAATTGCTGTTATGACCCATAAATTCCTCGTTCCAATAACAAAAACATCACGCCACTGTCGCTTAGCTTTAAACGAAACTCACTTGGATTTCTTGTCACTCGTACATACAGCGGAACATTAGGCATCTAATTTTCCAAGACTTTACACTAACTCACGGTTTCCACTAAATGTGGATGGCATGGGGGTGCCTTAACACCCTTGTACACTTAAACTTTGGCGTAGGCCTATCGATTCTGCAAATAACAGATTATTTGGAATACAATAATAATTTTATGATAACAAGACAATTGTGGTCTAATGACAAGTGTACCATGTCTCTACTTTCGATAAACTGAAATTTAGAGATTTTCTAGTACACAGAGGTAAAAATCCGGTAAAAAAAATACCAAAATTGATACCATCCGTTGTCAAACGTGTGTTTAATTCGATAACGAATGGTGTCAAGATTATAAGCCATCTTGTTGTCACTTTATCGCAATTTGGTCTCATTATGACAAGAAACTGTTAACATATTTACAGCATAATGGTCTAATTTTGACAACTTTTTGGTTAATATTTTGATAACATACCGTTGATTACTTGAAAATATTTACTGCCTGTTTTTAGAAAATGAAAACATAATTTCGTGTGAGAAATTTTGTTGAAAACAAAAACAAATTTTCGTTTTTTATTGTTGTTTTCAACATAATTTCTCACCCACTCACTTGTTTTCTTTTTCTTAGAGGAGGCAGTCAGTTTTGATTTCGATAACACATTTTTCTCACTCTCGTAGAGAGTGGACGGAACATTATAAAAATATTTGTAGAGCATTTTAACTAGGGTTTTTTCCCGGGATTTCCCGTCCATTATTTCCATTATTTTATTTCCCGTTTTCCCGGGATTTTTCTTGCGGGATCCCGGGAAATAAAAAATTCCTCATAATTTCAGAAAATAGCTATTTAAACTTTGAAATTTAGTTTTCTATTCTCTAAAAATTAGCATCTGTGGATGGGTTGTGGATTAGATCAGTTACAAGAAGTGAGACATGTATTTAAATCAATGTCTCCTGATGCAATAAATCTACTAAAAGCAGAATGGGCAGTGCAACAGTTGATAATTATTACATTTAGTGAAGTGAAGAGTTAATAAAGTACATTAATTCAGAATAAGATGCAGGCAGTAAAGTTTCATTGTCCATGAACAAGTCTTAAAAATAGGAGATACCTAAACATATCGCCGCTCCTTGATTGCAACATAGTCATATCTACAAAAACAAACGATATTGGAAAAATGCGATTAAAGTATTCCAAATGTACCGATTTAAAGATATATTTTGCTATAACTTCGGTTCAGTTTGAGATATAATACGAGAAGGCATGAAGGAAAACTTTGCTCAAGTTACTTAAAATTTTGAGATATGACTATGAAGCATAATAATAGGGAATTAAGGCGTGAGGTAATAATAATTCAAGTTTCTATTTCAATCTTCAATTAATTTTTAACCATTTCTTTTACTTTCTTTGTAAACAAGTTCCCTTACGTTTTCTTATAAAAGTTTTTTTCATGAATTAATAACAAAATTTACTTTGTATTATTTATATGGAGCGGGATCCCGGGATCCCGGGAAATTTAAAAAAATTTCCCGCTTTCCCGGGAATCGAAAAAGTCCGGGAAAAAAAAACTCTAATTTTAACCCTCTAAAGTGCCGTTTTAGTACACTTTTGTGCAAAAGTTGGAAAAAGGGCAAAAATTACCCCCTAAAATCAGAGTTAACTATTCTTAGAAATGAATCGCCAAACAGTTCTTCTAAAGATATCTAAAATAATTTTTAAGCTCAGAAGTATATATTTAGAATATTTTTTTTTTGACTTATACCAAACGCCTTTTCAAAAAATCCATACTTTTACTGCCGTATTCATAAAAAATAAAACAAGTTTGAAATGTGTTTTAAGCCAAAGTTTTCATAAAAATTTTTCTGAAAATTTTAATTTTTTATGAATCCGGGGGTTAATATTTTGTCGCTTAAAACATACAGGGGTGTTCTGGAAATCGAAAACCCAAAAATTTTAAACGTCGTTGTTTTATAAGATTTCTGGAATAAAAGAATTTAATGACAAATATTATACAAATATTTCTCTATTAAACAGAATTTTTAGAAAAAAGGTTAAAAGTGTATTAAAACCCACTTTAAATTTCTTGCGTTTTCGATTTCCAGAACACCCCTGATAATCTTCAGGACCTCAGAGAACAAATTTTAGCTCTTTAACAGGGTGGCGCATAAGTTGTGTTCTGATTTATTTAACTTTTTTCTTTCTGATTTTATTTAAAGTTTGCATTGAATAACTAGATTACAATTTAGATTATAGTTTGGAAATATTGTCACATTATGTTCTGTAGGTAATATCTTTCAAATGGTGTCCAATGTTTGCTTTGACTTGGCGTGCTCTTTCCAAAGCATTTCCCATTACTTTTCTTAGAATTTTTGGTCCCAGCGCTCTCACTTTTTTCGGATATTCTCCTAAGGCTTAAAGAAAAAATCGGGAGCCGTTAAATCGGCCGAACGCGTTGGACAGCTAAAATCAGAAAAACGCGATATTGTTCGAGTTGTGGCCTAATCTTGTTGGAACCACAATTGTGGATTGTTCGCTACCTCGGGATTAAAATTTTTTCAATGATGACCATTGACATTACCCACAACTTATTTTTGGGTTTCGAAAAAATATGAATGAATTTTTTTTTATGAAGTTATTCCACACCAAACTGTGCGTATAAGTGACTAAATTTGATGTTCAACATTTTTTTCATGATTTTTGGATGTCCCAAATTCTGCAATTTTGTTTATGCACGTGACCATTGAGATAAAATGCGCCTCATAGCTTATTATGAGATATAGTTTTGGTGTCTGAAAAATCGAATAATGACTTTAAAAATAAAATTAAACAACTTTGGTTCTAAGTTATGTGCTGAGTCTTTCCATCATAAATTTTCAAAATTTTTCAAAGTAAATTCAACGTAAATTCTGAATAAAAAAAAACGAAAAACTTGTTCGCTTTTTCACCCTTTACAAGTTTCACTTTATAAGGGAACATTTGTTTATTTTCTTAAGTAATCAATTTTGTTTCTTAAGCGGCTCATACACTTGCAATATAATTGTTCAAGTTTTCGTATTGTATAATTATATCGCCAATGTGTATGTGATATTCGAAGATGGCACAATATATTGGCAAGAATTAAAATCCTTTTGATTTTTATTGCACAACGAAAAGATATACGATGTTGGCATGCTTTAAAGGTTATGTTTTTTTTTTAATAAGAGTTGCGCCATATCTTAAATCAACCCATTGTGGCATTTATTGAATTATAAAGAGAAATATAGAAATAACATGGCGAATAACATAAACAATAATATTGTAAATTGATGGGGCGCTTTAAAACAAGTAAATCAAAAATTATTTCCTAATTTAAACTTATTGTGTTCGTATTTAGTTCAATTTTCTTAAATTAAGAAACCCTTTCTCATGATCAAAAATTTACGTTTTTGGTACATGATCAAAAATTTCTTAAAAGAAGAAATTCAAAAGTTTCTAGTTTTTATTAAGAATAAGAAAGATAGTTTTGAGCTCGAGCTGCATTTATTTTATATAAGTCTGGGTTTCTTGATTTTAAAATTGAATCGAATTTCTTCCATCAGGAAACAAGTGCTAGGGATTTCTTTAATTTTTTCAGAAAATGCTCAAGAAAACTTGGTTTGATTTAAATTATTTTTATTTGAGTCGACATATCAAGCAAATCAATTAAAAGTTTCTAAATTCATATTAACTTTTCTAAAAGTAACTAATGCAACACGTTTTAATGCTTAAATTTTTAAAAAGCAAAAATTCTCATTTAGTTTATATTGAGATAAATGCAAATGTAATTGATTTTTGCTTTGGGTCCAGTTACTTAATTTCAAAGACCAAAATTTTAAATTTATTTAATCGAATCTATGAATACTATTTTTGTCAAGCTAATAAGGCCTTTATGTAAATAAAATTTAATTTTTAATTACAATATTTTGTTCCCGACATTTCGTCGATTGTTTGTCGACTTTTTCAAGGAATTGTAATATGAAATTTAATCACATTAAAACGTTTTAGATGTATCCAGGAGCATACAAATATAAAACATAATTTTAATATTTAAATACATACTACTTTAAATATATCACAGCTCAAGTAATGGCAATCTAGTTATTTCTTAGTATTTTAAGAAACATTTTCTTGTTGCAAGATTCTGTTTTTTAGGATAAGAATATTATATAATTTGAATCGAGTAAGTATTGCTTACTTTTCTAAAACACTTCAAAATTATTTACTTGAATGGAGTTATAATTTCTTAAGTTTTTCAAGAAATATTTTCCTTAAGTCCTCGTCCATATTATGAAACATTTGCTGCAGAAACTTTCTTCAATTCTCTTTTGAAACTCCATTCGTGTCCATAACACAAAACTTTTGTTTTGCAGCATTCAGGCATTTTGTATGACTTCTCTCTTTCTTACAATAGCATTCTTTCTTTTTCTTTCAATAACAAACTCAAAAAAACTGCTTGTACACGAAGCAAAATACACCGTTCTATTCGTGTTTCCCCCTTCATTAACAAACACAAATGTTTCGCAGCAAATGTTTCATAATATAGAAGAGGACTAAGTAATTTACTTTTGATTGAACATTTAAGGCATTAACATTAAAATCTTTTTTATTCAAGAAAATATTTCTGCATGTACAAATAAAATGTTTTAATTTTTTGCTTTTCTTCATATTTTGTAATAAATTAAGCAACGAATACTTGATTCAAGTTACTATAGAATTAAAATGAATGAAACAACTTTTTGCTTAAACCAAGCCACACACATATTTTAAATAAGATATTGTTGACTTCGACGAGAATCGTGGAAAATTTTCTTGGTTCAAACTATATTTTCTGGTGATTTAGTAAAAAGTTATTTCCGTGTAAAATCCATTGTGCTCCACCCTGTATAAATAAGCTCTAATAAGCCTTTGCCAACTTTCAGAAACTACAAATTCACATTTCTCTTTTTTCCACAATTCCTCATTTTTTTTCCTAAAACTTTGTACTTTCCCTATTAACATCGTAAATGTTTACTTTAACCAAATCTACTTAAACAGTTTAGTACCCATTATAATTATCTTATTTGAAAAAACCCTTTAAAAAGCTTTTACATTAATTATTCAAATTTGTTTACATTCTATTTGTCATTTTTCATTTGTTCGCCATATAAAAATCACTTTTTATTTTTAATTCGTGTTACTTGACAATTATCTTTATTGTGTACTTTTAATTATACACTTTCCTTTAACATTGTTTAATTTTTATGGAAAATTCTTATAATTTTTTTTTACTTTTTGTCACAATCACGACATTGTTATACCACATGCATATTGGTATTTTAATATAAAACAAAATTTAAAAAAAAAAAAATATTTAAACACACACACTTCATTCAGCACAAGGACATTACCCAAAGGACGAACTAAGAGAGCGAACATGACTGAGATTGCATCAACCGCAATAAAACAATTACCTTGTGATTATAAATGCTGTTGTTGCTGTTTTTATTATAATAATTATGATTAAAATCGGGCACAAAAAACCAAACAACGCCCCCTTTTTTAGACATGAAAAGTGAGTGTTTTTTTTTGGACAGTGTAACCTGCATGTAATTTGTTAATTTGTTCTCTTTACTTTTAACAAGTGGGTGGCACTATGATGGGCATGTCGAGTTGCATGAAGATTTGTAAGATAAAAAATAATTAATTGTAACATAATGTTTATTAAAATGTTGTGTATTTTATTAAGTTTATGGAAAAAATATTGTAATAAAAAAACTTAAGATTTATGTGTTTGGTTAAATTTGTCGCTTATTAGTTAATCAGTCTGTTCATTGGTCAACTGGCTGCCTTTATGTGTCGGTCATAAAGATTGTTAGATGAAACTACATAAGTTTAATTGGCCTAAAAACGAAGCCCTATGAAAAAAGTAAGAATTAATCCATAATTTCCCTTAAGGACGTGACATAAACATAATGCCACCGCCGTAACGGTGACCGTTTAAACTAAAATTTATTTGGTTTGTATGGTATGTTTATGTCGTTTTGGTAATGCAGTGGCTATGGTTATACAGTGTTGGTATGGTTATGTCTCGACTAATTGGACCTTTAGACCCTTTACAAATGTTCGCTTGGAAAGCAGTATTTTTGTCCATAAACCTTCTTATTATGTTAGTCTTTTTTCACACTTAGAAAGTTTTCTTTCAGAAAGTCTGAGTTTATTGGTGAGAGGGAAAGCGAACATGCTATTCTTCTCTCCTCTCTTACCAATAAACTCAGACTTTTTGAAACCAAACTTTCATAGTGTGAACCCAAAATTAGTATATTTCATTTAGTTTTAGTCATAAAATGTTTTTTTTTTGCCACCGCAGGCCATTATAAAAATTTGTGACACCCAGAGCAAGTGATCTGCCCCAGAGTACAGCTCCTGCCCACTACAGAGATCAAGAATTTCGTTTTCTTTATGAAAATGTTAAAGTGCAATATTCGGCTGTGCCGTTTCTATGATACGCTCTACTGAGGATAACAATATTCTGAATTTATAAATTATGAATCAATTTTAAAATCTTAAAGCCAATCTGGTGCTATGGTATTCAGTTATGGGGCACTGCCTCAGCCTCTAATATCGGAAAAATTCAAAGGTGCCAAAATAAACTTCTTCGAATAATTACAAGGATCTCAATGTGCCATTAGTGAAAACTGTGATTACCATTTGCTTTATATCAGAGATTTTCGCCTGCGGAACATAACCATCATCTAGCAGCTGAAATTGGACCTTTAGACCTAATTCGTTTTTGAAAAAAAAAATTCCTCCAACTCTTAGGGCAGACATATCGATTATAGCCCATTCGAATCATAAGAAGCTGTGGCAGCATATAGTGCACTGAAAAACGCTTTTGTAATGTGGTAGCCGACCAAACCCTAAGCAGTCGAGTGATGCAAAATCCTGGCATAACCGTAATACTACTTAACCATTTATGCGCATAATTCAGTCGTAACTCAGAATAGAGAGCTGGCTATTTAGCCATAACATCCACCGAAAGCCAATTCACCAAACTGAATTTTGAAAACGCCTTCGTAAAAGGAGAACGCATCGATCCTGTTATTATTAATCTGTCTATGCTTTATTTTTGTTCCATTGAACGATTAATCGATATTTGGCATTTTTAACTTATTCGACTAAACGAATAAAATTTTAAGGTTAATCGATTTATCGAATAATTCTAAATCCAGAAATTTTATAAATACGAGATTTTTTCGCTAATTTTAGAAAAAAATAGTACTTGAGTAAATAAACATTCTTTTTTAAATAAAACTTGTCAATGTAGCTCCAAATTGTTGCTTTAAGTGCTTCGGGCACTTAGATTTTAAATGAGTCAATCAATTACTTCGGATTATTTGAAACTTTTCACGGACATTCCATCCACTGCTATGCTTCTGCAAATAATTTCCTCTAGAGATTCCATCAAAGTATCTTGTTGTAATAGGGATTGGTAAATTTAAAAAATATATCGATATACATCGAATCGATTTTTTTAAGAGTATCGATAATTTTTATCTCAAAAATTTCGATATATCGAACGTATTTTGCTGAAACTATTAATAGGCACATATATTGTTCCAAAACCGCATAAAATAAATTTTTTTAAGTTCGTTTGACTTAACTGTTTTAATTAGAAATCTGCAATGGGAAAACCCAGCTTTTTTCTTTATTCTTCTTCTTATAAATGCCAATCATTTTAGATCTTCATATTAGTTTAAAAAAACATATGATGCATGCAGTGATGCCAATTTTTAAAAAAAAACATATTGTTTGAAAAACGGCTAAAATTTTGAGTTTTTAATTAAGACCAACTTTAAAAAATATCGAATTCGATATCGATATTGAAGATATATCGGTATTTTAAATATCGGCGATATAAATCGATTATTTTTTTTTAAATATCGATATTTTGATATAACGATATTTTTTGCCCATTCCTAACTTGTGGCCCCTTGGATTTTGTTGGTATAGCATCTTCTTCAATTGATCTTGTAGGTAGAGCATCTTCTTCAAGTACTATGTTAGAGTCACTGTGTAGGTGGTAATTAAGTGAAGTAGTTGAAGAACATTTACGTTAAAACATTTTTGGACACCTTTTATATTTAGCATTATTAGATTTATCCTTCGTACAATATTTTTTAACCAAACTAATTCTAAAGAGAGAAACGCATGAACTATTTTGTTAGAAAATACGGGCTTGTTATAGAAATCGAAATGAAGTGGATTTAAAATCGAGCAAATTTTAAAAACGACCCCGTAATGAAAGTTCATAAAAACATTCCATTTTATTTTCTTTATTCTTTAAGTTTCTATTATTTTTGAAAGAACAACACTTAAAACCATTGAATTGAATTTTAATTATCGTTCGATTTCAATTAAACTTTATCTCGGTTTCTAGATTCTAGAACATACCCGATAAATAATAATATAAATCTTTGAGTTAACATAACTTTGTCGTTTTTTCTTTTTTGAAATGAATTATTTAATTGTGTTGAAAAATTGTAACAAAACTATAAGTTAAATTACTCACTTAACATGACTGTTTTTTTTTTAATTCCAACGGACACATTCTTTTGGTTTGTTTATTCGACTTAAAACTTTAAAAAATTATACATTTAACAGAAATACTATATACATATTATTATTCGATTTATCGGTATAAATTCTTCGATTAATCCTACAATCGAAATTAGCAATTTTAAATTATTCGAACTATTAAGCGTCTAAAATTGTTCGATTAATCGAACAAGAATTAATCGGCTGAACACCCTACTATGCACTTTGGGAACCGTAATTACAAAATCATATTAGATAGGAATTAGTCCATATTTGACTATTGTAATTGTGTTATTGAAACAGAATTTGACAATTTGTAATTTGGCAAATTTGTAATCGTATATCCTGACTTAACCAATAGTTCGAAATAGACACACTTCCATAAAATTTATTGCAACGAATAAATCTTATATCGGTTTTGCTATTAATATTAATGAGCATCATTACAAAATTTGTTGATAATAAGGTCCCAAATCCCCAAGTCGGTGGTAGTTATACTTTCTTTTTTGTTAACATTGAATTTAATCTTAAGCTTACACTTTTTTTAACCGTTCAGTAAGAAGTCTTTAAACTTTTATTAGGTTATAACGCATATCTAGAATTAAGAAATTCCCCTTTTAATTGTGCGTAATTTAGGACAATTGTCTTAAAAGCCAATCTTTATTATTTAATAAACAGTTAAAAAAACAATTATAAAGATACTCAATAAACTTGTATAAAAAATAATAGGGCGTGTTTATTTATGCTGAAATATTGAACTAAAAACACTTATCACAGTGGGCTGAAATACATTCTTGGAGTGATAAATGTAAATTAATATTTACCAATTTTATGCTCATCCAAGATATAGTACATGGAGGTAATTTTTTTAGTTGACCTCAAATATCCATGAAGGAAATAGAAAATCTAAGAGATATCAGAAATTTAATTGTGCAGACTTCGGAGCAAAATTTATTTATTGTGAAATCACTTACGATGGTTAGCATTAAAATGGTATTAAAATTGAAAACGTTTTAAAAATTAAGCGATATTTTTATTGCCTTCTTTGCAAAACTTTTTTTCCTTGTTCCCTGACAGGGAAAGATTTCTTTACTAAATCACCATAAAATATGGCTTGAACCAAGAAAAGTTTGCACGATTCTCGTTCAAGTCAACAATTTCTTATACTAAAGAAAGTTTAAGCAAAAGGTTATTACTCAAAACGAAATAAAACACAGTCGAACACAGCAAAACAAAAAAAAAATTATTTTAATTCTATAGTTAATTAAATCAAGTATTCGTTGCTTAATATTTTACAAAATAC
The DNA here is from genome assembly GCA_963931875.1 of Pollenia griseotomentosa. Classification (NCBI taxonomy): domain Eukaryota; kingdom Metazoa; phylum Arthropoda; class Insecta; order Diptera; family Polleniidae; genus Pollenia; species Pollenia griseotomentosa. Next base: position 127,888,431 of record OZ007560.1, read on the forward strand.
GAATAAAAGCCTGCTTAATTCAAACCATCCGTTTCTCGAAATAAATAATTTTCTTGTACATGCAGAAATCTTTTCTTGAATTGAATAAAATTTTAATGTAAATGCCTTAAATTTTCTATCAAATGTTTCTAATAAAACACCGAAGTAAATAGCTTTAGGAAAATATTTCTTGAAAAACTTAAGAAATTCAAATAAATATATATTAAGTAAGCAATACTTACTCGATTCAAATTATCTAATATTCTTATCCTAAACAACAGAATCTTGTGACAAGAAAATGTTTTTGGAAATACTAAGAAATAACTATGTAGATTCAATTAAATAAATTTAAAATGTTGATAATTCTATGTTCACACTTGAGTTTTTAAACGCGTTTAAGCAAAATGTTGATTAAGTTAATCAAAGCCGTTCACATTACATTTAAGATGATTATTAACCCTAGAGTACTAATGATCGACGTTTCGACGAGCATCGCTTCCTTTTAATTAATTTACTTTTAAATGGGTGTGTCTAACACTCTCAAATTTTGTATGCTGTTAGTAGATGATTTACTTTTGCTGTGTGTAATTGTGTTTTTTGAATTGCGTTGCTGGAACATTGCTTTTATTGGTTTTGTACTCGTCGAATCGTCGATGGTTAGTATTAACGTGACTTTTATTTTTCAACTTTGTGAGCAAATATTGCAAATGTTGTTACTTCAAACAATAGTGGCACCAATGTCCAGCTTAGGAGAAAATAAAAACGAACACAAATGAAGTATGTGTAGATCATGCCCATACGAAAAAATGACGAATGTCAAAATCAAAAAGTGATATATGCGAAAAACCCATATGCGGAGAGCACAAAGTTTAACTTTGTGACTCTGGCTCAAAGTGTTATTTAAAAAAAAAATTTTTTTATTTTTTTTAAAGACAAAAATGTCTTTTTTAAGTTTTGATTCTTTTTTAGTTTTTCAGTTTTCCTAACAATATTTTATAGGTAATTTTTTATGATTCCAAAAATATGTGCAACAAAAAATAAAAAAGTTCTAAAATTAAATATTTCGTTTATCTATATGAATTAAAATAAAATTATTTTCTTATATAAACTTATTAGGTGCCATAATGAATAATAACAGTTATTGAAAAAGTATATTTGCTTTTAAGCCACAGTTATAGGCAGTTAAAAAATACATCGTCGAATCGACGATCATTAGTTACAACGTACGTAAAATATGGTTCGTACTCTAGGGTTAAACATAAAAATTTGTTTCTTAATGCAAGAAATTCGATTCTATTGAAAAATTTAAGAAAACCAGATAAACATTAAATAAATGCAGCTCGAGCTTAGATATATATTTCTTATTTTTAATAAGAATTTGCGACGTTTGAATTTCTTGTTTTAAGAAATCTTTGATCATATTCCAAAAACGTGAATTTTTTGATCATGAGAAAATGATTCTTTACTTAATAAAATTTTACTAAATACGAACAAAATAATTTTAAAGCAAAAAATTATTTTTTGATTACCTTAGAAAATAAAGTTCTTTCGTGTATAATGCAATGTACTCATTGGAGTCATCCCCTAGCAGAAAATTTAACGTAATATATTTGAAATTTCACTAGTATAGCAAATGAACAGTAACCGACTAAAGGGTGCATTAAACTATTAAATCCACAGGTGTCTCTTACAAACAGCGACCGTAATAAGTATTTCTGCTTTCTTAAAAGTCAGATCATACCAGCTATTTTATGATAAATAACAAGTTATTTTTTATTTTATTACTAATTTTTCGAGCATAAATTAATTTTATTTTTCTATTTACATTTGTTTAGAGCAAAAATAAATGTTTAGTTTTTTGATTTTTATTATTTCCATAAAAAATATCAGTTAGTTTTGATTATTATTTTTGCGAGCTAAAAAAAAGATACTTTTTGATTTTTATTTTTTTTTTCTGAGCAAAAATAAGTGAGCAAATAAAGTTACTATTTGATTTATATTTTTTCGAGCATAAATAACAGTTATTTTGTGTTTTTTTTCGAGCTCGAAAAAATAAATATCGAAATAAAACAAGTTAGAGTGTTATATTCGGCTGTGCCAAATCTTTGATACCCTCCACCGACAATTTGAATATTTCAGGAGTGATATCCACATATATGATGTCTATTTATTATTAATTTATCTTTATCAGAAATCAGCATTAAAATTGGTTGCGGCTTAGACCTATATTAAATTATTGACCGAAAAATGCTATTATGATAGCATTATTTATTACGGTTTTAGGCGTACTTAACGGTTTTTCGGTTGAAGAGTTTATATGGAGCTTAGGGTAAATTATGGACCGATCATCACGAACTTTTTCAGTGTCATTTCCAGTCCTAAAAAACTGTGACGTGCCAAATTTTGTTATGATAACATTAATAATTACGGTTTAAGGCGTACTAAACTGTTTTCCGGGAGTAGGGTTTATATGGAGCCTAAAGTAAATTATAGACCGATCTTCATAAAATTTGTGATTTCCAGTCGAATTAAAAGAACATTTGCAAAATTTCATATCACTTCGTGCATTTTTCAATCATTTATGCTAGTTTTTGTAACAAAATTATCAATTTTTTAAAGTGGTGGTTCCACATTTTGATTCATAGCTCTGATCCTACTGAACCCATTTGGCTGGATTTCAATCCCAAACTGCTTAGGATAACTACAAGCAATTTGACATCCAGTTTTTTAATTTCTTTTGATTTTTTGGAAAGTGAGCGTGTTTTCAACAGACGGACAGACAGACGGGCATTGCTAAATCGATTTAGAATTAGTCAAGGAGCCAGAATATATCTATACTTTATGGGGTCTGAGGTGTATAATAAAAAAGTTTTACACGGAATGACAAACTTAGTATACCCTCTTCACAACTTATTGTGGTGGAGGGTATAAAAATTTATTTTATTTTATCATAGACTAGTTCATTAAGATAAATATGGTATAACTGAATCAGTTTTCCGACATTTACTTCTATATGCTTTTTTAGTTTTCAAATTTCAAAATAACTGTTATTATCAGTCTCTACTTACAAATATTGATTTTTTAATCAAGTTTTTTACAATTAGCTTATCAGTAAATAAATAAAAAAAAATTGAAGGTGCTGCTCTGATCTAAGTCAAACTAAAAATAATATATCCAACGATTACGGTTATATTGCTCTTAATATGAAGGTTTTCATATCATGGCTCACACATGCATAAGTTCGATGTCCCAAAATCAGACCCACAACTACAAAATTAAAAAATATTGGCCAATACGACGGCAGCTTTTATACAAAGATCGCTTCCAAAAATCACGTTGAATGGCGTTAGGTCCGCGTCCATATTATGAATTATTTGCTGCAAAAACTTTCTTAAATTCTCTTTGAAACTGCATTCGTATCCATAGAATGATTTGGTTTGCAGCACTTAGGTATTTTGTATGCCTTCTCTCTTTCTTCTTCTCCCTTTCAATAACAAACTCAAAAAAAAAAAATGCTTGCACACGAAATAAAGTACACTAGTCCATTGGTCTTTTCCCTTTCATCATCAAACTCAAATGTTTCGCAGCAAATGTTTCATTATATGAACTAGGACTAAATAACCAAGAAATCAGAAATCATAAAGCCGACCTTTAAAGCTTTGTACAATAGTCGTTTTGACTTGCATTATTCTCCTGTAAAAATTGTTGACAATAGAAAAATTGGTGGAAATTTAATTTGATTAGACCAAAAGAATGAAACAAGATTTTATAAAACTCGATTTTAATGGTTTTAAAAGTTTAACACATTTCAAAAATCAAATTTTCCTTTTAACAGCCCACTGTACATCATTTAGTACTCAACACAGCAGCTTATAACCGCAATCTATTCGAAATATTTAATGTGATTTTTATTGTATGTATTATCTCAATGCCTTAACGTTTAATTCTTTTGTGTGTGTGATTTTTTCTGTGCCACTGACCGACCAAATTACACAAAAAGTAAAAGAAAATGGTAAAAAACCACTTGATTCAGTACCTGAATTATTTAAGTACGATTGAATAAGTTCAAGACAAGGCCCGCACAAAAAGTATTGAAATCAAAAAAAAAAAAAAAAAAAAACAACACAAAAATTGGCGTAAATTTCAGTTTAATATTAAACAACAGCACTACGTATGTGCATGTGTATGAGTATGTAAATCCGAATAAATCTATAAACGTATTTGTAAACCAAAAATATACTGGCAATGTAAAGCTGTCAGTAATTGACAGACGATCAGTCATTCAAAAGCCTTGGTAGGTTTTTTTTGTTGCTGTCTTCCATCCAGTTTCAGTTAAACAATACGAATTCCAAAAATTTTTGTAGTTGTAGACATTTTTGTATTTTGGCGGTTTTTTATATTTTGCTTAATAGTGATTCTTATTACTACCTGTTTTTTTTTTAAAGTATTTTGAATATTATTGTTGTTGTATACGAGTACTCCTCCATATGGAGAATTCTATCTACAAGTGACGTCAATATGAAGGCCATTACGATTTTTTTGTTTTGTTAAACGGTATAAACTGGTTTTTATATAAAAAAAAAAAAAAAAATAAAAAAAAAATTAGTCAATTCATGTTTCTGTTCATAAAAATGTAGAACAATATTTTGACTTCACATTAATCAATTGTTAAAATATTCACCTTTTGCTGGTACAAATCTGTATTTTAAATTTCAACTTTCTTCGAATTTAATATAAGTTTAAAAACACTTAAATATTAATATTTATTTTTAGACGACTTAAAGATGCGAGATTTTTATGGCGAAATTTGTTTTTTATTTTGGAAAAAAGAGGTCATTTGTAATGAAATTTTTTTTTATCTTTTAAAATCATTTCCTGATAAAATGCTTTATTATTTTATTAGGATTTGGCTTTAAGCGATTTCAGCACTGTCTACTAGACCTGTTGGTATACCTTACAGCAAGATTTGAATGAACTGAAAATAATTTCTTGATCCAAATTAAGCCATCTTTCTGTGTTCGTACATGGAAACCTTAAAATCAAAGTACGAACAACAAATCAAGAAATTTTAAAAAATACAAGCTTAACCGGGCGCACTTCGCTACCCCTATTGAAATGAAATAACAAAAAAAATTTGAAAAATGTCTCGTTTATGAATAACGAAGCAATTTGAATCAAATTTCAAATTCCTACTATTCAGACAATTATATTGTCCTTGTATGGAAGGTTAGGTTAGGTTGAAAGTAGGAGGAAATATCAAGGATGCAACCCCATATCAGTACAATATACACCTAAGCCTCTTCCGGGCCTGTTGTGCGCTCCCTAAGAACATGGAGATCTAGGTGGAGATACCACTATCTATAGGGAGGGGGTCATCGTCCTCCAGTTTCCCGGACGTAATTCCCTAAGGTTTTCCAGTCAACGTTCTTCAGGGAACTAACATGGCATCGCTCCTGAGGATGCTTGGATCTTAAGTCGGCGAATGCCTTACAGTGCCAGAGTAAGTGTTCCAGCGACTTGCTCTCCTCTCCACACGCTCTACACTCGTCAGATTCTGCCCGTCCAGTTTGGTGTTGTTGTGACGGTAGTCCTGCATGACCAGTTAGGATACGCATCATCATAATAACCTGAATGTTACTCCCATTGAGGAAGCTTCTTGTGCTGAACACAGAAAAAATAGAAAATCTACTTTAATCAAACAATTCGTTCGGACAATAAAATTTTTTGCTACACAACACATGCACAAAAGTAAGAAAAATAAACATACTACTCACAAATATTTAAATAAAAGTGTTATGATTAAAAAAATTTATTGCAGCAACCAAAAAATTAATTGAAAAAATTAGGTATTTAATTGAACAATTTTTGGCAAAATGGTTTTGTGTGCAGGTTCTCCGTTATACCCTGCAAATAAAATTGGACCACCTGATCCATTTTGATAAAATGGACTACTCCATGGACTGGTCCGATGTAATGCAAGCACGGACTATGTCATTGTTTAAAAGTGTTTGTAGTGAGATGACATGTCTTCGTTTTTTAACGACATGCTTTCGTTTTTAAACGACTTCAAAACTAATCCTCTTGAGAGTTTACCATGGGGTAGTTTTAAAACTACTCCATAGTAGTCCAAAGGTGGGTTATATGGTCCTCCCCTAGGACATCGCAATGTTAAATAGACCATGTTTTTTCCATACGTTTGGGTTACTTTTGGACTAGTCCTGGTTCCTTGTGGGCTACTCTTTACACGCGTGTTTGGACTGGTCCTATTATTTGCAGGGTATATACTGAAGCCATTCTCTGCTCCTTTTTTATATTTTCAGGTAGATCCTCTTCTCTAACACAGAAAAAAATAAAACTTGATTTCAATAAAAACAATTTTTGATTTTATCTATTTAAAAAAGTAATTAAATTTGAACCAGTAAACAAATTAATAGTATCAATTAAACGTTTAATTAACATGATTACATATTTAATTAAAACTAATTTTATTTTTGATTAATGGTTTAATTTGAAAGAAATTGGCTAGAATTTTAACTCTGAAGTGACTGTCGCGACAGGCTCCATTTAATTCCGTTCAAAGCTCAGCTTGTTATTCAGAATGATCCCACACGAAAAAAAAATTGGTTGTGGTAAACATATTCTAAGAGCAACATCCCAGCAAAAACTTTGCTTACAATCCTACTTTTAATGACTTCCAGAATTTATTACTTTGTAGCTTTATTCGCCACTTTTTGGATTATTAGTTATATATTAAATAATAACTTTATTATTATATCTTAAATATACATTACAAAAAAAATTAATATTATTATACGATTTTAAATAAATATTTAAGTCAATTTTCAGTATATTCCGTTAATATCTGTTAGACATTCGGTAATACTTTATAATTTTAACAATAATTTTGATGTTAAGTCCGTGGAAAATCCAAAGATCAAATAAATGTATGTAACTATATACATAAATGTGTTCCAAAATTAACCTCACAGTATATTTTTGTTATTAGAACACTAGTCGTTATATCGATCTAATGTAAACGATTTTTTTTGAACAACATAACATTTACATTACATACATTTGTTTAAAGTGTTATGGCCATTTTCTCAATGTACGGACAAACTGCCTGTTACTTAATGTCAGCATGAATTTATTAGACCGATAAACTGGCTGTTAACAATATACCGACAAAGAACATTGTTTTCAGTTGGCAACGCCACTCAAAATAAATGTAAAAGTTGGGAGTCAGCTGATTGAATTTATCTGTACGGCAAATAAAAGGAAAATAAATAATTGGCAGATGAGTGCTGGTTAGTTTTGCGACAGAATAGAAGCAAATGAGACATTGAGAAAACCAAATTTCTTTAATGTTCAGTTTTTCGTTGGGAGAAAAGATAATCATGTAATGAGAAAACGGCCATTAGAGTTATAAATGATTTTGTGCAGCAAAACACTCTTTATTAAATGTTTTCTTACATTTCGAAAAATTTATTATTGTGTACACTTTCATGCATATAAGAGCAATTTTAATTAGTGTGTTTTAACCTTTTTAAATTAATTTGCAATAACTTATTTTCGGCTTTTTTTTATAACTATACATTTTTATAAAAATTTTAAGTAAAAAAAACGTATTATTTTTTAGGTTATAATTGGCCAAATTATAAAGGAATTTACTTTTGGGACATCGCGAACAAAAATAAGTACTTTTTCTAGTAGAAAAGTAAGTAGTCGTCTCGCCAAATTCTCATTATTTTTTATGCTTATTTTGTAAGCAAAGTTTTTGCTGGGATATTATGATAAGAAACATGATTGCAGTCACCATATTACGCTTACTATTGAATCATATGATGACCAAATATATTCGTAATATTACATGATAATATATTCCCTTATTCATATTGTTATCATGTAAATCATAATAAGTTAAGAAGTAATCATATGTATTATGAATGAATGAATTAATGATTTTATTATTTATAAAATTTTTAAACAAACTTAAAAAAATATAACAAAGATAGAGCTTAAAATTAAATAATAAATCATAATAAGACATAACATAATGTTGTGTGTCTGTATGTATTATGATACAGCAACACTTTCACAACAATAAAAAATAAATTATTTTTTTTTGCATAGATATTTTTATTTTGTGGCACTTTACATTTTTCTTTTTTTTTTTTGTAAATACAATTTCTTTATTTTTTTAATTTCTTTAAACTTTTTTTTAATGGTAATATTTTTTTTAATTGTTGTTCAACAACTCACTAACAACTAGTTCGATAGGCATATTTAAAACAAACGACACAACTGATGCAAAATTATTTTACAAATGGCGATAAAAAAAATATTATTAGAGTAAAGATATTTTGATTGCATCCTAAACATATTATTATAACGTATCGAAAGTTATCATGTTAAAGCTATTAAATAAGATGATATGGTTGTAAGTAATTTCCAAATTATCAATATTTAGTTGTTAAAAAAATAATTATTTTTCAGTCAACAATACTTAAATTTATAATTGTGATAAACATTGAAATGTTTACAGTAACTATAATATTGCTGATATTAAAAAAAATTATAAATTTTTTGTGTACGACAACAATATATTGTTACAATAAACATAGTGTAGTTTCCGTAATCATATTTCTCTGCGTGTATGGTATTCGCGCTATTTTCTAGGTTTACCTCAGAATTGTTTAGGATTTTATGCTTCCGAGTAAAATAATTAGTTCCATCTTTTAAGGAGGACTCTTTGTCTCCTCCACCTCTATGTCAATAAAAGTTTAAGAAAATTAAAGTTAACTAAAGCAATATTTATACGGCAGATTCCTTTGACATCGCCATTCGGCTTAATCGGTATTTTATTTAAACTAGACCATTTATAAAATTATGGCCCTATGCTCCTTGTTGGAACTAAAAGGCCTCACGATATAATCACACCCATAGAGGACGAGGACGATCTTAGCACAAATACTTATTTTATACAAAAAATGCTCAGAAGCAAAAATTTACCAATATTTCACCAAAAATATTTTGAACCAACTGCTTCTACACAAGCTTTTACAATTTTATATGGTCTTATTTTTTTAATTAGTAAATGGTGGGTACCATAGGGTCAGTACCGCCAAACAAAGAATTTTAACTTGTTTACTTTTTTTCTTTTTTAGAAATGACACAAAATTTTTTTAAACTCCCATTAATGGGAAAAGTGTAGGAAATTATAAACCCTACTAATGTTAACATTACTTTTTTTGAAAACAGCAGGTTTTTCATAAGCAAACCCAATTTGAAACCTTTAAGGCTGATTTGTTGTAAAATTATGCGAAACAACGCCTAATAATGTTTGACGTAGGGTATCGAGTTGTTTATGGCTGCTCTTTAATCAATTTACATAAAATCAACAATTTTTTTTTTACAAAATTTTGTAATCAATTTTCATCATTTACACATTTTCTGTCCTCATATTTTTTTCAGGTTTGTATAGCAGGTAGTCTGTTGGTCTGTCTGTCCGTTCATTTGCCTTTGTTGGCTTTTCATTGTATTTAGTCTTTTGTTGATTTTATGAATTAAAATCTCGTAAAAAAGTGATGATAATGACAATATGCAAATGAAATTAATTGACAGCCTGATTTCTTTATTTTAATATTTATAAACTCTCAACTCGATTTTGGATTCCTTTTTTTGCTCTGTCTAGATGTCTGTCTGTTTTGTCAGTGTGTATGAAATTTAATTTATTTTTTTAGTTTAATAAATTGTTTCATAATATATGCACCGTGTGGTGGCAGTTGTAAATATGTATGATTTGCATATTAATTTGCTTTCATTTAATATGCTTTTTAGCTTTTTTTTAAACGTTTATACTTAAAAAAGTTTGTCCGTTTTTTGTGTGTTTATTTTAATTATTAGTTTGTTTGTTTCTAATTATCTTCGGTATAACAACAAAATCAAGCTTTGTTATATTTCTGAAATAAAAATAGCTGATCCTTATGTATTTTCATCTGCTGATGATTATAGCTTCTTAAGTTTTTTCCTACCTGGTCTAACTTTAAAGTAATTTGAAGGAACGTATAAGGGTTAATCCAGAAAACATTTTGCAGTTTCGTTCGTGTAATATTAAGCGAATAATAAAAAAAATTATGCAAATCAGCACTCTAAGTTTTACCAAAAACCGTGGACATAAGTCTAACAAATTTGAGTGTGTTGCCCTGGGTCACAGTTAATTTACTTTTACTTTTCAGACGATATATTAATGTTTACATTATGCTTAAAATGTTACTTAGTTAATCCATTTAATCATGTAAATAAGATGATGTGATGAATCACAGATGATGTTTATTTTTTCGATTTTAAAGTTTATTTACGGAATTATAAGGGGTTTAAAATAATGTTGGGATTTTCAATAAAAAAATCGATTTTTGGTCAAAAATGTGAGTGATCACAGATTAAGCTTATTTTTGCATTTTAACGTATAGTTACGTATTTTAAAGCAAGTTAAAAAATTTTGGGATTTTCATATTAAGAAGCAAATTTTGGTCAAAAATGTGAGTGATATAATTTCTAAAGTATCCACTCTAGATTAATCGAGGAATTTTGCAGCCATTATTTGATCGAATAATCAAAATAGCCAATTTCGAATAACGAACAATATAACTCAAACAATTTATGTCAATTAATCGATTAAGATGAATATCTTTAAAAAATCTACTTTTTTTTAATAAAAATAATTGTTTTTAGATTAATATTATTTAATATTATTTAAAACTAAATAACATGTTCTTAACTTCTAAATTTATTTTTAATACACAAACTTTTGAGCATATTTAAGACCTTTAGATGTTGTCAATTAATTAGAGACAAATTATGTATATCATTACATACATCAAATTCCATACGTTAGAAATTTGGCACTTGAATAGCACAATTTTCATATATAGTTTAATATTTATCGTAAGTTTAATATTTTTCAGTGAAATTGAAATTAAAGTAATTTTAAAAACTTAAGAGTATAAAAAATAAAAATTGGAAAAAATTTGTTGATTTTTAAAAAATTTTTAACTAAGAATGTCCATCGACTTCAATTTCACTCGATTTCTAGGAATAATAACAATAAAATTGGTTTTATAAGTTTTTTATAACTAACTGGCACCTCTGACAAAATATGCCGGAACTAAAAGACAAAAATATAAGAAGTAAATAAAAAATTGTCGTATTTAATACCCGCATTTAGTTAAGAACACAATTGCAAGTTATAAACCGAAAAAAATTATGGGTCCCCGCCTGCTAATAAGCATAACTGTACTAAAGTTTGGCTTTCAGATCATTTTATAGAATAGAAATAGAAAAATACGTAAGACTTTGTGGGATAGTGTGTAAATTTTAGATTATGCAGAATAAAATATGGGTATGGATGGCAACTTAGTATTTTTATAAAAATATTTAAAAAAAATTTGTCTTTGGGCTTAACCGAAGAAACCGTGGTAAATTTTGACTAGTCGCACCAAACCACTTTTGAGTCGGTCTGGTAAACATATCCAAAATAATTAGTATTGTGGTTATTTTGTTGAACTATTTATGGTTTTTAATCCAAATTTTTTAATAATTTTAATTAGGCTTAAGTTCATTAAATTTAATTTTCAAAATATTAAGAAGCTTAACAACCCGGTAGGCTAGTTGGTAGTGAGCTAGTCTTTCAGCGCCGGGGTTACGGGCTCGACTCCCGCCAGAGACTTTGGTTTCTTCCGGGATAAGCTTAGGGAATTAAAAAAAAAACCGATTTATTAATAGGGGTGATAGGGGCGAAAAAATAAAAACCAAAAATGGGCAATAGGATAATTTATTACCGATGAAGTATACATTAATCAAGTTAGAATTAAGGTAATGCCATTTACAAATTAATTAACTAAAATTTAATTCTTTTACTTATGTTTTATTTAATGTAATAATTATACACATTAAAAATATTCCCCTGAGGAAGTCAACAAAAAATTGACGAAACGTTAGGAAAAAACTGTAATTAACTGGTATGTTCTGTAAATTGAAATGAAGTTGATTTAAAACCGAACACATTTTTCAACCGAGCATCTAAAAAGAAGCCCATTAAAATATTCCTTTTTCTATATTTCATATATTGAGTACCAATTATATTTACAAGAACAGCTCTTAAAAACAGGAAAAACTACAATAATTTTGTAAATACACTGGTTTCCCGATTTAACGAACTCTAGATTTAGCGAATTCGGGATTTAACGAATAGGCAAAAATTTTATTTTAGGTACTGTGTATAGCGAATTAAAATCCAATTTTTTACTCGAAGTAACGAACAAATAAAAATAATATACAAAAAATTCGAAAAACTAATTTAAATACATAGATGGAGAAGTCAGGCAAACAGTTGTAGTCTTGACGAAGAATAAGAAATTAATACATGATTAGAAAACGATGTACCTGCTGATGTAGGGGTAAAAATTAAACACAGAGATGTCATCAAAAGCTTTGATGTATGTATCTAGTGGGGAAAGGAAAATAATATCGATATATCCAAGACATTAAGGGTTTTCATGATATCGTTTAAAAGTCTCGCAAACTGTGCAAACTGCATATTTACGCTCTCGCAAGCTTTTTCTTTTTTTAATCTTTCTTGTCGCAAATTACAATATGTATTCAAAACTTAACCCTAATTGTTGTTTGTTAGCCATAACTAATTAATTGCATTCAAGTGTCAAAAAAGCCTGCTAGGCTGAAAGTGTCGGTTCTTTTCAGCCTCCGGTGGCCTTCGAACTTTATTAGATCCCGAGCGAGGTGGTTGGGATGGACCATTAGTTTGTCTGTGTATTTGACGGAATACTTTTTAATTTCTTCCTGAATGGTAGGGATGTTAAGATACTTGAGCTTCAAGAAAAAGCAATTGGAAAAAGTTTAAAGAAATCTCAAAAACAAACGTCATTTACAAGTTTCTTTAAATAATGACTTTTTCATTAATTTTATTTTATTAAATCCATTTACTTGTAATACGATATGATATGAATTGTTCTTTTAAGCTGTGTTCACATTATGTGTATTTGTCATGTGGAATGTCACTTTTTCGCATGTTAAATTTGTACATATCGTCTGAACCCCTCCAAACAATATCATGTGTTATTTCTCTGTGTGCAGTACACATGACATTTTTTATTTAGAACGAGTTCTATTTTCAAGTGACAAACCATCTGACATCAGTTGTTTTTTATTAACAAAATTTTGTGGCGGAAAAAATTAATTGAAATTTTAATAAATATAAATTATAATCAATTTACAAGATTTTGTTTGTCGTGCTTAACTCTTAATAATTATAATAGTAAATAAAAAATAACCAATTATATTATTGAAAATGGAGGGAAAAATTGAAAAGGAATTAACAAAAGTAAGTACATATGTATTTTTTTTTATGACAATTTCCATATTTATTCTTATGTTTTTCCAGTTGGACTGGTGTAAAGAATCGGTACTACAGTTAATAGATATGTGGCAAGAGGAGGAATGCTTGTATAACCCGCGGAATAAGTTCTACCACAATAAGCATGCCAGGTACGCAGCGCTCAATGATATGGCTGACAAGTTAAAAATTTTCAATTCATCTATTGGACCTAATGAAGTTAAGGTAAGGCATTGGGCAATTGTTGTTTGTAATAAATGTAATGCAATATATTTCCAGAATAAAATAACATACTTGCGCGGTCAATATAGCCGAGAAATTGCAAAAGCAAAAGAAAAAGAGAAAAAGAGAAAAAGATTAAGATTGTTTTTTTTTTTTTTGATAAGTTATGTCAAGTGTACTTTACGTACCAACATGTGAACGTGTAAATTACAAACCATATGTAAAACATAAATTTTGACATACACATGAAATTACATGTGTGTAGAAAAGTGACATTCCATATGACAAATACACACAATGTGAATACAGCTTTAATTTGTTACACGAATAAATATTTTTTTTAGTACTGGATTTAACGAATTTTTCAATTTACCGAACAGGGCTGACAATCAATTGTTCGTTAAATCGGGAAACCACTGTAATTGAAATAAGAATCTCGTTGGATTTCAATTCCACTTCATTTCAATTTGTTGAACATGTCCGTAAATGTGTTTTAAATTTACAATGAACAAAATTTGGGCCCAATCAGCTTACTTATTATATGAATATCTAAAACTTCAAATTTAACACCTTGGCCAAAAAAAATAAATAAATAAGATATACACAAAAATTTTCGTTTGGGAATTAACAAAAAACTACAGTATAAAAACACAAATTTGTTTATGTTTTCAATATAAATTTTAAAACCAAAATTTTTATTTTAATTTCAAAGACGGAGGTAATAAGAACATTTAGTGACAGATATTTATCTAGATTGGACACCCACGTCAATTCTTTAGCTATTTGTTTATTAGATGACACAGACGAAATAAAAAGACTTAAGAGATACCATGTCTTAGACCTACCATTTCGAAGATAACGACAAACATTTGATTTTTTATAGATGTATATTTTGTATATTTTGTACTTTATCTTATAATTATCTGTGTATTGCGAGCATATGTGTATATGTATATATGAATTTATTTTCGGTATTATTATGTTAATATTCTATTATTATTTTCAAAATATTTACTTAAGGCCGTTATACACTATCCCTCAAAGTCTTTAGTAATTTACGAAAATGCAACCCTGTCATGTAAGTTGTTATTGTTTTTTAAAATTGTCCAAAGAAAAATTAGATCAGGGAAGCATTTTTGAAAATTACGTAAGAGTTTGTGGGATAGTGTGTAACGGCCTTTATAAATATTTCAATTAATGCTAAATATATATTTTATAATAATGTAAACTTGTACGTAAATAATTGTAATATTATAAATTTGCTATTAAGTTATTTGTATTTCTGTTCTTATATTTTTAGTTATTTGGTGTGAGCTTATATTTGTACTTATTAGGGTACATCCATTAATGTCAATTTACATATTTCTTCAAAATTGCTTATTATCTTAGAATAGATTGTAATTTAAATTAATAAAAAAAAAAAATTTCAAAGACAGGCAGCATATTTTAAAACTCTTTAACAGGGTGCCCCGGTAGTCAAGTTGGTAGTGAACTAGTCTGTCAGTTCGAGGGTTATTGGTCTGTTTTACAACAACAGGTGAAGGTATAAGTTACTATTGCTCGGCTAATTAATTAAGTTAGAATATAGTTTGTAATTTTATTTGTAACTCTTAATAATAAAATAAAAAATAACTCTCCTATATATTTACATTAAACACACTGTACTAATAAAAAACAGAAGAGAAAAGTTTTCATCTCCTTATTATTAACAAGAATTTCAAAACGTTTTTTTTTTAATTTTGCAGTTTTTTTTTTTTTTTTTTTTGATAATTTATAGATTTAAATCAATTAATTTTTTTCTTCTGAATTTTGCAAAATATTTGACCTAATTTCAAGTATTTCTCTTAAAAACTAATAAATTTTTTCTAAATCATATTAAATTGGTGTCATACTTGTATGCAGAGAACATTTGAATAAAAAGATTACTAGTTTAACGACTTTTGTTATCTGAGATCTAAGATTTTATAAAATTTTTGCATTTATAAAACTTTAACTATTTAATATTCTTGGAATGAACCACTTTACAGTAGTATAAATATTGCGGTTTCTAATTTACAAAAAAAAAAACTTTAAATAATTTCCAGAATTTACATATGTTTGCATATTTGTTCACGGACAATAGAACTTTCTACTGATTCTTGATAAGCACCTTATACGCTTATAAATTATCACAAAAAACCGCATGTTAAAAAAAAGAAAAAACAAAGTTGTATCCCGCGTAATGCAAAAGCTTTTGGTGATTCTACATTGTAAAATGTATCCAAATACTATATCTTAAAATTTATACGAATACTAACACTGAACTGGAATTGAACTAGAACAAAAACTGAACTAGAACTTTTTTTATACCCTCCACTCCACAACTAGTTATGAAGAGTGTTTTCTAAGTTAGTCATTCCGTGTAAAACTTTTTGTTTTTATATTCCTCTAAGACCCCATAAAGTAAATATATTATGGGTCCTTGAGTAATTCTAAGTCGATTTAGCCGTGACGTCTGTCTGTCCTTCTGCCTGTCCGTCTGTTTAAAATGCGCTCACTTTCGAAAAACTTAAAAGAAAACAAACAAGTGTGCTATATTCGGCTGTGCCGAATCTTTGATATCCGACAGTTTGAATATTTCAGGAGTGATATCTTTAGAAAATTTATTTTTTTTTAGTTTATCTTTATAAAAACAGACATCAGCATTACACAGAAAAAAATTTTGCCCCAGTAAACGGATTAATCAAAAATACAATCAGTTTTAATTAAAAGTTTAATCAAGTGAATTAAACGTTTAATCAAGTGAATTAAACGTTTAATCAAGTGTATTAAACGTTTAATTGACAAGATCAATTTGCAACAGCAAACAAATTAATAATATCAATTAAACGTTTAATTCACCTGATTAAACGTTTAATTCACTTGATTAAACGTTTAATTCACTTGATTAAACTTTTAATTAAAACTGATTTTATTTTTGATTAATCCGTTTACTGGGGCAAAATTTTTTTCTGTGTAAAATTGGTTGCGGTTCAGACCGATATTAAATTATTGACCGACAATCAGTAGTTTTATGCTTTTTTTTTTTAGCAATTTTAACAAGCTTGAGTAAAATATATTGATTCGTAACAGTTTAAGCCGAACTTAAATGATTTTCAGAAGGGGAATTTATATTGGAGCCATGGTGAGTTATGGACCAATCATACCAAAATTCTTCTGAGTGATATCTGGTATTAAAAAACACAAATTTCAATTCAGCGGTGAAATTAGTTTTGGCGTTTACTGTGAAATGGTATCTAAGGTAAATGATTGACCGTAAGCCACAAAATTGCATGAAATTTTTTTCTGGCCATATGAAGCTGCGTTGGAATGATTTTTTACCGCATTATCTATATCTGCTACGGTTTTTGGCGTATTTAATTGATAAAGCAGTGTGGGCTTTATATAGGGCCTAGCGCAATTTATTAACCGATCTTCATGAAATTTCACAGTGTCATTTCTAGTCCTATAAAACTGTGACCTACCCAATTTTGAAATGATAGCATTATATATTACGGTTTAAGGCGTACTAAACTGTTTTCCGGGAGTAGGGTTTATATGGGGCCTAGGATAAATTATGGACCGATCTTCACGAAATTTTACAGTGTGATTTCTAGTCGAATAAAACGAAATCTCATATCATTCCGTGCAGTTTTCCACTATATATGTTAGATTTTGAAACAAAATTATCAATTTTTTAAGGTGGTGGTTCCACATTTTGATTCATAGCTCTGATCCTACTAAACCAATTTTGCTGGATTTCAATCCCAAACTGCTTAGGATAACTCCAAGCAATTTGACACCAAGGTTGTTTACTTCAATTTGAGTTTTTCGAAAGCGAACGTGTTTTCAACAGACGGACAGACAGACGGGCATTGCTAAATCGATTTAGAATTACTCAAGGAGCCAGAATATATCTATACTTTATGTGGTCTGAGATGAATAATGAAAAAGTTTCACACGGAATAACAAACTAACCTCTTCACAACTAATTGTGGCTGAATGCACGTATTGAAATAAGATTTTGCACAAAATTCTTTCTATATGGTTCCCATGTAAAGGAAAACACTTTAGTACGCGTAAAATCGTAACGAATAATGCTAATATAATAGAATTTGATCAATCATAGTTTTTTAAGACTTTAAATCACTTTGTCAAATTTCGTGAAGATTGGCACATTAATTACTTTAGGCCTCATATAAAGCCAACTCCTGAAATATTCCAACTGTCGTTGCAAGATTAAGCCTATTATAGCACTCAAACTTGTTACTTCGATGGTTTCGCCATTTTTAAAAAGTTTCTCCCAAATATCTACTGTGATCAGCGTTGCCAGAAAATTTGGAAGGAAAATCGTCATTTGGCGAAAAATAAAATTTTTAATAACAATGGCAAAGAAGTAAAAAAGTTTATTTTTTAACAGGAAATAATTCTTATTATGGCAACTATTTAAATTGAAATACAAAATTGCGGTATTTATACAAAATTAGATTGTAGGTTTAAATTGTGTTTTTAGGTCTATTTTCCATAAAATTCTTTCTAGAAATATATTTTAAATCCATTTGCTTTCTAATAAATAAGAACGTAAAATAGTCCATCTAAATAAAGAAGTTTCCTTGGAAGTAATTAAATTCCTAAATTAGAGATATATAAATTTTGGGCAAGAATATTTTAGTTTGGGAGCTATGAAGCTCATACATCATATGAAATCTTGAAGGTTCTCAATTTAGTAACATATTTGTTGATACCGTTGTTATATCGAAGGCATTTGGAGAAAATTGCATTTAAAAAAAGCTCATTGAAAATATATGAATTTTCCTAAATGTATTCCTAATGAAATTGTTATAAAAATAATGTTGGTACACCTTTTAAAAGACATTGTAAACCAATGATGTACATATACTTTGTTTAAAAATTATCATAAAAATAGAATGTGGAATTTTCAAACCAAAAGCTTCTGAACTCTAGGTAACTTTTTACCACGAAATTCTCCTCTTGGTTAGGCCAGACCCCAATTAGAACAGCTAAAAAACCCAATTATATAAAAAGTAAATAAATATATTTTTTATTGAATGTATGAATATTATTTAAGATTATACGAATTTATGAAATGTATAATTTTATTATTTTATTTTACATGCAAGTCGAATCGAATATGTAGTCCCTTATTTTTTACATTGCTTTTTCGCATCTAAGTGAAACGAGTTTTCCGCTTGGTTAAATTGAAATTGATTTCATTCAAACTTGATTCATTCAATTCAAAACATATCATTTATAAAATTTACGTTTCTGTTTTTTTGATATTTTGTCCAATTTGAAAAATATTGCCAGAAAAAAAATTTGGTCTGGCCAAGATGGTAATTTCATAGACTTTTAAATAAAAATAGATTTTCGCCCCACTAATTTGCTCCAATTGAATCCAAATTAGTTTCATTCGATTCAGCACACATCATTTACAGAATTTACGCCCTTGATTTTTTGTTATATTCGAAAAATATTGAAAGCAAAACACAAATTTGGTCTGGGCACACGAAGACGATAATCCTAGGGCTAAGTTCCATTAGTTTTACCTTTTGGCACTAAATTTATGAACTTTTTTGTGCTTTATTATATTAAACTTTATAAAAATACGGTTTTTCTTTTTACAAATAATTTTTTTCATCAATATTCCAAAATTGAACAACCGCTTATCTAAGATGCATATTCACAGCCAGTTCATCGATTTCGAACGTTAACGTTCGCATAGAAAATTACATTAAAAACAAAAACAAATTTTCGAATTTCGAAACGTTAAAATTTTGTATGCCCAGAAATAATGATGCATTTTTGTGTATGCTTGACAATGGGTACAAAAAGTGCGCAAAACTTATAGACAAGTTTTAAAAATTGACTGTTAAAAAACTGCAAAAAAGTATGTTTGTTGTACAAATTTAAAGTTAAGAATTTTTATTTCTAAAAATAAAAAAATCTTAATTTGAGAAAAAAGATCTTCAAATCTTATTTTGGTCTAAAAATCTTTAAAAATAAGATAAAATCTTCATTCTGGCAACGCTGACTGTGATATTTGATTTCTTTACTGATCCATGGATTTACCGATCTTGATTTTACAGTTTTTGTTGAATTTTTGTATAATTGAAAGTTTCATAAATGTTGTTCGTTTGTATTTTGACTTTTGGTTTTGATCGAGTAAGGAATTAATCGATTTTTCAATTTTAAAATTGCTCGATTAGTCGAACAGGGGTTTTAAATTGTTCGGATTACTCGAATAATTCGAAAAATTCAAATAATTTTCTCCAAGGCGAAAAAACTTACATCACTACTTGAATTGATAATTTAATTCTGTGGCATTTTGGCAAAACATCTTAAGTAACATTTAAAAAGTTGAAAAATATGTTCTTAATCATACGAATTTTCATTTAAAAAACATTTTTGTTAATGTTTTTAAAATTTTGCATTATAAACGAAATTTGTCTTAAATTTTAATTTATTTATTACCAAGTTGTTTTAAAAAAAATTTTTTACTATCTTATCCCGACTTAAGAAGTTTTGTCAAAATGCCACGGAATAATATAATTAACACAAAAAAAAGAAAAAAAAAATACAATACAACAAACCTATAGTTAAACAATAAACAACAAGGCTGAATTCCAAAACGCCGGTTGCATGGAAACTCTCTCGGTTTTAAGTGCATGCTAAAATGCAACCGTGTAGATTATTACAATGTTATTTGTCTGAAATAAAAACAACTGTGCATCGTTAAACCTAATGTTATATATTTGAATTGTGCTGCAAAGTATTTGATGTTTTGGAACTCAGCCTAAAAAAACACTCGATGACATTTTGAACATGACATAACTTTTGCAAAAAAAAAAAAATTTAAATTTTTTTCGTTCGTATATGTTTCTTATAGGATAAAAGGAACCTCTCAACAATTTTCATTAAAATCGAAAGGGGTCCGGTCCCACTCTTGGTCGATTTGACATGGAATTACCCACACATAATTTGTCTCACACACACCCACATCTGAAAGGGAATAAAATATGCAAATAAAGTTCAGAAGTTAACACCATGTTATTTAGTTTTAAGTTTTTTAATCGGTTAGAAATCTAAAAAAATATTATAATTTAAAAAAAGTAGAATTTTTAAAGAAATTAATATTAATCGATTACCTAACACAAATTGTTCGAGTTATTTGTTATTCGAAATCGGCTATATTAATTACTCGATCAAATAATGGCGAAAAAATTGCTCGATTAATCGAACTTTATTAATTAATCGGGTGGATACTCTAGTAAGCACATTCCAATTATTTTAGCGTATATTATTATTTATTTTCTAATTATGAAACTGTGTCTCCTGAGATACCCTGGTTGCTTACATCTTTGTTAATGCTGCAATAAATTGAGTAGTGGTCTGATATTGTTATTGTTACAATAACAGCTTATCATCTTAACTAGAACTGAACTAGATTTTAAATAAATATAGTTATAACTGAACTAAATAAAATTATAACTGAACTAGATCTATGTATGTATATAGTTAAAACAGTCTTACCTGGCGTTTCCACATGCAAGTACAAGTTCGAAAAACTCAATACACTCACACTTTTTTACTAACACCATCACATTTTTCATACTTGCAGCTCAACTTGCAAGAGAATTTGCTTGCAAGTAAATTTTTGACGCTTGATACAAGTAAAATGACAAATGGGAAAACAGTGTTACCGTTATGTTATGTATCAACTAACTAGTACTTAGTAAAATAAAACTTATGTTTATAGCTAATTTCTGTGTATTAATAAAAAATTAAAAATAAAAAAGAACACAACTATACAACAACGCATCTTAATGGTACATTTTTATAAACAAAAATTTCAGGCATTAGGAAAAAAAAATTTTAATCAAAATATTCTTTTAAGTAATTTTATGATATCGGAAACACGGCAATACTGTGTTCACATATTTTTAAAAATTAACATAGCTTTTTATAAAGATTTCATAAAAGTTAAATAAAGAAAAAATTATAATGTTAATTAATTTAAATCGTAGCCATAGGGTAGTCTATAGATGCAGCGATTTAAAAATAATAGCTAGAAGTATAATTGATGCCGACATTTTAAAAATGAACTTGCACTGTCCTGTGTAGCCACTCAAACAAATGTTGTTTCTTTTTGTATTTCTCAGGATTTTCGTAATTAATACGTATACGCTACTTGCAAGTAATTACTTGCATGTGGAAACGTAGGGTTAAACGATATATAAAGACAAGTAATACCACAGGTAAAACGTAGTTCATAAATTTACGAATTTATGAGATAACTAAAAACATTTTGTAAATTATTTTGTTTGTATTAGTCACATTATTTTTTTATTTACATTAATAGCGTTTGTACGATTGTGAGCAGTCTGCGGTTTCCATATGAAGTAAAAATTGTTCTGGTGAAAGTTCTTTTGAGATTGTTATCACAATTTCTTCGTTATTTTATTTATATTTGTTTTGTTTTTAATTTGTTAAAATTCTTTAAATGTTTTTATAATTACAAATAAACTTACATACATCCATACAATCATATACTTATAGTTTTATTATTCATATTCTTAATTTTGCTGTTTTTGTTTTGTTCAAAAACAAATATTTTCCATTAAAATTAAAACTTTGGTCATAACTTCTATTTTTTTAGAAGGATGTTATTCCATTTTCTTGTTTCGGAATGTAATTTAACTTTTTTTATTGTTTGTTTTGTTTTTCAAAAATGTTTAAAAAAAATAATTAAATTAAAATTCTTGTTAAAAATATTTAATTGCTGTATCATTGTTGTTTTACAAATATCTTTAATAAAATATTTTAACACATGATTTTATGAGAAGTATTTCAAAATGAAAATGTGGTCAGTTCAAAGAATTTTGTAAAGAATTGTCATTACTTTACAGGTTAAAAGGAATAATTAACATATTTTTTTATTTCACTTCCTTGAAAAGATTATTTGTGAAAAGTGATGTTGTTTTTAATTTGAAATTTATTTGATTTATTTGAATTTGTTGTTAAAAATGTGTTTGAATTAAAAAAAATTGTTAAACGCTTAAACATTAATTAGTTTTCGTTGAAAAAAAGTCAATATCAAATTGATGTTAAAACAATTATTTAATTAGTTGACCATGACAGACATGCTTTTAATCTTTTTTTTCTGCGATAAATTATCAAATTTAAAATAAACATAAATACATCATTATTTAATAGATTATTGTTTTTTATTTTCAGGTAAATAAAAGAAATTTAACAAATTCTGGAATTACATTTATATAACAATGAAGAAATTTTCTTGAGGTGAGATAATTTTTACTGAATTTTAAAAATTAATCAGATATATTAGATAAGTGGTGAAAATGTACTTGCTAGATTTTTTGGAACTGAATGTTTTTAAAGGTAGTCCAAAATTATGTATGTGACTAAATTATTCTATTGTATTGATCAAATATTGGAGGTCAGTAGCTAAAAAATATTTCAAGTAACATAATCCAAAGGTGCTAAATAAATTTTCAAACCTGTTTAGATTTATTAGGAACTTTTCTTGTATCATATTCGAAAAGTTTTCAAATTTTTATAGCTTTATTTCAAAATTGTATAACGTATAGTATTAATATATAAATTTTTCATATTATTCGAATGTGTATTCTATGTCAAATACATTCCTCAAAAGCTTTTATACTTTAATAGTCTCATTCCTTCATTATTTCACAGGAATATTTTCTAAGCACTATCAGAATTTTTGTTTGTATATTTCTGTTACGAAGCTTACCTTAGCTATCCTTTGGTTAGCAATGAAGTATATTGTAAAGAAAATTTATACAACTATTAGATACCAGCAGAATGTAATGCATTTTCTGGCCCGCTACGGCCTTCGTCAGCATTCTTTGTATCTTATAACTGGATAGTGCCTATTGTAAATTTTATGTATAAAAGCTTTTGAGGAATGTATTTGACATAGAATACACATTCGAATAATATGAAAAATTTATATAATAAATGTAACTCACCATGAGAAATAAATTCCCAGATTCTATTTGGTATAGTATTAATTTTAAAAAAAAGAAGTAAATTCTGATTCAGACACGTCAGGTTTGGCTGAACAGGTTTTCTTAAATTCTATTTTGAACCTGCGTGTACGTTGATATGCATTTAGGAAGTGTCGTAAATTTTCTTGTTCTTTGCCTTAAACTCGTGCTTTGTTCGCTCCCTCATTGGTAGTTCAAAGCCCAATTATGATCCAAATTAAATAATTTGACATTCATAATTTTGAGAGCGAATTATCTTATTTGCACGTAATTTGTTTTGAATTACTATGCCAACTAGTTAGAAACAAATCATTGTCATTAAACGTTTAATTAAAAAAAAAATTAGCGAGAATTTTGTCTGTGTAGCATTAAACTTATCTGACATACTACGAACACAAAAACAATAGCAAAGAAAAGGTAAATTGGTGAATATGGTCATGGCTTTACTGCTAGGAACACCACTGGGACGTACGACAAATTTTTGGCCGCGAATATTCGTCGCCAAAAATAAAACATATTTGTGTATATGGAAATACACACAATCATGGCGTCGGCCGAAATTCGCCATACGCGGCGACTTTGCAATAGATTTATTTCTATTTCAAACGCCAGCGAACGACGAACAAATCAGTACCAGGTGACCATGTTTTGATTTTAGTTTTCAAGTATTTTAGTATATAAAGTTACTTTTTTACTTTAATAATTGTTTTTTTATTATTTTATCGCATTTAAAATAAATATACAAAGTAGATAACTATAAGAATAGTTTTTAATTATGTTTTTGTTAATGTTTGTGTTTTTTAAGTAATTTTTTTTTATATTGTCACACTATTTCTTTCTGTTTGCACAAACAGCAAAGAACTTTTTCAATTAGTAAAGCTGTTAGTTATTCGTCCGAAATTCGTCGTTCGTCCCAGTTGTGTTCCTAGCATCCCCCTTTCCATCGTCTCTTTCCCGCTCTACAAAAACTCAACATTTGATGAGTAAAAGTGGATGTGTGTGAACCAGCACTAAACAAATAGTCGGGCCAGCCACTTTCAAGTGCAGAGAGAATGGTTTTTGAGAGTTAAATCCATATATGGATATATAATAACAGGGGCATTATTCTGGCATTTTATTTCTAATTCTTTCAATCGATACTAAACGAATCGAAATTATTTTTTCCGTATTGTGAAACTCAAATCAATGCTTTACAACACTAAAAAAATAATTCCGATTCGTTCAGTATTGACTGAAATAATGAGATACTAAATTGCTGTCGAATTGAGAAAGTACACGATCATGACTGCCAGAATCAGGATTCAGGACTTTTAACTAAGTTGTAACTTCAATCAAAATTTATTAGTAACCACTTTTATGGCGAAATCAACGTTTATTGGAAATTTATTATAGTTATAGAGGGATGGGATTTTTCGTGGTGACGTGATATTTCTCAGAAAGGCATCTATATGGATATAATTTATGGCGAAAACTTCAATTTGACTTACGAAATTCTTGTGCGCCGAAGTTTATCTTAATATATCGAATTTCCTGACAAATATTAAACGATTCTAACAAAATTTGCTTAAAGTAAATAAGGCTTTGCAAAAGTCTAGCATTTATTTCTGTTATACAGTGAACTCGCGAAAACGTGAACTAATTTTTACCAAGGGTGTTCACGTTTTCAAATTTGTTCACGTTTTCGGTTGTGAAAATTTTAGCAAATATTAAGCTCGAAATAATATCTCAAACAATCAATTAAATATCAGATCTTAAGATTGGATAAAAAATTTAAATTTTTCATTTATTCACTTTACAAAAATAAAATAAAATATTTATATTTTGCTCTTGAAGCGGATTCCTAAATGATTAGATTATTATACAAAATGCTAGCTGGGATATTTCACATTAAAATTTTTAAAGAAAAATTAAAAATTTTCTATAAAACAAACCCCCAGCTAGCATTTTGTATTATAATCTAATCATTTAGGAATCAGCTTCAAGAGAAGGATACCCGTATATGAGCTCATTTTTCAATCATAAATGATACTCTCGTTGTGAGAAAATGGTACCCTACCAATGAATCACCTGAAAGAATCATTTGTGATACAATTTTCTGATTCCTTTTTGATCAATTTAATGGTAGTTTTTATAATCATTATTGAGTCGTTTTCCTCCCATTTTTCAATCGTAAATTATATAGTTTTCGATTATATTTGATATAATTTTTTAACACTCATGTTTTTTATTTTTTCTCCGATAAAATCAGCTCCATTATGGCTTTTGATTATTCGAAATAGCTTTATTTCAAACCAAACAAAAGTTATCGGTTTTCGCAAAGAAGAGAAGAAACAATTTGCACTTATTGTCAATAATTTTTGGGCTTCTTTTTTAGCCAAGCTTCTTATTTATTTGGCTAACATGAAAGTTTCTATTATTATTTTTCATTTGGCAAAAACAAAAATATTTTAAAATCATTATTTAAACATATAAATGAATCATATATGAATCCTTTTTCAATCACTGAAGTGATAAATCAGTTTTTAATCATCAAAACTGACCTGAAAAGGATCATTTGGGTGATTTTTACAAAAAATTATCAGCCAAATGCTAGCTGGGGTAAACAGTAAAATGAAATTAGGGATTTCCGAAATTAAAAGTAAATTCAAAAATAAAACGAAAAAAACTCAAAAAACTTTGTTCACGTTTTAGAGCTTTCAGATTTTGTTCACGTTTTAGAGTAGTCAATGTAAAAATAAAAGTGTTCACGTTTTCGAGTCGTTCATGTGTTCGAGTGTTCACGTTTTCGCGAGTTCACTGTATATGTATATTTGCATGAAATCTTCATTTACATAAAATTAACCCAAATTCATACATAATCTTTGTTGTACTAAATGTTAATCATTTAAGGCCTTATTCATAAAAAATATTTTTTTCTTATTTATAGTTCATGGTTTTGTATCACAATTAATACCGTTACTTTTAGGGCCATTATTACAACCTAATGATAAAGTTGCTGATAGTTAACGTGAACAATAACTATCTTGAACGATAAAGTGACCAATAAGTTTTTTCCATTATTACAACTGTCCGATAAAATAAAAAATGTAATTTATATACTGTGGCAACATTGCAGTATATACCGACTACTTTTGGTTGTTTAAAATACGTAGTGGCAACGACTTAGTTTTGTTTTATTTATTAATTCAAAACAAAAGTAAATTTTTGTGCTTTATTTTTAGTTTTAATGGTAAATTCTTTTGTTTTTTGTGTTAAATTGTGTTTTTTGAAAAAGTTGAGTAATTTAAGACTATCATTGAAGTTACCATATCTTCAGCAGAAAATATTGCATCTTCAAGTTCTTAAAGTTCACTTGTAAAGTTACCATGAGGACAAACCTGATGTTAGCTTATCAGTCACTTTTTAGGTTAATGTAAACTTGTAATAACCAACAACTATTTATCTGTCAGATAGCATCCTAAAAATAACTATTTGTAAGTTGTAATAATGGCCCTTAGTACTATTCTTTACTTTAATTCGTTTACTATTTAAAATTGAAGTTAGTTGCAATAAAGCATTAATTTTTAAAAGTTGTGGCTTTTGTTTGATCATTGCGTTGACCACTCTCTAACAATTTCAATTAAAAGTCAATTCAATTTCCCATTGCACACTTTATTTATGAATAAGGAATTAGGTTAATTTAGATATGAAAATTAGCGTTGCGTAAGTGTTGTCAATTCTTTGCATCTTATAGTCGCGCTCTTTTCAAGACATTAAGATGAATTTTTTAAGGATATCCGAATAAATCGCTTAAAAATCTTTTCAATATACTTTAGTAACAGCTCTTCTGTTTGCCTCGCTGTATGCGCTGTGGATTCCTCATTGTCACACTTTCACTCAATTCACATGAGAGCTTTTACGACGTCGTTTTTCTCCACTCCCATTTGAATCAACTTTCAAAACCCCGTTTGCTTTCATACGATGATTTTTGGTTGCATGTCTTTTTTACTTACAGTAGGGTCTTGGCTATACTTAATTCGATTAACATCAATTAACCGAAAAATAAAAACAATTTTTTGCTTTGATTAAATTTTTTTTGCAACGATATTACCGCTATTATTCGGTACTACCTCTGTTATTTGAAATTATTAACATATTATCCTTTTTTCGTTGACTTTTAAACAATAAAAAAAAAAAAAATTTTGTAAAGGAAGAAAGAGCATTTCCCAACGTACTGACGGCATGTTCTGCCAAAAGGATTTTTTTTCCTCATATTTAAATATTTACAGCCATATTTATAAAAAGTTCTTATTTAAAGCTTATAGTATGTAGTAACTATCAACCGCTTTTTGTCCCATAAACCTTATATTAAAATTTGTATTCATAAACGTACATTAAGTATGGTGTTTAATTATGGCAACTTTCTTTATATTTTGCTGCCATTTTATTGCTAGTAATGCATGAAACTTCTATTCGGTTCAAATGATATTCTACATTTAGTTTTTTTATATTTTTTTTTTTTTTTGTAGAACTTAAAAATTGTTTTTATCAAATAAAACAACATATTATTTTAGTTTCTGAACAAAAGGTTGCCGAAAGGTATCATAAACACTTTTGTTTGAACCTTTTTTAAATATACGATAAGAAAGTATTCGAAGAAAAGTTTGCTTACTTTTTATTAACATCACTATTATTATGGTTTGATTATTCTACTTTTTTTTAATATTTTTGAACAATAATTTGTTGTTTTAAACAAAAAAACAACTAGTTGCAATAATTTAATTAATAATTAAAATGAATATCTGCATTTGCCCCTGAACATATTCTTTTAAATCATATAAAAACTTTTTTTAATAATTTACCATATAACTTTAAAATGGTTGTCTTAAATAAAATAAATTTTAGTAAAATGTATTTAGCATGTCCACAATAATAAATTAAATATTTTTTTCATTATTTTTTAACATATTTCACAAAAATAAATCATAAAATGCCAACACTTATCAAAATGTCATTTTATTTTTTAAAGAAGGGCAAATCCAACAATAAATATTCTTACTTTATGAATGGCTTATTAAAGGTTTATTAGACCATTTTTCGTTTATGAATACAACTTGAGCAGTTTTTGCTTAAAAACGGTTAATTAATCATAAACAACTGTTTATGAATACGGCTGTTACATAATAATACATTATTTATTTACTATGGTGTTCAATTAATTGGGTTTTATTTTTGTTCGATTAAACGCTTAATCGCATTTTAAAATTAATCGATTAATCGAATAATTCTAAATCCAGAAGTTGTATAAACTACGAGATTTTTTTCGATAATTTAAGAAAACATTAGTACTTCAATATATAAAAAAGTGTTCGAAAATAAACAGTACATTATTTAGCGTTCGGCTCACACACCAAAGAACGATATCTATTTTTTTAGTTATTGTGTAGACGAATACAACCCTTAATGCCGTTCGTAACTATTTTCAAGAAAGTGCCGAACTTTATATATTGTTCTGTTCTTCGTTAAAAAACAGAACGATTGTAGTGATACTGTAGACAAACATTATATTTTAATGTTCTATAATGTAACTTTTATAACATTGATAGAGAAAAGAACAAACAAAAAATTTTAGCAACGACCGCACGACGAACAGTTTGTGTGTGTATTGTGTACATGTTTTGTTTGCGTAAAATTATTTTGCTGGCTTTTTGTTTTTTTTTTTCGTATGTGTATTTTGTTTTATTTTTGTTTGGTGTTTTTTACCAGCCAAAAGGGACGAACATTAATGAACCGAACCGAACACAATGAAGTTTGTGGATTAAAGAAAAAAAAAAAGAACGGAATTAAATGTTCTCATCTTTTGTTGAGTTTGATAAAAACAGTATTATTTTGTGTTCGAAAGATGACTAACAGGGAAACGTTACTTTTTGAATGATTTTCTACACAAACACTATTAGCGTTTGTGTTTTCCAAAAATCTACCGATCCCAACACTAAGAAGCTATATTTAGTGTTTATTTTCGAACACTGATATAAATATTCTTTTTTAAATAAACTTGTCAATGTGGCTCCAAATTGTTGCTTTACTTTCGGGCACTTGGATTTTCCATCCTCTTCAAATAATTTCCTATAGAGAATCGATTGAAATATCTTTTTGAATTTACACTAAATGTTTGTTTACGAATTTCATCTTAACTTATAAAATAAATTCTTATGGAAAATTAGAAAATTGAAAGTAATATTCGACAATGTTTTTATAAAACGTCTGTCGATAACCTTAAAAAATAAACTTAAAAAATATTTTACAAAATATCTAATTATATTATTGTGTAAAAAAATTTCGATAATGTAATACTGACTTTAGATAATCAACCAAACTTTCCCAATCTGTATTTTTTTCACCATTTAGTATATCAATCATTTTAGTGTAAAATAAATTCGGTTTTTCAAAACTAACAATTCGGAACTCCTTGAGGACTGGACCAACACCTAGGAAATGTTCAAATCGAAGTATCTTGTTTAAAATGTTAATTCATTGGACCACTTGTAGACCCCTTCGATTTTGTTGGTGGTGCATCTTTTTCAAGTACTATGTTATAGTCAGTCACTGTGTAAGTGGTAATTAAGCGAAGTTGTTGAAGAACATTTACGTTAATACAATTTTGAACTCCTGTTACATTTAGCATTATGAGATCTATCCTCCGTACAATATTTTTAAACCAAACTCATTCTAAAGAGAGAAACGTATGAACTATTTTGTTAAAAAATACAGGCGCATTCTAGAAACCGAAATGAAGTGGTTTAAAAATCGGTAATATTTTAAAAACGATCCTGTAATGAAAGCTTATAAAAATATTCCATTTTACCTTCTTTTTTCTTTAAGTATGTACAGTACTTTTCGTTTATAGTCACAACGCTTATAGTCACATTAGCGATATAGTCCATTTTATCTGGATATTTTGCCGCTATAAGTTAATTTAATATAAATTATTAACGTTATAGTCCATTTAGCGATATAAGCACATTTGCCATATATGCCATCTATCAACAGCCATCAAATGGAAAAGTAAAGCAAATTAATGGCGTTATAGTCACATTAGCAATATTTACTAAGTTCTATTTAGTTTTCGAAACCACAACTCATCCAAAGAAAAAAAGAATTAAATTGTTTAATTTTTGTCATCAAGGCTCTACTAGTAAAAAATTAGTTTATGCCTTTGGTATCAGTTATGAAATATCTTGGTATTATTTTAGCTATTTTTTATACATTATGCAACTCTGTTGCAAAACCATAAGCCTGATGTCGGTGCAATTTATATGATTTTTTTATTTTCTATATTCACAGAACTTGATTACATTCGAATTCAGTTATATGCCTCATAGTGGCATATATGTGAATTAGCCTTATACTCACATTAGCGATATAGTCCACGTTTTGTCTGCAACTAAAGGATGTGACTATAAGCGAAAAGTACTGTATTATTTTTGAAAGAACACTTAAAACGTCATGAAAAAACACAAATATATTTGTTTACCCCTCTTTCTTCTCTCCAATGTTCGCTATCAAAGGAAAAGAGACGTCGTAAAAGCCCTTGTGTGAATTGAGTGTTTATTTGTTTGTGGTTCTTTATAGCTGGCCTCAAACATTTTTTAACATGATCCGGTGGTAACTGCATTACTGACTTAATACTTATGTACATTTAAAAAAATTTCAAACATTAATCCTTTCGGATGATTTAAAAGGGTCGGAATGCTCCCCATGTAAAGTAAAAACTATTTCATTTTAAGGAATATGCTTTTTAATAAATAAAAAAATTTAAAAACTAATGTTTTAAATGAAATGTTAATGATCCGTTTTTCAAATTAATTTAAAGTTGTTTAGTTGTTTAAAATGAATTTTCGTTTGAATTTAACTACATAATATTTTAAGTGTGAACCTTTAAATTGCTAAAGTCTTCTATACATCAATCTGGAAAAAAATTGTAGTAAAATAATGTAGTGATATAATTACTTTCGATATGTACTTCGAACACAACTTTTCCAATGACACAGTGACAGCAAACCAAAAAGACGAACATGCTAAGACCAACATAGAGAGAGATTGTATACAATCTTATCTAATAAGATAAAATTATTCTTATGTTTTTTTTCGTCTAAAAAGTTTAAGGCCACGCTGGTTTTTACAAACAAAAAACTCTTATAACAAAGACAGCGGCCTGACCGATGCTTTGAAAAATTTAATCAACAAACTTAATTTTCCATATTCGCTATGTTCTTATTCGAGACCCTTTAACATTACTGACACCGTCGAAACTTTAACACAAATAAACTTTTTCTAGACCTAATTTGGCTTTCAATCAAGACTTATCTGAAAGTTTCCACTTATTTACTCTTGAAAATTTATCTACTTAACTAGTAGAACTAGTTTTTTCTTTTATTCTTAAATTATAATTTATTACAGTTTTTATCTATCTCATAAAGTCGTTAAAGAAGCACTCAAATAAGCTCATAAAAAGCTCTCTATCTAAAAATGATTTGTTAAAAATTTTAGTGCAACGTTTTATTTCATACATAATAACTCCCATGGACCTTTGGAACCTTTTTTAGAAATATAAAACTACAAAGTTAATCAGATTAAAAGATTAGTTTCTTGGTTCATTAATGCAGCCAGATGGATACGAAAAAAAACCTAGTGGCTTTAAACAGATGTATTTGATTTGTTTTTATACCCTTCACCACGTGTGAAAAGGGTATTTATCACTTTGTCATTCCGTTTGTATTTTCTACAATATTGATCCTTCTGACCATCTATTCGTTTGTCTGTTGAAATGTGTTTTCCGCAGACCCCGGAAAACATGGGGACATGGTTGTTATATATTTCTGACACTTCCGCTCCGTTAAATTTTGCTATTGAAATTCAGCCAGATCGGTCAAAAAAAGGCTGAGATATGAGCAAAAGTCACGGCTGCCTTTAATTTTTTATCATAAAATTCCATGTTGTTGTTGTTTCTTTATACCGATCACCGAAAGATACAAGATTGAGTTGTTTTCTGATTGACTAGACTTTTTTTTGGGTTATTTTACAAATAAAAAATACAAACAAGTAAAGCGCAGTGGATTTATCGATGTCCGTCTGTCCGTCTGCTCTTCTGTGTATGTGAAGAACGGCTAGAGCCAAAGTTTCCAAATAAGGTACAAGAATCTCAGTTATCAATACACAACCCGTCACAAAAAAGGGCGGGATAAGGGAAGTGGGCGTGGCACTATCCATACCAACACTTAATACATTTATAAAATTATATAGGTTTCCAAAATCTGACAAAATGTGGGCAGTATCGGAGAAGTGGACGTGGCAGAAAATATATTTATTCATAACTTAAGAACGGTATATATATAACTTTATGCTCTTGTTAACCCATGGTGAAGGGTATATAAGATTCGGCACAGCCGAATGTAACACTCTTACTTGCCTATATAAAATTTGTATTCTAAAATTAGCCACAAGTTGATTTTAACTTTGGTATTTTTCCACTATTTAAGTTAATTTATGTAGCATATTAAAATATGTACCTTTTTTTGGTTTGTGATACAAGTGGTACCATTATTTC
Source organism: Pollenia griseotomentosa (assembly GCA_963931875.1). NCBI lineage: Eukaryota > Metazoa > Arthropoda > Insecta > Diptera > Polleniidae > Pollenia > Pollenia griseotomentosa. The sequence goes on from OZ007560.1 coordinate 127,921,696, forward strand.
CATAATTTTCTGCACCATTATAACAACATGGCATCGTCATCATCGACACCTACAAGTCAAAATCTCTTTTTGTGTTTGTCAACTTTAGCAAGAATTTCTGGAACTTATAGAGAATGAGAAGGAAGGACCAAAAGTAAATCTTGGAAATTTCTTATTAAGTTAATGTTTTTTCTTTTTATTGATTTATTAGGCTCTTTTCTTGTTTAAAGTACATTACAAAAATTGACCAAAAAAGTTTTCTTAAGTTAAAAATATTAATAATATAATAATACTAATAATAAATTTTTGAAGAAAAAAAATTTTAAATTTGAGTTTTATTTAAATATTTTTTTAATTTTTTTATGATACAGATAAAATTAAATGTGGTTTTTAATAGCATTCCTTCCTATTTATGATACTATTCTTACGATTTGATTGGTAGATTATTGTCCAGTGTGCAACATTGCGATTCAACACAAAACCATTCTCGAACTATCAAGTCTGCATTTGCCTCTTTCATTGTTTGATTTATTTTAAACTGTAAACTTAAAAAATTTAATGTTTTTTTCGATTTTAAATGGAACCAAAACTTTTAAGCAACATTTTTATGAAAATTGTCACTGACAATATTTTATTCTATTCTATTGACCTATTGATTAGAAATCGGATCGCAAAACACGCAAAATATGTGGTGCAAATCAAAATAATTGCTCCACAATGCACAAAATGTACCATACCAGTACAAAATAAGGTATAGCAAATAAGAAAGTATAGTCGGTCAAGCTCGACAATATGATACCCTACACCACAGTATATAAAAACACGTTTACGAGAGTGCACCCTTTTCGGGACCCATGGAAAATCACGCTTGTGTGTCCATATAAAAATGGATCTATCTGTTTCATTTCATTAAAATCGGCTTGAAAGTTTCTCATAAGCAGAAATTGCCCATTTTCAATAGGCTTGGTCCTTGGTCCAAATTTTACCAAATTATCTCCATGGACAGCCTGTAAGCCAGCCGGACGGACATCGTAATTACTTTTTTTTTTTTTTTTTTTTTTTTTTTTTTAAGTTTATTTAAACCAATTATTTATGTTTATAAACTATAAATAAACAAATAGTCATGATGATACTTAATATTATACATAGTCCCATATTCGGGCTCTCGAGTACAATGTATATATAAATTTATAGCATATTTTCCAATTGGATATTATTTTTTTTATATGATTAATATTTATGTATAATAAATGTAAAGAAAAAATGTGTTTGACAAAAAACCTTACTTTTATATATTAATATGATTAAAAGTAATATAAAAGTCAAAAGATAAAAAAGATGCAAAATGGTCTTAGTTAAGCCACCAGTATTTTTTTTTTTTTATATTTGGAACTATATTTTCATCCCCTGCATATATGCTTTTATCAAATCTACTGTTGTCGTTCGAAAGATCTTTACACTGTATTGTTTTGTTAGTGGCTCTTCTATATATATGGTAGAATATAGGAATGCCGTTTTCGTTTTGGATAAATCCTTTGTTGTCGAGGTATAGAAAAGCCTCAGGTGGTACATATCCACTTTGAAGTGTTTGGCATATATAGTCTTCATTAGCATAGTATGGAGCTAGAATCAAGTTGTTTTCCCAGCACTGTGTGCTTTTAATAATATGACTCCTTATAAGATGAATAATGAAGTTGTCGATCCTGCTTATTTTAGCTTCATTGTATAACCTTTTGTTGGGAATATATTTTGTGTATCCACTTTCAGGTGATTTATAGAGTGCTGTGCATGCTCTCAAACATTTTCTCTCAAAAATTCGGAATTTTTCCATATATGATGGTGAAATGTTGAACCATATTTGGCTACCATATGTTAATATTGGCCGAATTAAAGATTTATATAGAGTTATTTTCACCCTTGGGTTAATATATCTTGAGTAAAATAGTTTTTTGTACATAAAAAAAGCATTCTTCGCCTTAATTAGCTGTGTATTTATATGAGTATTAAAATATAAAAAGTTGTCAAGGTAAATACCTAAATACTTAACCACTTTTTTATTTGGGATACTTATATTTGAACCTGATTTTATGCTAAAGTGTTTCCATTTAGTTCGGATATTATAATTACATTTTGATACTGGAGGACGAAAGAGTATTGTCTCACATTTATTTTCGTTGATTTTCATATTCCAGTCATTAGCATATTTCTCCACTACATTGAAATATATTTGCAAATTATCATTAATTCTTTCAATCTTATTGTCAGCATGAAAGACAATTATATCATCAGCAAAACCAATGATATTATCAATTTTTTCTATAAGTTCATATAAAAATATATTGAAAAGAATCGGGGAATTAACCGTCCCTTGTTGAAGACCATTGACAATAATATATTTATTTGTACTAATTTCATTTTTATTACAAATATGAAAAGATTTATTGTTTAACATATTGTGTATAAGAAAAATTAAGTGAACAGGAAATTTATATTTCAGTAGTTTGTATACTAACCCTGGAATCCATATGCTATCAAAGGCTTTTTCAAAGTCAATCAAGCAAGCTCCCGTACCTAGGGATTTATTCTTATTCCAATTAATATTTGAAATAAGGAAGTGAATTGCATGAATAGTTGAATGCTTATATTTAAAACCAAATTGTCTTTCATTTATCAGTTTATTTTGTTCGCATAATTTTGTAATATTTTTGTTAATACAAATTTCGAAAACCTTACTTATGTTAGGCAATAAACTAATTGCACGAAAATTTTTAATATTAGTGATATCTTTATCTTTTTTAGGTAGAATAACAACTTTTGCAGTTTTCCACGCTCTAGGAAAGTAAGAGTTGTTTAGCATATTATTGAAAAGCGTACAGTATTCTGATATAATATCATCAGGTATTTGTTTCAATATAATATTGGGGATATTATCTATGCCGGAAGAGAGTTTACTCCTTAGATGTTTAAATATGTATCTAAGGGATTCTTTTGTTACAAAATAATCCTCAGCTAGAGAATCGTCAATCTCATTTGCTTTTCTACTTGCGTTAAATATTGAAAAGGTTGAATGGTTATTTTCATACTCATTTTTTGTTTCCAAAAATCTGGAGAAATTATAATCAACGTCAATATGCAAACTATTCTCATGATCAATCTCTTTGTAAGAATGAACTGATTCAAGAAAAGCACCAATTGTATTCAGAATCTGATTTTGGTCTCTTATTATGAATTTATTACTATTTTCCTCTCTTTCCAATTTATCAGGCTCAATTCCTGCATTTCTAATAAGCATTTCCTCATTTTGAGGTATTTTTATAATATCGATATCTAAAGGTTGTGTTGTTCTAAATTGTTTTTTAACTTCGTTATACATGTTCGACGCATTCTTTTGATCAATACTTGTGAGTTTTTTTTGATAATAATTATTCATAGATATAGTAAAGTTATCTCTAATAAGCTTTTTAATTAATTTTAGCTTTGTTTTAAGAAGATTAAGTTCCATGGTTGTTAGGAAAAGTTCTAATCTGTTGTGTTTCTTAATGACGTTTAAAATTTTACATTTTTCCGACTGTAATTTTTTAATAATAGGATTAACGAATTTTTTAATTGGATCATGCTCTGCACTTTTTGGAACGTTTTTCTCTATCGAATGGCTAATACATTCATTTAATCGAAGTAAATGAAAGTCTATCTCTGAATTTGTGAGGTTTCTATCATTAGGAATTTTTTCGTTAGTATTTAACTCATTGTTAATGCTTTTTTTGAATTTTTTCCAGTTAGTTTTTTTGTATATGTACTGTGGTATGGGTAATTCTTTAAGAAATGTAAGTGGGTGATCATCCTCATCATTAAGCATGATAATTTGCATTGCCTGATGATCACTATCGTAATCAAGGTTTTTAAGGCAGTTGATTGAATTATTTTCTCTGTAAATATTTAAGCGCGAGTCGGCAATACAAAGATCTAAATATGAGCCACATCGTGGATATGATGGTGAAACAGAGGCATATAGGTTACATCTAAATTTAATTTCGTTGGTTGATAACCATTCTTTAAGTAAATTACCTTTTTGATTATTTAAATGATTTCCCCAATCAAGGTGTTTGCAGTTAAGATCACCTGCAAGTATGTAAAAATTATTCGGATTTTCCAAGTGTAAGGATTCGAAAAGGTACAGTAGGTCATTTTTTAAGTGAGCATAATTGTTACCCGAAGGGTAGTAAGCAGAAATAACAAATAAAGTTTTATTTGCAAGTAATGGGATTTTCAAAATACAAGTTTCTAAGCACTTTAAAGAATTAATAGTGTTGTTGGTGTATTGTTTGTGTTTAATATCATTTTTTATTAAAATTGCAGTTCCTCCACCCCTTTTTGCATCTTTTCTATCTTTACGTATAAATTGATAATCTTTGAATTTAATTTTGTGTGTGTAATTTAATTTTGTCTCATTAAGAAGAACTATGTCCGGGTTATGAACATTTAAAAAAATATTCAGGTCATATCTTCTACTTAATTTTATTAGAGAATTAACATTAATTTCAATAATATTTAAATTTTTTACCATTGTTTCAGCCATTGTAGTAACCTAAGCTTCTAACATTGAAAAAATGCTATCTATTCTAGATGCTTGTATTTGTAATTGTTTCTGTAGATTAGTTATTTGGTTAGTTAAATTCTGCATCGAGTTTTTAAACTCTGTTAAAGCAAGCGTTATTGGATCATTAATCGAATTGTTATTTTTAATGACGTTAGCAAAGCTTATGTTAGGATTATAATTTATTGAATTTGGCGTGATTCTATTTTGAGCTAAACTTTGTTTTTTAGCACGCAGCTTCTGCTGTAGTTCCTTATATTTTTCGCATCCTCTATAGGATGCTGGGTGTCCGTACTTGTTGCATAAAACGCAAAACAGCTTTTCTTTATCATTTTTATCACCCTCTTTTAATGAGCATTTGCCAACTTCATGACTATCTTTGCATTTCACACATCTTGTTGTTAAGAAGCAGTTTGACGCACTGTGGAAAAAACTTTGGCAGTTTCTGCATTGTGGAATTTCGGGTTTTCTTAGAGGTTCCCAACGTATGCAACGATATAGCAGACCGTTTATTGCTTTCAGTTCATTGCGTAAATTTGTCAAATGAGACACAATGGGTGCGGTGCGTGAGTTGAATTTGGTTTTTTTTTTTTAATTTATAAAAATAAATACAAGAATTAGTTTTTGGGTTTGTTTCAAATTTTGCAATTTTTCGCGAATTTCAGCCATGTTCGCGATTTGTTCCTGTAAGTTGTCTGATTCTTTACAGCTTTAGCGATTTACAGTAAATAGTAGACTTTGCTATCACGCCGCTGTTAGCAACTTTTAACGAAGTTTGCCATTCCTAATAGTTTAAGGGACTTTTAATCAATTTTATGGGTTCTTTGAAAAATGAAACATTTTCGCGATTTTTCGCTATTTTTGAAAACTTTTTTTATGTTATTATATTGATTATTATATTGATAAATTGATTTTTTTTAACTGATTTAGCGATTTCAGATAAATTTTTGCTTTTGTTTAAATTTTGCAATTTGTGTGAAATTTAGACATGTTTGCGATTTAAGCGATTTTTATTTGTAAGGTTTGTGATTCTTTACAGCTTTAACGATTTTTAAAAAATATTAGACATTGCTATTATGCCGCTGTAAGCTAATTTTTGCGAATTTCCGCTAATTTAGCAATTTTTACCGAATTTCTGCCATTCCTTATAGTTTTAGAGACTTTCAATAAATTTTATGGCTTGTTTGATATATCAAAAATAGAAGCGATTTTTTCCTGTGATTCTTTACAGCTTTCACGATTTAACTGCGGTTAGCCGTCCCTGTGCCAATTTATTCGTCGTTCGTCTGCGTAAGAAATATAAATCAACCTATCGCAGTGTTCGTTACGCAGGAAGAATTTCGGTTTACGCAATGATTGTGTCTATTTTCATACATACCAATATGTTCTATTTCTGACGACGAATATTCGTTGCGAATAATTCGTCGTTCGTCCCAGTTGTGTTTCTAGCATAAATTTCAAATTTTTGATTTCTTTGTATCAATTATTTTTTTTTTTTTTTTTTTTTGTATTTTGGTAAAATCCGACTTTTTAAAACAAATAACGGAACAAGATTTTAATATTACTGAAAGCCACACAAAGTATAGATCAGTGTCAATCAGAGCTAGGAATTGACAAAAAATATCGATATATCAAAATGTCGATATATGAAAAAAAAAAATTGTCGCCGATATTTGGATAAAAATAATCGTTATATATCGCCGATATTTAAAATATCCATATAGCGATGTATCGATATTTCATAACGACTATCGAATTCAACATTTTTAAGAACTCTATAAGAAAATTCAACATTTTATAGGCTTTTTACACTGATCAACATCAAACAAAAATGTCACCATTTGAAAAAAAATGTTTTTTTCTACAAAAGTGCCAAAATTTAAAAAGAAAACACAAAAATGTTTTTGAAGTTCAATTTGTTAAAAAATACCTAACAAAAATTTATTTATTTATTTTTATTTATCTGTATTTCCATACAACAAGACATACATCTTATAATTATAGTATGGACCTAGAAGAAGTTATGGTAATACAACTTAAAACAATTTAATTTAAAAAGAAGTATACAAATTTTAAAATTTTAAGGATCAAAAAATAGAAAAAAAGAGAAAAAAGTTTAATAAAATTATATTAAAATCAAATTATATATAACAATAATACAAACTAATTATAAATTATCAAAAATACTCAAAGTAAAAACAATGTTTAGTTTAAAGTGTCAAGTTACGTTATATTATTATTCAAAAATTTTGCTATTTCGGTCTTAAAAGTAATTACGTTGCTGTTTGTTTGTACCCTATTCGGAAGTCTGTTCCATAGATGGATTGCGTTATAATAAAATTGTTATTCCGTTATCCTACTTCTGTGTGCAACATACATTGCAATAAAAGAGAAAACTTTACAAATGGTAACGCTGCTTCCAAAGCAAACTTCTTTTTGTCAGTGATGCCACAATAATAATAAAACTTATTGCCACTTTTCTAGTGATGACACTAAAATAATCTAAAGATGTGGAATAAAATAAAATGAGATAGGAACATATATTAAGGATGTTGAAAGATGTTGGTTTTTAGCCCTATGTATTTCTTATGGAAAGATGTTAACATCATAGCAAATTAATGGTAGATGTTAGATATTGAGCAGCGTAAAAAGACTATTAGCCGTTTTCAACTGCTTGCGATACCATTGCTTTTTAAGAACTGCATCATACACATGTTTTTTAAATAACAGGAAGAGAAACACGCTATTTTTTTCATTGTACATTTTGATTGTTTACACAGTTTACAAGGCGAAAAAACTTGAAGAAATTTCTTTTATGTGGTCTTACCCCACGTTTTCACATGCAAGTAATTACTTGCAAGTAGTGTATACGTATTAATATCGAAAATCAGAAGAAATGTCAAAAAAACACAACAATTTTTTGAGTGGCTACACAGCACAGTGCAAGTTCATTTTTAAAATGTCGTCAACAAGTAAACTTCTAGCAAAAATTGCCGTATTAAACGAATTAAAAAAATTAAAAAGCGAATGTGAAAAAAAAATGTGGAAAAAGAAGGTTTTGGGTTTCTGTTTTCTGTCCATCTTGATGAAAAAATTATGTTTATTTTATAAAATATGTGACTACAGTATTGCCGTAGTGGCGATATCATAATGTTACAGAGAAAATATTTTGATTAACAAATTTTTTTTCAAAATGCTTAAAATTCATGATTAATATTACCATTTAGATGCGTTGTTGTATAGTTGTGCTTTTTTTTAAAAGTTATTTTTTATAAATACACAGAAAATCCGCTATAAACATAACTTTTATTTTACTAAGTACTAGAAGATTGATACAAAAGTCATCCACGGCAACACTGTTTCTTCATTTGTCATTTTACTTGCGACAAGTGTCAAAAATTTACTTGCAAGCAAATTCTGTTGCAAGTTGAGCTGCAAGTACGAAAAATGTGATGGTGTTAGTAAAAAAGTGTGTATTGAGTTTTTCGAACTTGTACTTGCATGTGGAATCGCTAGGTAACACACATCAGCAAAAATGCATAATAACCTCTCCACTATTGTAGTGACGTATTAATTCCAAAAAAAAAAAAAAATAAAAAACAAACACTAATCTTTTCTTTAATTTTTCTATACAGAATGCTTGCATACAGGTACTCAGGTTAACTTATCAAGAGGGTAAGGACTATTTGACTTTCGGTGGCTCCACAGCCAACCCAAACAAATCAGGAAAGCCTAAAATTATAAAAATCTTTAGAAAATGATTAGTTGAAGAAGCTTGCAGAATTTTTTGTATCTTTTATTGTTATAGAGATATTTCAGTTTTAAGTTAGTTCGGGTACCCGTGTCAGGAGGTTGAAGCTCGATTCAACCATGCATTCCGAACAATATTTTTGTCCGGACAAAACTTTTTTATATTGAGTTTGACGTCTTACTTTAAAGAGAGAGAGAGAGAGAATTTATTTTGTTCAGCAAGCTTTTTCTTAAATTGGTTTAATTTAAATTCTTGTTCCGAACAAAATGAACTGAGATGCCACTTTTTTTCAATTCGTACATAAAAGTTGAATTGAGCTGCCACATATGTAGTGTTATTACATTTTTCGTTTTGTGCTGAATAATTAAATAAAAAAAATTAAACAAAAATGGATGTAAAAGAAAATATTGCCCTGAAACTTATTGAGGAATAAAAAAAAAACCAGGAAGAGAATGCATTTATGATATGGGCAATCGTTCTTATAAAAATACTTATTTAAAACAAAATATATGAAGTGAAGAAGAAAAATCTATTGGAATTGATTGTAAGTAAATTTTAAATGGTCAATTTTAATCACCCTTATCGTGGTTGGCGAATTTTAAATACGCCAGGGACTGTTTGGTAATAGATTAAAGAGAACGTGAACTTATTTTCTTTAATCTATTACTAAACATTCGCAGGCGTATTTTAAATTCGCCAACCACGAAAAGGGTGAATATTTTTTAACATAATGTTGACCAATTATTGTAGGAAGTGAATGTCAATTATTTTAAAGAGTAAAGGGATAAAACTTTTATTTTGGCACTTTTTTGTCACTTTATCTATCTTTTAAACCAGTTAATATACAAATAAAGGCTGTATCACATTCGAAACTTATCTAAAAAATACAAATATAAGTTTGGTACTTTTTCGAAATTCGAACGTTTAAGGTGTAAAAATCGTTACTATTTTTGGTACTTTTTTTACAAAACATTTTTCTCCATTCATATACGTATTAAATTATGGGCTTCCACTACAATATTGAAATTTTTGATACTTCATAAAAAAGTACCAAAAAGGGAAAATACGGGAAACTTCTTTCCTTAGATTTTTTGTTCCACAACTTGTACTTTTTTTAACTTTTGCTAATATTGGACCCAGAAACATAAAATTCAACATGCAATGTCCTGAATGTATAAGGCTCTATGAAGGAACTTCTTGGTACTTTTTTGATCTTTAACTGGTACTTTTTGAATTTTCGTTAATATTGGACCTCGAAACATAAAATTTAACATTCAAGGTTCTGAGTGAATGAGAATCTTTAAGAGAGTTTTTTTTTTTGGCTGGTACATTTTATATTTCCGTTAGTATTGGGCTTAGAAATATAAAATTATGCAGGTGCAGAAAAATGTTGGAACTTTTTTTTAATAGGTACCTAGAAACATAAACTTTGGCATATAAACATTTTTTTAAAAGAAAGAGAGACGTTAAAGCAGTAGCGGGATAAATGCAAGTAATATATATGTACATACATACATGAAGGCGCGTCTCAGTGTGGGGAAAACCGCGTTTGTTCTTCTTTGCTGTAAAATTTTTCTTACTGATATTCTTTTTACTTTCAACATTTTTTGATAAATTTGTTTCGCTAGCAAATGGTTTTAATGCAATGCAAATAAAAATAATAAAATTAATTTTCTTCTTTCTTCCATTTTCTTTCACTCACTTTTATAAACAAATTAATAGTTTGCTAACTGTGCTGCCACTTTGTATAATCGTCTACATCTGTAAACCATATGGACAAATTTTCCGAAATTGGTGAAACGTTTTGCAGAACACTCTGTGTAAAAAGATTATTCTCGGGACAAAAATATTGTTTGGAACGCATGGGTGAATCGAGCTTTAGGGTTAAACATAACTGTCAAATATTTAAAATATCCATTTTTATATAAAGACTAGTTTTTTTCTTTAGGTTCAGTGGCAAATCGTCTTTTAATTGAGGACTTATTTAAAAAATACTTCAAAGCCGAGAGAAAACAGTTTTTAGAAATTTGATTGCCACGCGTGGTTGAAAATTAAACTGTAAAATAAATTAAACTGGATAAAATAATATAATACCATTTTGCTTGACTTAAAAAACTTAATTGCTTATTATATTTTCACCACACGTTTCCACAAAAAGCTCTTAGTTTTTCTTGTACATACATACAAATTTCCCAAAATTTCATTTACAATTAACGCATCCTTTTTGGCTCACTTTTTTGTGGCATTTACCAGAGTTGTGTAAGCCACCAAAAGAATTTTAAAGAAAATTTCTTGTGCTTTTTATTAATGAAACCGCAGGTTATGAAATGGAAACAAAATATTAATTTTAAAGAACTTTTTATAAAAAAAACTGTTGTTGTTTTTCAAGAACAAAAAAAAAAAAAAAAAAAAAACAGCAAAATTTAAAATGTTAAATATGAAGAGAAAGAAAGCAATATTATGAATGAAATATTATCACGTAACTTATGTTTTCAATTAATTAACGGCAACAATAATGAAAACAATAACAAAAACTAAAAACAACAATAAACTTCAACTTTAAAAAAGACATGTATACGAGTAAAATAAATCCAAGTATAATAAATTTTTTAATTTAATATTCAAGGAACAAGCCGACAAAGCAACCGCATGCACAAACACACACATATTAACAAAGTGGGTCCCCCTCGATATTACAAACGAACTTTGGCGAACTTGAGTGTGTAGTAGCCACCCACCTGTTCTGTGCTCTGGGCAGAAAACATGGTAAAAACTACTTTTACTTACAATGTCACCAACTCCACACTCGTAAAAAATTATCTGAACATTTTTTTAAAGGTAGTAAAATACCCATGGCAGCTCGTATGTCATTTATCTGAGGAATAAAATTGAAAAGCGTAATATTGTTAGCTGACACACAAACCCAAATCACGCACAAATACTGAGTTTGGGTTTACCTGGCACATTGTTCCATAAAGTCTTACGTGAAATAGTGTACACTGTGAAAATTTGTTAATAAATGGATTTAGAAGAAGTCTTTTAAAATAAGACAAAACTCTTTATTGCAATATAAATTGTTTTTAATTCATTAAAAAGACTATTTTATTAAGCTAAAATAAAGCTTATCTAAAAAGCTTATACTCTACATCACCGTAGACGGCGAGAGTATTATGCCTCTCTGTTTTTACTATACCGATCGACCTTAAATAATTTTTCAAGTTGGCTAGAATACAAAAAGTTTTTTTTTTACAAAAAGCTTTTTTTCACCAAAAAAATCTTTTTACAAAAAGCTTTTTTAAAACCTATTTTACAAAAGGCTTTAAAAAAATTTTTTTTTCAAAAAGCTTGTTCTTACACAAGAATCTCTTTTACAAAAAACTTTAGCAAAAGAAATTTTTAGAAAAACCTTTTTTTTATAAAAAATAAATTTTATTTACACAAAGCTTTTTAAAAAAAAAAATAACTCAAAGCTTTATTAGAACAAATATTCATTAGAAAATGTAAAACAAAAAAATTCACAAACAAATATTTAAAAAAGAATAAAATTTTTTTTTTTTTTTGCAAAAAGCTTTTTCCGATAAATTTTCTGATCAGACACCAAAACAATAAAAAAAAAATTATGTACATGCTTATTTTACTTTAATTATTTTTTGTTTAAAAAAGCTTCTTTTATTTAAAAAAAGCTCTTTGGCACTAAAAACAACCTTTTTTTAACAAAACACTTTTATTAGAAACAACTTTTAAACTCAAAACACGATAAAACATTTTTTTTCTCAAAAAAAACTTTAATCACCCTAGAAAAAACTACTTTTATTGGAAAAAGTTTGTGGCTCTAACAAACAATATTTTATCCAGTTTTGCAAAAAAAAAAAAGAAGTTTTATTACAAAAAATAACTTTTTGTTTTAAAAAACTTAATCTAAAAAAGATTGAAAATATTTTTTTTCTCTAAAATAAAATTTTAACCAGAAAAGCCTTTTACATTTAAAACTTTTCCACAAACAAGCTTTATTTCACATAAAGGCTTTCAATCAATATTTTTTAAAAGTGCCAACATTGATTACAAATAATCAAAAACCCTATATTAAGATTTTCTTTTGTGTATG